>JAESVK010000815.1:294870-322647 GCA_017140935.1 Hamamelis virginiana
CTAATATGAAAATTTTGCTAACCACACTATCATCCCTCAAATTATCTAGAAGTAATTATCACCCATCTATTTGATCAAGTGAAAATTTGAACTCCAATAAGTGATTTTAAGAAAAGTTAATACAAATGGACCCGAAATATTTATAGGCCAGTTTGAGCACCTTGACATAATATGATTCTTGCCTTGAATGCAATTTAAATTTAAATTGTTGTGCAATGAAGGGCATGTTCGAAATTATACATTAATCTTCTCTTCTTTTCTTTCAATCTGGTTCTCCTCTTCTTTTCAAATGTCCAAATCCAAACATAATGTTAAGGATGAGTTGAGACACATCAGTTGCATCGACTAAAAAGTTAATGCCCTCATCTATCTCAACCAAAAGTGAGCCTGCATGCGAGCGAGCGCACAGAGAGAGAGAGAGAGAGACCTCAAATTAGTGCCAAGAAAATGCTTTTCATGCCATTAAAAGATTAAAAAAAAAAAAAAAAAAAAAAAAACTATCTACTAACTTTATCATCCTAAATATTTTGCTACCACTCCTTAAGCTATCCAGTGATTGAAAGCAATAAACTCAATGGCTGCAATGATAAAATACAACTATGATTACACCAGGACTAGCCTGTTGTAGGCCGATGGAATTACAAACCCTCCACAAAAATTGACCATCACCAGTACTTCTGTCTTGGGATTGTTGGTATGTAGATGTCTCCCTGAAGATTGGAAAGGCAAGGTAACATGAAAACAACTGGTATGAATAGATCGACTGACAAGAGGACATTGATGAGGGTTGGGGGGAAGAGGAAAGAGAGGAAGAGGAAAAAAAAAGAAAAGAACAAAAACTATCCTGCCCAGATTATCTGACAATTGATGATTTTATATACACTACAATACAACAGATAGGTAAAGGGCAGATACCCAGAATGAAATTGAACAAATAAAAGGAAGGAGAGAAAAAGGCAAAAAGAAAAGAGAGAGGAGGTGTTTGCTTCCTTCCATATCGAATTCTTGCATGGCCTTAAAAACTGTCAATCTCTGATGCAAAATGTGTCAATGGGCAACTTGCATCCCTTCATTGTCGCTAAAATTGGGAAGACGGGGAGATGGCTCCCTCTGATCTGCGGGCAGCTTGGCCAGAAACTGATGACTTGTCCGACCCACGTACATTATATCTATCATAAACCTTTTCACGGTTCTCTGACCACCAGGTTTCGGCCTGGTGTTCCCCAAATCTTCTCCGGCTGTAGATGCATTTTCAAATTTCAGATTAAAAAGTTAAAAATAATGTCATCTTCACAATTTCAGATTACAAAGTTAAAAATAATGTCATCATATTTACACAATTTCAAAATGCAAAGTTATAAAATAATGTTATCATATTATAATGCTATGCATCGAAACCCCAGATCAGAGGGACAGTTATTGAGCATCAGATGCACATGGCAAATGCAAACATGCAAGGACCAAGAACATACATTAATAATTCCAGACTTGGGAGATTGCCAAGTCCAAAAGATTATAATGATTAGATGACTGATCGATCTGATATGAAGACTGTATCCGCCAATTTTCGCTTCCAATATTTTATTAACATTATAACATCAAATGACATCAAATCATCTTATTATTCTAATATTTTACCAAAAAAATCGCTACGCTGGTCTATCAATCAGTGGATTCCTTTCTTCCACTTATAGGCCATATGCACAAGGACAAGCGCAATTTATATAAAAAGTGAATAAAAGAATAAAAAGATGATATAATCAAGTACCTGAATCGCACTCGTTTGAGATCTCTAGTTCCATCCCGGAGGGCCACAAGAGTTATATACACACCGGGCTCGTACTGTTCAATCCACTCAGCTTCAACTTGATTACCGTTACCAGCCAATGCAGAATTCCTAGATTTCATACTATCCCCATCTTGGAAAGGTTCAGATTCCTTGCTGCCAACAGTCTCAGACACAGTACTGCTACTCGCCTGAACCCCTCCATTACCATTCGGCAGTCTGACCTCTGAGTGGATATCCCTTCCATTTGAGGTCAGAAGCCCGTAGCTCTGTTGGTACGGGTTAGTTTCATTGGTTCCAAGTGGATCCCTAAACAATTGATTTGGGCCCTGAGTTCCATTTATCACAGCAGAGTCAAGTCCTGTGGGAGAAGCCAAGGAAGAGCTGTTAATTGAATCAGATCTTGAATGGCGCTCTCCATTTGCACCAGGATAGTGAACACCATTTGGCTCCAAGCCATTTGGTAGGTAAGCTGGCTTCAGGTTCTCAGCGTCATAAACCCCAGGTGGCAGCCTCTCAGCCATGTCTTTGAGCTGGTATAGTAAAAATGAAATGATCGATAAAGCATTGTTCAAACAGTATAAACGAAAACAAGAAATTCACTTCCAGAAATGATTCTGCTTCTGGGAAGAAAGGACAGGTAATTAACATCAACTTGGAATTGAAAAAAAGGGTTTGAGAAAAAAACCTTGTCTCTAATTTCAAAATTTTGAATTTTGAATATATTAATGAAAAGGATACTAAAACAAATTTCTCAAACTGCTAAAATATTCTATTCCATGGACAGTAATGTAGATGTAAAACCAGTTGGTTCATCACAGAAGAAATAAATAAATAAATGAAAGGAAAAACTGAAATTCAGTTTCAGCAAACCCAAACTATGACAAGGTAGCTCATATTTGGTGTACAACTACTTCCAACTGTTGATCACAAATAGAATGTCCAGGCACTGGTCATAGAAAGCCAGTTCCAGGTAAACAAGGAAAGGGAATGCATAAACCAGAGTATAACCTGTGCTGTAAGGGACTTTATAACGTCTTTTGCAGCTTTAGATTTAGTAGATTCCTCTGCAGCCAGCACCATGGCTTCTTGTGCTTTCTTTGCTGATTTCTGAAGCTCTAATTCTTGGAATTCACATCGCTGTCTCAGGTTTTCAACCTAAACAAAATCCATGATCATAAATATAAGAAGTTGAGTATAATATGATAAAGATATAACCCAGTATTTTCACCCAAAGAAATATATAACCAATATATTTATGCATGTATGTGTATTTGCATACAAGGAACTAGAGCTGGTATACCTGTGCACGTAACTTGTGCACTTCTTGATTCAAAAGTTCATTTGTCTTCCTCAAACTATCAGCGATACTTTTGGAAAAAGAAAGCCCTGAAGTTGTAGGAACAGGTGTAGCAGAACGTGGAGGGCTTGGTTTCCTCGAGAAAGGAGACACGGACCTGGAACTAACTCCAGAAGGTGTAAGAACAGGTTTTGGAACAGTTCGTCGCAGATCAACAGCACTAGACAAAACAACATCTTTTAGCTGCAACAAAGAAGGTGCTTGGGAGGAGCGAACCAATGAAAATGTATCAGCCTTCTTTCCTTGTTTGGCTGCCTTGCTATCTAGCTGTTTAATCAAATCCAGATTAGAAGGCATTGCCAACTTGGAAAATCTTATCTCAGCCTTGTCTAACCTATCCTTGTTTTCGCCTGAAAGGCGGGGTATCACATTCTTCCTGTTATTACCACCAGCTTCCAACACCTTGTTCAGCTTAACAAAGCAGGAATCACACACGCGATATGGTTTGCTGGGATATGGAGCTAATGCTGCTCTTAATGCTTTTCTGGAACTACATGAATGACAGTGTACAAGTCCACAATTGTAGCAATTGTGCCTCTTTCTAGTAAACCCAAAAGCTTGTCTACAAGCTGAACACTGAGACTGCTCAGCACCAGATACCCACTTATGAAGACATATAGCTGAAGTGTAGTTTGAACCACAGGCAATATATTTAACATGTCTATCCTTCAAAGCTTCAACTAGAGTTGGTGTTTTTCGATCTTCAATATCTCCATGGCCCAACCTCCCATTAGCTCCCTTTCCCCATGTATAAACCTCATTCCTAGATGTCAAGACTGCTATATGATATGCACCACAGGCAATCTCTTCAACAGATTCCCCAGCAAGCTTATCTTCTACCGAGCAAGGCAGCTTTCCATCAGAATAGGGATTGCCAAGCTGACCATAAACAATACTTCCCATTGTAAAAACATTTCCTGATGTGGTCAAGCCAACAGTTAAACTATGCCCACAAGCAATTTTGTGAAAATTGTAATCAATGAGTGCTGGCACACAGGTGGGTTTCAGCCGAGGTTCCTTGTCTCCATGTCCAAGACGGTTTTTATCTCCATCACCCCAAGTAAACAATTTTCCTGATGAAACGCTTGCACTAGACTGTGTCACAATAACCTCCACCACTGCAGCAGTATGCCACACCCCACATGCAACAGCAATTGTCCTCAAGCCTGATAGAGATTCTACTTCTCTAGGATATAAAACATTCTCTCTGTCCCCATGGCCCAAGACACCAAATGTCCCGTCACCAAATGTAAAAAGCTGCCCAGTTGATGTTACCAAGGCTGTGTGCCATGGACCACAAGTTACGGAAGCAACTTGGAGTCCCTCAAGAGGACCTGAAATTCTCTTGGGTATCCAGTGACTGACATCGGTACCATGACCAAGAAGGCCAGCATTATGCGTGCCATCTCCCCATGTATAAATTTCACCAGCCATTGTGACGGCACAAGTGTGGAACTCTCCACAAGAAACAAAATCAACATTACAAAGTGCTAAAGATTCAACTAAATGAGGTTGAATAACATCTTTCCCAACACCATGGCCAAGCCGTCCTCCAGACTCTTCACCCCATGTGAAAACTTCACCTTGCCTTGTGACTAAAGCAGCATGCTTGACCCCACAGGAAATATAATGTACATCCAAAACTACATTGGACTCTAATGGCCTGGGAAGAAGCACATCAGCTTTTGTGCTCAAAAAATTGACATTTTTATCGATCCCAACCTTGACAAAACTATCTGATATAACCTCTCCCCATATGTATACATCACCTAAAGCATCACAATCATCCGGTGCAGAACCATGACTAGAAGTGCTGGGGGCACTAGACACACTAACTCGAAAAGCATCTGAACCAGATCCTTTCACTTGCATATTTGTGTGGTCTAATGCTACATGTGACCTTTCAGAATGCACAGAATTCTCAGGCCGATAACTCTTGGGAGATGTATTTGTGTTGAAACTGACAGAAACCTCTGGAGAGCTAATATCTCTTGGAGCACTAGTGGAACTGTCACTTGGACTATTTGAAGTCAGATCTCTGTTGTCCTGAAATCAATTAACCATTAATTTATGGGTCAGACACTCAGACATGATATGCATTTGACCATATAACAGAAAAACAACTATCAGGGAAAATATATTATGCACCTTTCACAAATTGGAATTTTCGTTATGGATAAGGGAACTCGGAAATGAAATCAACAACTTTTAACAAAATGATTTTCTTTAAACTTGGATAGCGGGAACACATTACTTTACAAAATCGGAACTTGGGGACTCATAAAAATCTTTTACCAACAATTGTAAAAGATGAATTAAACTAACAAAGATACTTTCTGTTGAAAAATTATAACATTATCCTTTGCAACTACCTAGCACCAACTTGTGAGAATGAAAACCTGTAACTCCTTCTATATATATAAAATCTGATATAGCTATAATGTAAATTCAACCACCAAGCTACTCCATGATTTCAGGTGCTTAGAGGCCTATCATTTCAATACCCATGATCTGCACATTTTATCGCTAAAATTAGGATGCCGTGTTAAAACATTTAAAGATGAAACTGTTATATCAAGGACAGGGTGCACTGGACTGCCATGTATAACAGTTGAGTTGTAAAGTTCCAATTCTTCCAGATCAAGAAGCGTAAGATTAAAAACAAAATCAAAAGTATGTCATATGTAAATTGGTCTCACATTGCCAAATGTTGAAACACTATATCATTATACCTAAGAATAAATATATTGAGCATATTATTATTCAACAACTTCTTGATTAGAACTTGTGAATTAAGAAAAGTGTTCTTGAGTCTCTGAGGAAAAGTATACTGCAAAAAACAGGATACGACCCTGACATAAAAATTAAACATAAGTAATAGGCAGGTAGCATTACATCAAAGTAGAGGCCGCCTTCACTCCATCCATCAATTTTAGAGCGCCCACCTTGACCAGAGGATATTAGTGCTTTGAGGCCGGCAATCCAAATCTCTGCCTCAACTTTGTCCTTGCAAATCTGAAAAACAATAATATAATAAATTTCTATCAACAAAGCCCTACATTTATATTTCAAGTAGGAAACCGAGAAATCAAATAATTATGGACAAAACACAAAATTCCATCACCAACCAGATCAAGTGATCGTTTTCCGTTGTTGTATATAAGAGAAAAAGACAAGTAGTCCTTTTCAGGACGCAGATATCGTTGAAAAACAGCCTGGAAGTATATTAGAAAAGAAAAGAAAAATTAGAATGAATTTAGTAGGAAGATGCAAGCACAAGGATCACTAAGTGTAATTAATAAATCAAAATAAACCATGAAAATGATATTGCATAAGAATATAGAAAATCTCACAGTTCTTTGACCAGGAATGATTCTTGAGACTGAAGCTAGCTTCAAATTTCTTTCACCGCTAGTTGAAATCCAGATCAAAGATGATTCATCCTGTGATTTTAAGATGCAAGAACAGTAGCACATATAAGAAAAACAAGCATATGGATGTAAGTTTTACATTCTGACTGATGAGATCATAAACAGTGGAAAAAACCTAACAGAGTAACAAATTTTATTGGAAGTGATGCGTGAACAAGCATATGTAATACATATAGCAATGTCTGTATTTTGATCCAATATTTATCAATAAGAAAAATGCATGATATCTCCAGTAATTATGCAGCAAAATTGAAGAGCTTATTAACACTAAACTAAAACTAAGGAAACCATCGATGCAAAGGGCAAACATCTGAGCATGTCCAACCAAATTAACAAAACTTTTATAACTAATGCCCCGACAACACACACCTGACCCTAGAATCCTAGATAAGCCTTACATATATATTCTCCCATATTCAGGCCAACAGACATGAAATTGCACAGGACATGATGCTAACAAAAAATTAATTAAATTGAAATTTCGCAGGTGACACTGGCAAACTGCTTAAATCATATCCCTTGAAATAAAATTCCACGTCAAGGCTGAAAATTTTGATAAATTGTCTTTCCCAATTGACCGCATATGCAACAATAAGAAACCACAAATGATACCTACACTAGTTAAATGCTGCAAACCGGCAGAAGTGCAGAGAGAGGGATATCCTAAATTGGGCCCGAAATGCTATCTTCTAAGTTGTCATCTCTATAATATCAATGCATAAATTGATAGTCTCATCAAGATATAATATGGGGAGTGATGGCTCTATTATGGAGCGATAAACTGTCCAAATACCTTAATAGGCCAGCCTCTATGCTTGTAATTAATGCAATAGAGAGTCAAATGCAGATGATCTACAATTGACCCATGTCAGTAAAACAGGGGGATGGAGTAAAATGCCGCAATAAAAAACACAAGAAGTCTTTCTAATTTTTTATTTATGTCAAGTTGTCAAACACCACTAGCTAGCATTTGAAGTTATTTATCAAGGTAACCATGCTTAGAAAATGACTTCACGAAGGGTTAAAAGTCATCCAAAAATTTCATCAGTTTCCAAATTTGATACTGATATGTATTTAATTTTGACATGATTGAGATCACTGTACTCTAATCTAATCTTTCAAAAGTTGCCTTCAGATTAGGAAAAAGAATGAGTAAACATAAAGGGACTCAAGATTTTAGGAGGCTGACCCAAGTTATATATATAATTTTAAGAAGTTGAAGCAGAGGTTTTTTTTTTTTTCTCCCCAAGAACAAGCTTTCATCCAATTAATGAGCATGTCTTGGACTCTTCGTTAATTTTACTACTACATTTAGCTTCCTAAACCACCTACCACTGATTCATTTTCTTACCAAAAGAATGATATAGAAACTGAGAAACTTATAAATTTTAGTTTCAATCTACTCCTCATAAACAGATCCATAAGTTTTGTACACATCAGAAAATGGCTTATATATTTAGTATGATAACTTCAGTAAGAGTGTCACAATTTTCAAAATAAAGACCATAACTAAAGCATAAAAGAACTTCATCCACCTAAAATAATAACAAACAGAGATTATAAATAAAAGAGTAATGCTTGTGACATCATTTCAGGAATCAAGATTTAATTTACTAACTGTCACAGTGACAGTGAGGAAAAAAAACAGTGAGTTTTGGTAAATATTGTTATCTCAGCCAAAAAAGAAAGCTTGAGCACACAGCTTACATTTGATAGTCTAAATGGACAAAATTTAGGCTTTCCCTTACGACCATATTTAAGAAGTTGGGCACCCTTCTTCAGAGTAATTAATGCCTGCAAAAAGTACGGGGGTCATTTGCAACAAAAAAGGAAGAAAACATTGGCGCACAAAATTTATAATAGATATTAGGAGCAGAAATATCAACAAACAACATCTTTCAAGTTGACTAGGAACCACAATGACTGGACAAGCAAATGTTTTTTGCTACATTCAGCAAGGTGTTCATTAGGAAATATAAGAAGCATGCATTCAACAATTAAAAAGTAAGAGATGCACCTTTTGCCTACTTAAGTGGGTACATATAATTGCTGTTATCCACCAAACATTAAATGTAATGGAAAAGTTACTTGACATTAAAGTTGTCAAAGGAAGATCACTTTTATCTTGAAACATATAAAGAAAATCATATAGCCACAGCCGAAATACATGAATGATTGCAAATTCAGTACTTCGACCATGGAAAAATGAAAAAGTAAAAGCATCCTTGACCCCAACCAGCAGAAGTTCTCCAGGTGATCCTCCACGGTGTTCACTTATATATAACTCAGTTAATCACTTGACCTTTCATTAAAAAAACAATATTTCCAAATCAATGGAATCAACCACAAGAGCTACACTCGATCTTTACTGATGTATTCAACGAAACGCTTGAGGAAGCCTATGTTTTTGCTGATGTTTCAACCAAATGCTAGAGAAAATCAACTTCTTTACTGATAAATTTCTTCAAAGTTGCGAAATTTATAATTCTTTCAGTTAAAAACCATTAGAACAGGAATTAACTGCCATCTCCTATATTCCCAGTTTATGTGAATCAATTTATATGAAAAAAAAATACTAGATGTGTAAAATGCACCTTACTGCAAGGTTTAAAACAACTTATTAGGGAATCAATATCAAATTATTATGTGCAATGCAATAAAAAATTCCCAGTGTATATCATGCAAAAAATCTATTGTAGTAAACAACCTTTACACCAAAGCAAGCTGTCAATATTAAAAACTAGGGTTTTATACCAATAGGACCTTGGTACAAGAGTGCTATACCAATAGGCCCCTGCCTTTTTTGATAATACTTGTATCTGTGAAAGTTGATTAAAATGGACAAAAATACCCTTTCATTAACAGGATATTATCCAATATTATCCACTATTATCAGAAAATCAACTTAACAGAATATTATCCAATATTATCTCCATGAATCAAGGAATATTTCAAATATTGAAATTCATTTACAAAGGAAAGTCCATCCTAATCAACTTCCCTAAAATCAAGGGATTATATCAAGATAAAATTAAGGGATTTCATCATCATCTTCATCTATAAAAAGAGAGCCAAAAGATCAAGTGAGGTATGCAATATCTGACATTAAAACAAAGAATTAGAATACAGTTTCTTATACATGTTTTTTGAATTTACATAGATATAAGTATATGTGTGAGTGTGTAATTGAGGAAAAATAGTTATCCAAAGTTGGTCAAATACACCCAAAAAAAAAAGGTTGAAAAAAACTGTTCTTTTACTAACCACATTTGACGTTTCCCCTACTACATAATTCATGTATACATGACTCTGTTTGGGGCGAGTCAAAACATATGACCTGAACTTATTGTTCTATGTTTGTCATGTTCTTTACACATTAATCTAAGTCATGCCTCATTGTGGGCGTGACTCTTGATAGAAAAGACTATTAAGTAGAATCGTGACACATTGTGGGCATGATTTTTAAATTAGAACCATTACCAAGAGTTGTGACTCAGTGTAGTCGTGATTTTTAAGTTTGAACCACTACACAGGGTCATGACTCTGTGTGGGCGTGAAACCTCATAGTGAGAAGAGTATGATGAGCTATACATTTTAGAAGAGGAAACAGGAAACTATTAAGTTTAATATAATTGGTCAAGGTTCATCCGTTTTCCAGTGGCAATTATAACGAAATGATAAGTGTATACGTATAATCTGCTTTATAAGCTTTCTGTGTATTTCCAATGGTTGAGGGAGTAAATGCCCATATTACTTTTAGATACAATTGGTGTTGGATTTGTCTCAATGCTCGAGCACAAGTTTTGTACCCATCTTGAAGAACTATCTGCTGCATGATTTAGCGTGAAGCAGCACAGCATGGTTTGGTTAATAGGCTTATTGCAAGGATAGTTTCTAAAAAATTTAGTCGAATTTACACAGATACTAGTATCTCTGTAAAAAATAAATCTTTCACACAAATGAAACAAGATATAAATATGCATATAAATCATGTAAAAAATAAAATAAAAGTAACCTTTTTTGAATAACAAACCAGCACTTAAAAATAATGGAAATGCTTGAACTGGAAGAATGCTTGAACACGTGAAGCAACAATAATGGAAATGCTTGAACTGGAAGCTATGGAAGAACACGTGAAGCTAAAGAGCAACAAGTGAAGCTATGGAGGATTCAGATAAAACTGGTGTTGGGGCTGTTATGGAAGTGCTTGAACTGGAAGCTATGGTAGAACACGTGAAGCTATGGAGGTTTCAGATAAAATTGGTGTTGGGGCTGTTATTGAGATTGGACAATGAAAGGTCTCCAATAATACTCTTAATATAATTCAAAATAAAAAATAAACCTATATCTCACTTACCTAATCCGTAGGAGATGTTATTCAAATATTAAATTATCTAATCACAATAAATCATGAAATAATATCTTAACTAAAATCAAGCTTAAAATAAGGAAAGGGTATTATAGACAATCTATACTTATTAGTTGACTTCTAATTTGACCTGGAGGGGCCTATCAGTATAAAATATTATATTTTGGACTTAGTGATAAAAAAAGACCATAATCAGGGGCCTATTGATCATTTTCCCTAAAAACTATCATTGATCAAAGAGGTGACATATTTTCATAGTTTTCAGCATGGAATCCTCACAGATTCCCTTCTTCCTATGGCATAACCAAACTTTTTCCCATGTCATAACCAAATTCTTCAAAGAGACCTTAAATGAATCAGTTTCTTGTAGCTCACATTGACAGAGTAAAAAAACTCATATATACTACTAGAACCAACTTCCTACTTTTATGGGTAATGCTTTTGCTACCAATTTTGTCTTATTTTTACAACACAGCTCCTTATAAACCAATACTTCAGGGGTAATTATGTAAAAGTAGTTCCATTGAATAACTAACTAACTTCACCTTCTTAGCCATAATTACCTCCTCCTCCTCCTCCTCCTCTCTCTCTCTCTCTCTCTCTCTCTCTCCATATCACATCTCTGATCTCTATGGCTCCAGTAAATATGTACTACATATTTATATCATGCACACACATGTCACCAAATTAAAGAAGACATGGGATAAACTTTCCCAAAAAATAATATGCCAAATCAATAGAAATGTAAAGTGCACTTATATACAAGGTTAAAAACATTTAATTAGCAAGTCAAATTTCACCCAAGGACACATCAATATGTACAATGCCACAAAAAAATTTCAAAAAATGTATATTGTAAACAGTGCATTAGACTAAAAAAAATCCCCTCATGCCCAAAGTAAGTTTTCAGTAATCTAGATTATCATCAATACAAGGGGTGACTTATTTCCATCACCCACCAGCGTGGCAGTTGGCACTCGCACCTATACTCCTCCAAATCTACCAAAATATTTTCACATATTCCCCAAATGATTCAATCTTTCCACATTTCCACAGAGTTTTACTTCAACACAAAAGGGTTCTCTGCGCGACTGCGTTGCTAAAATGCAATCAAATTTGACCCAACAAAACATCGTCCGTACAGCATACTTTTTAAAAAAAAAAAATTATTATGATCAAAACACCAATATTACATCAACAAGAAATCATACGGTTTATTATAACTCATAAATCTGAGTAGTTGACACCCTATAATTTTATCAAGGATTGTATCAAAATTCCTAATTTGACCTCAAAACTTCCAGTTATTTTACATCGTCTTCACAGTTCACACCCCATGATCAATGCTTCTAAATATTTCACGGAAACTAATATTGAAACAGAGGCATAAAAATTCAAGAAAATTCAACGACAAAAAGACCACACGTTTATTGCAAGCTTCACAAAAGAAAATACATATTTATACATATACATATATATTATGATGATAGAAAGAGAGAGGAACCTGCTCAATGTCACGGTCGGCATTCCCGTAGCTAACAAGATCTGCCATTCCATGTGAGAGATTTGCCGTAACGACACCGCCACCCTCTGCCACCCCTCACAGGTCTTCCGCTCATCATAAACGACGACGTCCTCGTCCGTACACTACCATCAACCTTCACATCTACTCCCACCAACTCTCCACCTCCTTTCTCTCTCTCTTTCCTCTTTCTCTCTCTCTTTTCTCTTTCTCTCTCTTAAACCCTAGATCTCTGCACCTGCATAAAAAACGACGCCGCAGCGCACGGCTTCGAAGCCGTGGACTGGTGTGGACTGAGAGAAGCGGTTTCGAGTTGCTGAAAGCGGTTTTCCGGCGAGTGGAGAGAGGTCGGCGGCGAGATTGAAGAGGATTAAGAAAGAAAACCGGCGTGGAAAAGGAGGCGACGGCGACGGCGACGGGAAGAAGAGGGAGATGAAGGGGGGAGACAGAGGAGAGAGAAAGTTGTCTGAAGGAGAGAGAATGGGATTTAAGTGCGGAGTCGCGTCCGCGTAAGTACGAGTCAAAGACGGGAAAAAAGAAAAAAAGAAAAGCACGAATTCGCCTGAGAACCAAAAAGCTATGAGAAGACATTTCCAAAGCAGCCCAACTCATAAAATAATTAATTGTATATTTTTTTCTTTAATTTTTTTGTCAATTAGATATCTAATTAATTGTATATTTTTATAATATTTTAATTCCTAAGCAAAAAGGTTTTATATATATATATATATATATATATATATATATATATATATATATATATATATATTTACTGCGGTAAGAGTATGCAGGGTCAACTTGTTACTTGTGCTCACCAGGCTAAATTCCCTCCCCGATCAAGTCAAAAGCATCATCACCCACGCCAGAACTAGGAGATTCACAAGAAATAACTCCTATTGCCTGACTCTAATGGTCAGTTTGGATTGAGAGAGTTGGAGAGAAGAGAAGAGAAGAGAAACTTTTTAAGTTTCTCTCGTTTGGATTGAGAGAGTTGGAGAGAAAGGGGAGGAGGGGGAGAGAAAGGGGAGAGAAAGAGGAGAGAAAAGAGGCCACATTTCTTTCTCTCCAAATTGGAGAGAAATGGAGAGAAGAGAAGAGAAAGAGTTTAAATGAGGGGTGATTTTACTATTCTGCCATTTCTCTTTCTTCTTTAGTTTTTATTTTCTTTTTATGTAAGTAAGGGCAATATTGGAATTTATACCTTAAAATCTTCTCTTCTCTTCTCTTATGAAGGCTATCCAAACAGGATGGAGAGAAAGTCATTTCTCTCCTCTCTATTCAAACAAGGTGGAGAGAAAGTCATTTAACTTTCTCTTCTCTTCTCTTAATGAGTTTCTCTTCCCTTCTCTCCAACTCTCTCAATCCAAACTGGCCTCCAAACATAGTGTAAGGGCCAGTTTGGATTGAGAGAGTTGGAGAGAAGAGAAGAGAAGAGGAGAGAAACTTTTGGAGAGAAAAGGGAGGAGGGGGAGAGAAAGGGGAGAGAAAAGAGGCCACATTTCTTTCTCTCCAAATTGGAGAGAAATGGAGAGAAGAGAAGAGAAAGAGTTTAAATGAGGTGTGATTTTACTATTCTGCCCTTTCTCTTCCTTCTTTAGTTTTTATTTTCTTTTTATGTAAGTAAGGGCAATATTGGAATTTACACCTTAAAATCTTCTCTTCTCTTCTCTTATGAAGGCTATCCAAACAGGATGGAGAGAAAGTCATTTAACTTTCTTTTCTCTTCTCTTCTCTTCTTTTAATGAGTTTCTCTTCTCTTCTCTCCAACTCTCTCAATCCAAACATAGTGTAAGAGGTTGTCAAGATTCGATGATACCAATAATGTGGATCGATATAGGCCATTAATTAGACTATTACAAGCACAAGTAATCACCCTTAAGCTGATAAACAGTTGAGACATATTTCATTAGATAGATTTGACTCAATTTTTAGATTATGAAATTAAACTTATAAAAGAAACTGCAGCAATATAATAAAGCTCTCATTTAATGAGCGGGCTTGCTTGATGGCCTCTCTCTCTAGGTTGGATGGAGGTCCTCAATCTTTTTTATTTACGTCTCTTTTAATTTCTCTTTCATATAATTGGATTTATCATTATTAAAAAATAATTATTAAGGTTCATTAGATAAAATGTTCTAGCAAATGATATGTGTATCTAGTGGCATAAATCTTAATTTTTACGAAAGAGATCTATAGTTCAAGTACACGAAAGTTCTTTAATACGTATTTGTTAATATTATGGAGACTCTGATTGGAATATTTCTATTATTTGTCAAAAACAAATAGATAAAGGTATTGCCAAATATAGCTTTCAATTAATTCAATTTTAGTTACATTGTTTGAATGGTGATTTTTAATAATATCTTAAGAAAAAAAATTGTTTCAATCAAATGGAAAAAGCCATTTTTAATAAATTAAATTTTGTAATGTCAAGGCATATTCAACTAGACTTAAACTTTGGTGGGTCCAAAGTAATGTTTATATTATTTCAAAAAACAAAAAATAAAAAAATAATGCTAGTGTGGTCCTATTCATCTCATATAGAAAAGGAATGAAAAGGAGTACAAAGGAGAAAACTGAAGATCTCCATTTCTCTCTTTCTTTTACCATCTCATCTTGTTATCTTTCTTTTACCAGTTAATGTATTAGATAGTGTAATAATTATATCACATAAATAAACACACTGCAATGTAAACCCAAAAAAGAAAAGAAAAATAAAGAAAGAATAGCTAAATAATACATTGATGATAGGCACCACATCGTACTATCAATATTTATATCAACTGTCATGTCAAATTACTACGGTGATGTGGAAGTAGCATGTTAATCATCATGAATATTTGTTTTAGTGTAACATTGTCACACGTAATATGGTGATTAAAAAAATAAAAAAAGATAATAAAAGTGACAATAAAAATACCAACATTCCTAAAATTAGTGTGTTGTAAAATAAAGGGCTAGATACCCATAAGTCCGTGACATAAAATGTTTATACCAGTAAGTCCAATAATCTTTTTAACATAACAAATATATATATATATATATAAATTGAAAATCATAAGAACCTTATGGTATAAAATTAGATCTTATGGTATAAAGTTTTAAAGTCAGAACTTTTGAATAATTTTCTCAAAAATAAACCATGGTGCATAGAAAAGTCAAATGATCATAAGCTAAAGTCATGAACAAAATCGACTCACCTAGGCTATTTTCTAATTTCTCTATAGCACAACAAACTTTTTAGCCAATGCCATACAAGCAGACTATTTTGTAAAATTTCTATCATGTAATTAAGCAATAGGTAAGAATTAGTACCACACAATTTCTAAAATCATTTTGATCTTAAGAATCATCCAAATTTAATTTTTTAGGGGGTAAAACACCCTTCAAGCAAAGTTGTTAGTGGGCCAATGAACAAAATCTCGATAGTTAAGAAGTTAATATTCGATTATAGGACCACCTCCGCTTTATGATATGTGATTTTTGACTGTTGAGATTAGTAATTTGGGTTTAAAAAAAAAAAGGAAAAAATTACAGTTACTCCTCTGTACTATTGGTTAAAAACACTTTGCGTCACTGTACTTTCAATTGTGACACGTTGGCCCTTGTATTCTTAAAATGTGACGGATTGGACCATTCTCTCAGCTAACCATTTTTTCATTTGACTGAAATATGGTGTTAGAATTATCCAAAAAAAAAAAGAAATATGGTGTTAGACAAGTTATTTTTTTATACAGTATTTATCCTAGATTGTTAATATATCTATAAATATATCGGTAAAGTTTCATGATTTTTCTCAATATATTTTCATTTTTAATAATTATTTTCTCCATATAGTAAATAAAATTCATAATAAATAAAATATATTGAAAAAAATTATGAAATTTTGCCGATATGCTTGTAGGCACATTAATAATATATGATAAATACTGCAAAAAATAATAATAATAATAAGTCTAACATCATGTTTTAGTCAAATAAACTATGACTAACTGATAGAATGATACAGATCAATGTGTTACAATTATAAGTATGGGATTGCAATGTATTTTTAACTAATTGTATGACGGTCAAACTGCAATTTTTCAAAACAAAATACTCCGTAAAAGAGAGGATGTGAGGGTGAGAGTAATTTGGTCATTTAGTGTTTGCACGTGCGAAGAAAGTTGAGGATGTTTAAGATCAAATGTCGGGATTGCCCTTGTACTAGAAAGTAGAACTGACGTGGCCGTCATGGCAGTGGGTATGCGCCTTTAGCCCACGCCAGCGACCAGCGAGTACAGTTGGTGGTGTTGCTTTGGTCGATGAGAGAAGATCTCGTACTTCTCGGAAGTATGTGCTCTAAGGATTTTACGGCGGGTACAACGCTAATTGGGCAAAAGTTTTTAAGTCAATCGAGGATGATGTACTCCTCAGGAGAAGCCTCACCAATATTCCCCAATCCTCTGCCGTATCTTGCGTGATCCATGTTGGGCCCAACAAATATGGTGATGGTAAAAAGGGTGCTGGATGTTTGATGCAAAATATATATATATATATATATAGTCAATTATATCTTATTTTAATTAATATCAGCTAAAAAAATGCAAGTACTTAGATTTTCTTTTACAATGAATCATGCAATAAGTAAAAAGAAATCTAATGGTTTGAATTTCTTAACTGATTTTTGTTAAAGTAAGGTATAACTTACTAGAATACTTTTATATATATATATATATATATATATATATATGTTAAGTTATTATATTTTAGATAATATATTTTAAATCATTTGGTAAGCCTTCTATTTTTTTACATTTCAAAAGTATACAAAAACCCAATGTCAATCTATCATGCTACCATGTCAGATAATTTAAAATATATGATCTCCATAGTTTTAATAAAAGAGAAGTTTTGGGTTCAGTATATGAAAGTATATTGATATTATATTGTTAATATTAGAGGGTTAGGAAGAAAGGTAGAATTTTATCATTTGGCTAAAAATAAAAAATAAAAATTGCAGGTTCTCTTCGACGAAATCCCACTCCAATGATTTAAAAAAAAAAAAAAAAATTGATAAAAACTCATCTAAATATTAACAAATTACTGATGATGTATTTTTATATGCTCGATCCCGAAATCTCTCTCCTCCTAAAAGCGAGGATACATACTTCTAAGTTAATAAATCATTAACCACTCAAATGAGATTAAGTACTAATTAATTCTTGCCATATTCCACGTAAATCAACGTAACTCAATTTTAATTTCAATTAAATAAGTGAATTACTTAAATTATTTTTCATCATCCAACTTTATCAAGAGGTTATATCCTTATAATTAACATGTGTCCTTTCCTACTAGCTCTTTACCACGTTATTTTCGATATACTTTTAACTTGAATCAAGTTATCTTTTTGCACTAGTGCATTCATGAGTCTTTATTGCATAGGACCACGTTATCTTAGATGATTAGTTTTTAGGAGAAATTATAGTTTGCCCCCTAAACTATAGGCCGTTTTTAAATTCTCCTCTTGTGGTATGGATTGAAACAATATGCCCCTGAACTATTTCAATGTAACAAATTGTCTCATTCCGTTAGTTGATTGTTGGTTTGACTGACAAAAATTTGAATTTTGGCACTTTTATGACAAATGCCTTTCTTGGGGGGTTTTTTTTTAAAAAAAAATAAAATAAAATTCAAATTTCTTTCTTTTTTTTTTATAAAAAAAACATCGAACTCCCATATACATATAGAGAGAGAAGAGAGATAGCTTGCAAAACAAAACCACACCCTATATACATACATACATATACATATAGAGAGAGAATGAAAGCTTGCAAAACCATATATACTCCTATGCCATACACATACATACATATACATATAGAGAGAGAAATAGAGAAAGTTTGCAAAATAACACCCCCATATACATACATACATATACATATAGAGAGAGAATGAGATAGCTTTCAAAACCACACCCCATATACATATATACATACATATACGTATAGAGAGAGAAAGAGAGATAGCTTGGAAAACCATACACCCATATGCATACATATATATACATATAGAGAGAGAGATAGAAAGATATATCTTGCAAAACCGTACCATACCCCCATATGTATATATACAGATACATATAGAGAGAGAAAGAGAGAGATAGCTTGCAAAACCACACCCCATATATATATACTATGCTCATGCATATATATATTTACAGTTTAGAGGAGTAAACTGTAATTTTCCTATAAAATAAAAAGGGCAAAACTGTCAACTAGTCATAAATATAGACGACGCTTACCAAATGAAAATATTTGATAGTCCAAAGGTACATTGCTTCAATTGATACCACAGGGGGCGATTTAAAAATGAGCTATAGTTTAGGGAGACAAACTATAATTTCCCCTAATTTTTAGTGAATTGGTGATACGTTCAGTATTGTAAAGTATAACTTGTCTTTTGATTATTTTGTAAAAATTTTCTTTTAAATTGCTATGTTTTCTATGCTCATAAAATACTCTATAAATATTTTTCCATTTCATTCACCCAACTCTAATTTTCTAGGTAACAACTTCCACAATATCTTTATCTTTTATGGGTACTTAATTCAAAATATAAAAAATGATCACTTTTACATAATTTTTTTTTACTATCCATTTATACCACAATGTCATCATTTCTATTCATAATTAAACTACATTAACATACATTATTGAACATCTTGAATATATCTAGTTAATTCATTCATAACTAAGCAAAAAGATAAGAATTGAATGGCGATCCTTAATGGAAGCCTATTATGATTAAGAATTCAATTATCTCTCATTCTATTGTTTTAACACTAACCACAAGTCCATTGTACACGTTCTTAAATACATCAATATATTTAGTAGATACTTCGTTATTTTTAAGTACCCGCTATATTATTTCGTTAAAGACCCGATCATAAGCCTTCTCTAAGTCGATAAATACCTTATGAAGGTTTTTTTTTTTTCTAATTTATTCTAAAAAATAGAGCACTCCCATTAAATGTTTCAAGTGACCTTTTAATTATCCAATTTCTTGTACATAAGTTGAAACTTACAATTTGTAGTTCCATTTAATTTAAAAATATATTAATATACAAAAGTCATCTTATTTGATACATTTAGGCACCGTTTGGATTTGTTTTTTATAAGTACTTATTTGCTTTTTTAAAATTTTTCTAAGAAATTATATATTGCAAATTTTAAAAAAAGCAAATAAGTACTTATCAAAAACAAATCCAAACGGTGCCTTAATTAACTAGCTAACTTCATTAATCAAGTTGTCTTAGAGAACTAAAGCTCCATTTGATGTGAGGAGTGGAGAGATAAAGAGGGGAGGAAAAGGGAGAGAAATCAAGTGAAGAAGTGGATAAAAAAGTGGGGGTGGGGGACATATCAACAGCCAAAAGCCATGTGCCCAAATTTGGACAGATGAGATGAGGGATGGAGAGGGGAGGCAAAACCATCTGAATGCCATTCCCTTTTTATATATGGATAATGTATCGCCATATTAAGCAAATAAGAGTAAAATAGTAAAATATGTATTTTATCATTTTTCTGCTTCTAATATATTAAATAAAATAAAAATAAATAAAAAACGCCCTTTTACGTCTCCCTATCCACCACAAAAAAAAAAAAAAATTCTATTCATAATAACAATTTCATTTTTCCTCCTTCCATCATTCTTGGAGTATCTCCAATGTATTCATGTCATTTGATGTGCTAAAATCAATTTGACACCCTAAATGGTATTAAATGGCATCATCAATGCCAAATTTTGACACTTATGTGTTCCAATATATTAATGCTATTTTTTGATATTTTTCAATTTTTTGAAGAGAAAATATGATATGGCACAAATGTCAAGTACTTTTTGAGGCACCAAATTCAACAACAAGGGTTGCTATTATCAATATTTAACATCTCAATCATTGGAACAAACTATATAGAAATTAATGCCAAATTTTAGTAGCAGCAGCTCCGAAGCCTTGTCTATATATATATATAGCACCAATTCAAGATGCTATAACTAAACAAATCATAAGATGAGCGTAGAATTAGAAATGGGTTTTTTCTACGCAGTCCCGATCTAGTCAGCATATGCCTACATAAGTTATTTAAGCATGAAGTCTATAAATAATTGTAAAATACTTATTTTGAAAAACTAGCCGTTGGATTAGATACTGTATTAATGAGAATCATGAGAATCATGCTGATCTAATATCCAAATTTCAAGATATAATTATGAAAACTCCGACCACTTAAAACCATCACAGTTTTTCGAGATCGTGACATCCTCGAAAACCGACCGTTGGATAACTGTGATTTTTTGCAAACATTACATGTATGAGTATAATATCTAATTTAATTATTAATTTTTTAAAATATCTATCAGACAATTATTTCTAGGCTTATAGAATTTTATGCTGTATGGGTCATTCCTTTTCTTTCTTTTTAAGTACACTCCTTAAAAAATTGGGAAAATCCGTTGATATGAAATGGGATCATATCCGGCACTTTTTCAGAAATTGAGGGGAAGCTGATTTTGTAAGCATATTTAATTAGAGGTAATTATTATTATAATGACTGTAATCTTTCTTTGCTTTTGAGACCTTGAAATGACAAAAATACCCCTTGAAATATGGAATTTTGTTGGAGTTCGAGCCCATTGGATTTGGTAGGTGAGCGACCATGTTGGCTTATTATGAGCGCAGGGCCCTACCATTTGATTAGCGGGTACCGCCATTAAGGAGTGGTGGTCACCTAATTAATTCAATGAAAGATCATCTCAGCCGCTCATTTTAATACTTTACCTGTTTAATACATTGACTTTCATTGTCATATATTTGATTATTCCAAAATAAGGATAATAATAAGAAATGAAATAGTCCGATTAAATTTGTCATTACGTGGCAACTTTTCGTACACATACAAAACCGAACACAGTATATGACAATTCGATATGGTCATAATGTGATACTCATTGAGAGCATACAAATTCATTACTTTCTCTCTCGTATCAGCAATTACCATTTAGAAGGTGCTACTATGTTCATGTCTTGTGTGTGTTTTCAACCCATTTTTAATATAAAAATAAAATCAAATTATTTGACTTTGATAATTATTGCCCAAAAATGCTAAATATACGAAACTTTTTTTTTTGCTGGGTCAGCTTGCGCGCACCAGACTAAATCTTGTACTTCAAACAAGGCTTGTACCTTGCGGTCCTTGGCCCTGGATATTAGTAGTTAGTGGGAGTCGAATCCAGGACCAAGGGACTCGGTACGCCCTTAGTCCTGCTTGCTCAACCACTAAACTACCCACCATATATTGAGTTAACGACTCCTTTTACAATCTTCACACTATCACTTGATGAGATAATTGATATGGTTGTCTTGTAAATTGCGATGTTAAGTTATTATACCAGTATATATATTATGCCATATCGACTACTACATCTTCTTATGGTGATGTTCACTATCTCAAGTACTATACAATGTACTGTACTATGTCCTTGGCCCTGGATATCAATAGTTAGTGAGAGTCGAATCTAGGACCAAGGGACTCGGTACGCCCTTAGTCCTTTTTGCTCAACTACTAAACTACCCACCTTTGGGGTTAACGACCCCTTTTACAATCTTCACACCATCACTTGATGTAATAATTGATATGGCTGTCTTGTAAATTGCGATGTTAAGTTATTATACTAGCATATATGTTATGCCATATTGACTACTACATCTTCTAATGGTGATGTTCACTATGTCAAGTACTATATACAATGTATGCATAAACAGATGGGTGTGTTTAGTTGCACTCATTAACATGGGTAGCTGTATTGTAGCAAACTTAACATTGTTAGGGTTGGGAGTGGGTTAAGTTTGAGATAGACAACTAATCACGAATTCAACTCTGGTAAATTTGTCTTCTCTCCAATTATTATAATTTTCATATATTTAAAATTTAGCCTCTTAGTTAATAAGTATCAAATGAAAAATTGTGTGAGTAAGGACATCCGTCTTCATCTTATCAACCCACGTACAAACTATTGAATGATTGTATATATAATGTCACGTATATACAAATAAATAAATAATCATTATGATGGATTTAGAAATGGCTAAGATTATACTGGTTTGTTGGATATTCCTTGAAAATTGATCTGCCTCATTAGTTATCGTCACATACAATTTTACAATATACAAAGCATCGTTATATATTACGAGACGTACTATCATATCTTAATTAAAAAATAACAATTATTATTACAAATAAAAGTGAAAATTTAGAATTGTGACTTCGTAACATTCAATAATTAAAATCCTAAAATTGTGACAGTAATCTTAATTTTATTAGAGGTTGTTTGGCAAACTTAAAAACCTGGTCAACTAAGGATACGCCTGCCTGGTTTTTATTCAATACTGTTTGATAAGTGCATTTTTTCTACAAATCAGTACAATCCAGTCCAAAAAATTAGACATAAATACAGTTTTTTTCAAACCAGCTGGAAGCTGGTTTACATAAAAACCATATGGCAGAAAGAGACCAGAACTGGCCAGACCTAGTTTTCAAAGTTCCCAAACATGCCCTTAAATGACCTCATTTTAATTGATAGATATATAACTTCAATTGTTATGGAAAAATTAATACAACCATTTTATTTTCAAGAGATGTTGGAACTACCTCTAAAGTTAAGAACTAGGTAATTTTTCAAGCCTTATATTGATAATGACAGATAATCCAAACCATTCCAACAACCCATTCTTTTAAGGCTCAAAAAAAAAAAAAAAAATCATAATTAAATAGTCTCAACATCAACAATTAAATGAAGGCAAGCATCAATTATGATGGTAGTTTTCCACCCAATCCAACCCACCTGGTAACACTTGGTTTTAGTTACAGCCCCAAATTCCATGTTATTAACCTAATTTACCTGACCCACCTGCAACAATAAAAATGATTCTTGAATTAACAGATCCCAACAATGAGTTGACATGTTTAAGCCTTTTTCATATTATTTATTAAGCAAATAGTGCTCTATGAATGATTCCATGGCAAGGGGTTTTCATATGGCCATTTACAATCTTAATGGTAATGATAGTGTAAACACATCCCACTTAGCATTTGAATTCACACAATTGAGTCTTATCATTTGTTAACTAATTCGGCATAATGCCCTGTTAATTGTCAAGATACTATAGGGAAAAAACTCAAAAAAAAAAAAAAAAAGAAGAGAAAAACCTCAGAAGTTAGAATGTTAAAGCAAATTGGGATTGGATGGGAGTAAATTTTTAACATCTTTAAGTTTTATTTTTTGCCTTTTGGAATCTAATAATTTAGGATTTCAATAAATGACCTATATGTTTTGCATAATTTCATGTTTGTAATGAGGTTTATGTATCACCCCACTTGCTAAATCATAGAACTAACTCCAACTTTTTAAAATGGTCCCATTTTATTAGGTTGAGTTATAGACTTGCAATTTCAAATGTTTCATAAAAATTAGAAGAAATTACAGTTTGGCCACCTCAACTATAGGTTGATTTTAAATTGCCTTTTGTGGTATCGATTGAAGCAATGTGCTCCTGAACTATTGGCTATTTTCAAATTATCCCATTATCACAGTTAGTCATTTGTATCTTTGGATTGAAAAATTGTGTTAGGCTTATTATTTTTTGTGTGCATTATTTATCATAGATTGCTATTGGGTTTACAGACATATCTGTAAAGTTTCATGATTTTTCTCAATATATTCTATTTATTATGAATTTTATTTACTATATAGAGAAAATAATTCATAAAAAATAAAATATATTGAGAAAAATCATGAAAAACTCATTGATATGCTTATAGATACATTGACAGTTTATGATAAATACTGCACAACAAAATAACAAATCTAACATCATTTCTAACATACAAAAGGGGGCAATTTGTTATATTAAAATAGTTCGGGGGCATATTGCTTCAATATAGTCATTCAATTTTCATACGACGTTCAAATAAACTCTAAATGAACTAGTTATAGATGAGTGCTGCTACCCCTAAATGTGGCAACTAACGTAGTAATACTATATTGGAAAATGATCAATTATGGACTTTTCGATATGCACGGTTCGCACGATCACAACCATTCATTGTTAGCTCGTGATGTGCACACACTGGCGTGTGCACATCACGAACGACCGATATCGGTGCGAACTAGTCCGCAAATGATCATTTTCAATACTATACTAACACAGATTAATATAATAACTAACATGATTAACATAATAACTAACATGATATGTCATAATAATAATTCGCAATTGATCATTTTCAATACTATGTTAACACAAATTAATATATTAACTGACATGATATGCCATAATAATAATTAATATGTTAGTATAATAATAGATTGACGTGGTAATTAACGTAATATACAATGTTGGTGGGTAGTGTAGAACTTGTAAAAGGGACATTTTTCTAAAAGATATTTTTCAATAAAATTTCTTGAAATATCAAAATGTCCTCTCCATGGTAATAATGTTGGGTAACTTTTGTAAGACCGACCAAAAGGTACAAGCTAGCCAGGTGGACATGACTTTATACTAGGTATGGAAGTGAATGATTATCTGGTACTAATAATACAATTATCATAACAAAATGAGAACATAATCTTCACCTTGAAAGCCGCCTTGTAAGTTGTAAGCTTGGGATGATAATTTTGACAGAAAAAAGGTGGGGTATACAGCCAATTACACAAGATATGCATTAGAAAACAAGGCACAAAAATGATGAGAGAGGGAGAGAGAGAGAATGATAAGAGAGGAAAGAGGAAAGAGGAAAGAGGGAAAGAGAGTGGGAGGGCTTCCAAAGGCTAACTTTGCAGACAAGAAGCCAAATCTGCAAGGGTGAGGGCCCTCTTGATATGACTCAACCTACAAAGCCTGGTCGCCTCCAAGGGTCTCATATGGGGACCATTTTTTAAATTAGGGCAAAATAGTGGGGGGTTCTTTGTACTTTTGAATAAATTTTAGTCTTTTTAAGTATTTTTTATGACATTCTCTAATTATGATCACCAGTAATCTTATAGTTTTAAGATTATGCCCTATATTGTATTTTATTTTCTTTTAAGGGCATTAAGTTACAAATGATTGCAAGCTGCTACCCAACAAGTTATGAGAGCCCTCAACTTGGAGTGAGGGGAAACCAATATGTGCATGGGAATTAAAGATGTTAAAATTAGTTATACTGTTGTATTGCAAATAAGTTGATTCGAGTTTGAGTAATAAATTAATTAATTTAATTTAATTTAATAAATTAATTAATTAAAAATGGAATTTAAATTTAATTAAAAGAAAACTCAAATGAATTTTATTTCAGATCCCGAGTCAAATTCGAATAATAAGATCTAAGCATTTATCTCATAAGTGAATTTGAATTACCTTTTTTTTGAGATGATCTTGGAGTAAGTTCAAGTAACTTAAGTTGTCTTGCAGCCTCACACTCATGGATGCAATTTTGAAATTTCAATGAAAAGGACAATCATTTGATATTTAGAGCACACGTACTTTGAAATATCAGTGACAAGGACAACCATTTGACATTAAGGTGAAAAGATTAGAATGCACTGAAATACACTTGAATAGTAAGGGTATTAGGAAAAAAAAAATCCCCTCTAAAACAAATTCCAATTCCAATTTTTCATTTTTTTTTACTTTTCTCTTTATTTGGGATCTTAAGCGAGCTCCTACAATGGGGCGCGCTCTACCACATATATTCAAGTATCCACTATTTTTCTTTCGTTTGTTAATATCTACACAAAGTTTGGACCCTACTTTGTGTATATGCGTCGGACCTTGTTTTTGTATTAATTTTTGGAAGTCCTCTAGCTTATATGAGAATATTGGGAGCCTCATTTTTTAGCAAAAATACGATACCGTAAAGTGATTGCTTGCCAAAGTTGCCCACAAGACGAGGCCTACTGTCATGCATACCATCTAAAAAAATGCGGAAGACTTCCCACTCTTGTATAAGTAGCTATCGAGGATCAACCCTAAATCACAGCATAAAACTATTGACCCTCTAATTCAATGGTACGTAGCTGCCTCCTCCTCCGTCTTGAATCATTACTTTTGCATCCCAATTGTCACATCACCCAATGATTATATAGGAAGTATCCAGTTTAGTATAAAATTTCTGAATTTGACAGTCTCTTAACAAAATTGATCCTTTTAAAATAATTTGAATTCGTGATAGCGATATCGTAGTCGATCTAACGTTTTACATATTAATAATCGTGTGAGTTAGGGTACCAAGATTGAAGTAGGTTTAGAATCAAAATCGACCTATATTTTCGAAGAGTAAAGCCAACAATTATGAACACGCCACATATTTAGACAAAGAAGAGTTTTTTTTCCAAGTGATCATATATATTAGTAGTGTTAGTGATTAATGAAGAAGAAAAAATAAGAAATAGATCAATTCTTGAGAAATAGAATACGGAATAACAAAGAAGAATGTCCTCTTATGCTCTTAAATGTTTGGGCCTAATTTAGCAACCATTTTAGACTATTGGATGGACCTGATAGCAAGATCCTGAATCCACGGATTCACTTTTGTTTTTCATTTTTGTTTTTGTTAAACGAAAAATACTTTAATTCCACTTACAACAAAGGGCAGAAAAAAAAAAAGATGCATTCCAAATGCAGCATGGGCTCCATATCCTGTGTGTCTGCATTATTCCTGACATTGACTACCTTTCCTGTTCACTAAATTGGAATGTGATTTTCCAGCACTTTATAAAGGAACATGTGGGCTAGCAGTCCCACACAACTCCCATTCTTTGTCTTTGTTGTTTTCATAAAATCATAATTTAAACCTATTTTACCAATCAGAGCTACTCCAATTACCCTAATATAATACTCATATTAGAGATTAATTATTAGTGGTTAGATGAGGTCATATCCCTGACTGCCACGTTTATCATCTCTTAATAGATATAATGACAAAAAAAAAAAAAGAAATTTATTCCATTTCCATTGTTGATGTACATTGAGAAGAATATATAGCTCCAAGTTTTTCCTGCAATCTACGTAATGAAGTCTTTTGAAGGCTGTACATTGAAATGGAAGTGTAATTTTATTTTAAATAAAGATTTCAGCTACATTACAATACTTGGAAAAAGCCTCATTGCTAGTACATTTAGCTTAATGATCCAGAGCCTATGGGCTCAGCTTCATTTAGCACTAACTCAATTCAATAATGATTAAAGAAGCCCCCTGGCCTCCCCCTCCCCCTTCCCATCTTCAAA
>JAESVK010000817.1:0-45801 GCA_017140935.1 Hamamelis virginiana
CTGTATTTTGAAAATCAATTATCGAATTACTGTGATTTTTGGCAGACTTAACATTCATAGGAATAATATATAATCCAACGGTTGCTTTTTTAAAATATCATTCATATGGCTCCAAAAGGGGTGGGAGCTAAAATGATAAGAAGCGTAAGGACATCCCAAGAGGATCGGTTCTGCTATAAGCAGAATAGTTAATCCAACGGTCAGTTTCTTAAAATTTATATTCCATATATGATTTTACAAACCATTATCAAACCATGGGTAAGAAAAAAATAGGAGAAATTACAGTTTGACCCCCTAAACTATAGGCCATTTTTAAATTGCTCCATGTGGTATCGATTGTAGCAATGTGCTTCTTGAATTATTGGACGATTTCAAATTACCTCTTCTAGCAGTTAGTCATTTGTGTTTTTGGATTGAAAAATGGCGTTAGGCTTGTTATTTTTTTATGCAGTATTTATCCAAGATTGCTAATGGGTTTACAGGCATATCGGTGAAGTTTCATAATTTTTCTCAATATATTTTATTTATTATGAATTTTATTTACTGTATAAAGAAAATAATTCATAAAAATAAAAATATATTGAGAAATATCATGAAAATTCACTGATATGTTTACAAATACATTAGCAGTTTATGATAAATGCTGCACAAAAAAATAACAAGTCTAACATACAGACAGAAGAGGGCAATTTGTTACATTAAAATAGTTTAGGAAGCACATTGTTTCAATCGATACCACAGGAATACAATTTAAAAACGGATTATAGTTCAGGGGACAAACTGTAATTTTCCCAAAAAAATATTTAATCTAGCTAATAGTTGACCGGTGATTAATGGAAATAAAAACTAATTTTTCGGATGACCTTTATAAGCGGCAGCTAAGCCTTGCGGTTGGTGTTGGTTTCATTATATGGATTGTACCATCTAATTGACGTGGCCATTTTTATTGGTTTTAGAGTCTCACCAGGTATTAGTGGAAAAGAGTTTTCATAAGCCATTTATTTTAAGCTTTTGAAATAACTTATTTATGTCATCTCAAAGGGGTGTCATATCACCCTTCTAAGGACCATTGAACCAACCAGTGATCTAGTAATCCACTCATATGACTGGATGGATCGATGTTGGGTCCGAGTTTGATAACCTTGATTTTATTTCAGCCAATCATATTTTTTCTTCTTTTTTTTTTTTTTTTAATATTTTAATTGTCGGATAAGCCCACTCAAACTCATAAGCCACATGGCAGGGTGATCTTCTCGTCTTCCTAGGAAAAGGAAATTCATTGAAAAGGTTGTCGGATCTCCATTGTTCTGTCTTTCAAATTTCAACTAGCTTGCATGTAGATAGGACCATTCCAAATTTGATGCAACAGCAGTCTCTGCAGAATCGCCAAAACCACCTCACCATCTCTCTCTACAAACCACTGTATTGGAAACCAAACTCACATGCACCAGCTAGTATGACCCCTTTGGCCAAGACCTAGAATGTATAAAATTTGTAATATTTTTGCCTGGTTGATTGCTTTAACTGATTAAACATGTATGGGTGATTTGATTCTAACACATTTCCAAATGCTCATGAGTTTAATTAAATTAGATTCTTAACATTGTAAACCGTTAAGGTAGCTCAAGCTCAAATGGTCAAGAACCACGCCTCATGAAGCGGGAATCCTGCGATCGAATATTGGCACCTTAATAATTGACTAAACAGAGTGTGTGGACCATATCTGTTTAGTGGACGATCGAGCTCATCCTTTAGAGACCAGTCTAGGTCCAAACCTCAACAGGACTAGACTTGGGATTCCCCTATGTTGTTAAAATAAATAATATAGATACTAAACATTAAACCTGTATCAAGCAGGTAGTATTTAAATTTGAAAAATGTATCTCTAGACTAAGTGTCTTTTTCTATTAAATGGCGAAACATGGCTTCAGTACACATATCATTGATAGCTCTATTTAGTTCATTCATAACTTCGTAGACCCAGGCCTTGAGGAATATATTCTGGATTAGTTGCTTGCTCAAACCAGTTGTGGTTGATCCTTTTCAGAACTTAACCAATAAAACAGGGATATAAGCAATAAATTAATCTATTTTCAGGCAAAAAAAAAAAAAAAAAAAAACTGGCCAAGAAGAAATATTTAAATGAAGATTTTTCAATACCCAAAAGAGTAATATATCCTGGATATGTTACTTGAGCAAACCAAGTCACATTGATTTTCTCCAGATCTTAATCCTTAAAAAAAGGTATATAAGGAATATTTAAATCTATGTTAAAAAGAAGAAGAAGAAAATTGTAAGTTACCAATATTTTACTGCAGTAGTTTAATTGATAATTTCTTCATTTTCATCTCTATTGCTGGCTGAAATAGGCCCAACTATTCCAGAAGCAGAGGTTCCATTGATGACATCTCCATCCCCTAGCCTGCAAACGTAGAAACATGATACATTTTTTAGAGCTTTGCGTGGGCAAATATTATAAGCCTTTTGGGTTCTGAACAACTTCACAAAGTCCTAGTAACCAGTAAAAATTCTTTCATTGAACAAAATTCAGAGATTCCCAAAGAAAGGATTTCTGAAGTGATACTGAATGGAAATAAACTAATAAAAGCTTAGCGAACCTGCAACATCAGCAATCACTTTTGGAACCTTGTGTAGCAACCGTGACTGTTCTGATGGTGTCTGAAGCAGCTCTTTTCTCTCCAAATATTCAAAGAGCGTAGAACATAATACAGGTTAAAGGTCACGTTGTCCTTCGTTGAGGTAAACATAGTACTTGATGAGTGCTAGGAACCACTCACACACACACACACACAAGTTAACAGAGACATGTAATTGACCGGAATGTGACACATCCCCAATCCATACAAGTTCTGTTTGGTTGAAAGAGTTGGATTACTGATGTCAGTGTATTAGTGGAGAAGATTTTTTCACAGAAGAACAATTAAGTGGAGTATACACTCAGCCTCCATTTGGTGTAAGGGAAGAAATGAGGATGGAGAGGCTGGAGGGGAAAGAGGAGGGATCAGCGGGTTTAGTGTGTTTTATATAGGAGGGAGAGAGGGAGGGCAGAATAGAGGGGAAAAAAGGGATATATACAGTCCCGATCTAGTCAGCATATGCTTATATATCTTACGTAAGCATGAAGTTAATAGATAATTGTAGGATACATGTTTTGAAAAACTAATGGTTGGATTAGATATTCTGCTTATATGGATACCGTGCATGACAAAAATCATGGTGATCCAATGCCAAAAATGTTAGTAACATTTCTGAAAAACCAACCGTTGGATCATTGTGATTTTTGGCATGCATGACATACGCAAGTATAGTATATAATCCAACTGTCAGTTTTTCAAAACATGTACCCCACAATTATCTACTAGCTTCATGCTTATATAAACATATGTAAGCATATGCTGAGTGGATCATTTTGTATATATATATATATATATATACAAAAATGCTATTATCAGGTCGACCTGACGCAATGTTGGATTAGATACTCCTCTTCTGTTGGGCTAGGTCACCACCATATGGCCAGTTTCAGAAGAGATTTTGTAAAAATGACTGTTGGATTATATACTCCTCTTCTATATGTCATGCTTGCAAAAATCGCAGTGATCCGACGGTTGATTTTTGAAAAACTGACTGTAAAAAATGAAAACTATCTTTAAGATAAAAGAACAATATCTTATTCAAAGTATGAAAACAATATGATTACAAAAATATGGAAAGTCAACTCTAAGAAATATAGAAACCTAGGAAACATAGAAACTCTTAATACATGGAAACTAATAAAATAGGAAAGTCAACTCTACAAACTAATACAAAATCTTATGTACAGCTATTTTCTGCAGGAAAATCCTTACAAATGGCAGCCGCACACTTGTGGTATTTTGAGTTGAAGGGGGCGTGCCAAAAAAGTTAACCTTACCACTTTTCAAGATGATTGGCTCGAAGAAAGCCAAACTGACTTCTAATCAGGCAATTATGTAATGGTTCAAATTTGCCTCAATGAAGAGGACTTTAAATACCTTAGGCAAATTAATGAATCAAACTGAAACAAAGTAAAAACAGAAAATAAAAATAAATCGAAGAAACCACATAATTATATTATTACCTCCATTTCTGGTACATCAATCATACAACTTCTGTTAAAGCTCTTCGATGCAAGGAATGGTTCAGAAAAAGGAATCCTAAAGATTAAGTTACCTAAACTAAGTAAAAGAAATTATAAATGGGAAACTGAGTAAAGGAAATTACAAATTGGAAACTGAGTAAAGGAAATATAACAAAGATAAAGATACACTCAGTTGATGTGGTTGAGGAACCCTTTGCAATGAGGTCTCTTCCTCTATTTATAGACTTGAAGGGTAACTACCCTCAATCTTTCATTGGATACTGCCGTGACACGTGTCCAGGTTGAAGTCTTAACTGCCTTCAGATTTTGCCTCCAAATCCATATATTTGAATCTTTACGATGGTCCAATAAGAGAAAGCCTTCATATAACTACCTTAAGCATTCAAAATGAATAACTGCTAAACGGTTATTGGTAGTTATTAATTTAAAATTTTGAATTTCTAATTTCGCCGGAGAATGAAATCAAATAATTTGGCCATTTTAATTTTAAGCGGTTACTAGCAGTTATAATGTTCAAATTTCAAAAAATCCTTTTGATTTTCAGAGATAAATATTCATTGGAATGGATAACTGCTTCGCCTCTTCAAGGCAAAGTAGATGACTACTTAAGTAACTGTTTTGCCTCTTCAAGGCAATACAAATAATTATAAATCCTACTTTCATTTTAGTACATGTGGCTTCAATTTAAGTGTAAACATACCCCTCGTAGCAAGAAAAACTCAATCATGAGTTTTGAATTGATGTGATGCACGTCTCTTCACGTTCGTGGGTGGCGGTTATGCTTTGATTGCTCTTTAAAAACCCTCTGTATTCGACTATTTTTCTTCTATAGTTCTCAACCGTTTGAAACTTTCATCTTCTTTCTTTTCTCTTACTGTTTCATCTTGAAACAAAGCTTTCATGGCGTCTTCTTCCAAAACTGCTAGTAAAACTCATGCATTAGCATTGAAAGACCTATACTCAGAAACCCTTAATGATCACAGAGACCTCCTTTACCCTAATATTCTCAATACCTACGAATCAAACCCTAAGGTTGTAGTTCTTGGCCTTTCATTCAAAGGTGAGATTAAGGATGACTTTATTGCTTATTTTCCATTCCCAGAGGATGAACAAACTCTTCTTCAACGCAGTCAAGCTATGGATTGGGAAGGCAATGCAATCCGCCATTGGCCCAAGGTGGATGATGGATGGAGTGATTGGGTTGAAAGGGTCAGAGTCTTCAAAGAACAAGAATGGCACGAATTAGGGATTCATGATGCCATTTCTCTTTCCACTAAAAAGTTTTCTTGCAATGGTAAACTTTTAGCTTCTGCTATTTGTTTTTGGTCTCCTGCTTTTAATTGTTTTCAATTCCCTTGTGGTCCCATGAGTCCAACAATTTTGGACATTTGTGCTATTACAAGCTTACCCCCAACTGGAATTGAGGTCAATGCTTTGTGGTCTCATGACCAAACTTCCTCTTATTCTATTTTGAATATCCCAAATCTCAGTTACATAGGTTTTATTAAATGTGAAATAGGACAAGCCTCTTCTCCTCTGTCTTTAAAGGATTATACTTTTTTTCTGTTGTTTTGGATAAACAGATTTTTAATCTGTTCTTCTTCTCAAAGAATTACTCAAGAATTTGTTTATATTGCAAAGGCCCTTGCTTCGAAGCAAAAATTGGCTTTGGCCCATTTCTTACTGGCCAATTTGTACTTGAAATGTCAAAATATGCATAAAAAACAATTAAGCTATCAAATGGGAGGCCCCTTTTGGGTCTTACAATTTTGGCTTTATGCATATTTTCCTGAAATCAGGCCCAAACTTTTTCCCCAAACTTTTTCTTTATGAAAATCAGACATTTTTAAATTTTGGGGAAAGATTAATTGAGGCAGAGGAACAACAAGAGTTAACCTCTTCATCTCATTTCTCTTTCTTTTTCAATCTTTCTTCTAAGAGAAAACCCTCTTACTTCGAACCATATTCTGATCCTTCAATTGTACCCTTCTGGTTCAAACAAATTTACCCAATGAGCTCTTCACTGCAAGCTACAGAAGAGATGACAAACATTTGGTCCAACTTTTTGATCAGTAGGGACTTGTTAGTCTCTTCTTATGCCACCAGAGGTCGTGGTCAATTCTATGAATCACATGCAGAGCCCTACTTCCAAAACATGTTTGCTAGGCAATTTGGTTTGCTTCAAACCATTCTTTTGCCTTGTGTCAGCTCATTAGCTAGCATTTCTTCAAGGAGAGAAGTTTTTAAGAAAAACATTTTGATCATTGCAATTATGACTACATATTCAAGGGTTGGAGGCACATTAAATTTCCAACCTTTTGATAATCTTTACTTGTCCACTGACAAGTTCGAAGACTGGTGGGATGCAAATTGGACCAATACTTTTGGTTCTTTCAATTTTTCTGAATTGGTGAAGGCTTTATTCCCCTTTGAGTATAAAAAGAAATCTTCAGCCTCAACTTCTATCCCTGCAAGCCAATCACCAGTAAAGAAGAGCAAAACTTCAACTGAAGCTCTTCTATCACAAGTTGCTCAAAGTTTGGCACCAGCAACAACTGTAATTCCTCGACCAAATCCAAAGAAATCAGTCAGTGTTGCCAAGCCCTCTCAATCTTCTAGGAAGAGTAAGAAATTTTCTTCTTTTTATTTCCACTTAAATTTTGAATCATAATTTTCTTGCACTTAACTGTACATATTGATTTTTTTTTTCAAGTCAAAGACTTCTCACTAAAGTGTACAAAACATACCTTCTAGTACTGAAATAACTATTCGTGATGATGAACAAGAAAAAGGTCACGATGAAGAGGAAGAACTTGAAGTACCTTTAATTAGGAAAAAATCAGCCATGGTTACTTCTTCTACTGCCACTACTGCTCAAGAAAAGCTATATCCCGATGCACACCCTGAAAGGAGAACCAAATCTTTTCATAGCCCTTCGAAGTAGAAAGCAAAGGTAGCCTTTGACCAGTCTCCACCTATTCTTAAAGATGAAATCAGTGCATTTTTTGCAAAAAACACTCTTCAAGAAGAAAAGTTAAAAAAGAAAGCTGAGAAAAAAGAGAAAAGAAGACTTGAAAGAGAAAAATTGGAGAGAATAGAAGGAATGATTCAAGAATATCACGAGAAAGAAGAAAAGAGAAAGCTCAAGAAGCAGAAAAGAAAAACTTTGAAAATAGCAACTACCTTCTCTTCACAGCAATCTGAGGGAGAACCAACTCAAGAAATGGAAGGCTCAAGCTATAATACTACTGCATCAGAGCCTTTTTTCATTGATCCTATTACCTCAGTTGACCCTCAAGGTCAAAATATTGTTGTTCAGGTAACTTTCAATTATAATCTTGCTTTTACTGAAATATTTTATCATGAATCACCTTCTAACTTGCTTTTTATTTGATTGCAGTCTTCTCCTGATTCTGAAGAAATCATTCCAACTCCTTTTAGCTCTTCAGTTGCAATCTCTCCTCAGGTATTTCAATTCATTTTAAATCAATACATATTGAATCATGAATTAACCTCCTCTGGAATATTGATATACAGATTCATGACTTGCTTAAGAGAATGGCTACACATGCTGTTGAGTTACCTCCTAACTACACAGCAGCTCTTCAAGCCACTTCTCTCTTGGTAAGAATATCACAATTCTTTCTATTTTATCATAAGAAAATTTATAATGAAGACTAACAATTTTATTATTACAGTCTCCACAACATTCTCTGCACACTCCATCAAGCAAACATCCAAAAGGAATATTCTCTCCAGTCCCACTTGCTCAAGAAGAAATTTTGTCAATACCCCAACCTGTAATGCCTTTTACAAAGGTATAATCTATCAAAGTCTAAATAAATATAAAGCTTGTTTATATTTTGATGCTTTGAATTTACTAAATTTCTTTTCTTATTTCAGGTTGATTTGGAGCCCAAATCCATGATTGAAATTCAACCAACCCAAACTGAAGCATCTTCAACATCCTTCAATGCAATGTCTCTAGACATGGATGACACTCTGGCTTTGGTTGAATGGGAAAACCAGGAATTGCAATCTATTGGAGAAGAATCTCCTCCAATTGCTTCACCTCCCACTATTTTTGATAAGGCAAAAATGCTTTTCAAGAAATGCAATGATATGTCCTTGGATGATTTAACAGATCTATCTTTAAAGAAAGAAGTTATCAACCAATGTCAAGCCCTTGCAAACAGTCTTGAAGATGCTGAACAGGGTTCTTCTATGGAACTAAAGCTCCTATCTTTGCATATGATCAAGGTAATTGAAGGATATAATGAGATTAAAGGGGGTTTGTTGAAGGATTTGGAGTTGGATTTGGTGGATTGTGTTAATAATGGGTTTATTTGGATTTTATGCCAAAAATTTTGTGAATTTCAAAATCAAACTGTTCGATTTGAGTATTTTTTTTTTTTTTTTAATATTTATTATTCTTGAGGTTTATATTTGATAAATTTAAGGTTTGGGGTGGGTTTTGGTGGTTTGGTGGTTGTTTGCGGAGTTTTGGGGTGTTTTGGCACTTTTCTCACGCGGAACCGGACTTTCTGCCCAGTTTTCAATCGATTGAGAAGTGGTCCAAAGAGCTTATTTTTTCATTTTGAAGTCTTGGTTTGCCTTCAACTAACTTCGATCGCTTTTATTTTTCTCATCCGGACTCGGATTTGGGTGATCTTTATATGCTTGAAAAGCTTATGAAGTCTAGTTTCTAAATATAATGGTCTTGTGGTTAGATTATTTGTGGAGAGAGAGATATTTTAGAAATACCATATTTTCATTTTTCAGTGTACACCTTGGATTCTTCGGTGTATATCGATCTCTTAAACTGTTGGGCCTTTTACCATGAAATTCAATATGGAATATCTAGACATACTTAGGAACATGTCCTAGAAGTCTCGAGGCTTTTGATTTAGCCGTTTACGGTTTTAGTCTTCAAGGTTGAGGTATGCGTCATGGTAAGGGGACGGTTGCTAGTACTTTAAGGATTCATACACATCGTGCCTTCTTTTGATTTTCCTTTGCATTATTTGTCCTTCTCAAATTTGGGGAGTCCTTGGAAGGACCATTGCATTTGGGTGCATCTTGTATTGCATTTGGGAAAGCTCATGGAGCTATATGGGTTGGAACACCTTGCATTAGAGGTAGGGATATGTAACATTTTACTGTTAATGATGATATACGTGTTTTATAAATACTTTGTCATCGATACGATTTATAAATGTTTATGAACTCTATTGCTTATTGAACTGATAAATGATATATGGAATATATCTGTTTATAAAATATGGAATTTGTGCAGCATGTTTATAAAATGAAAACCCCAAGGCATAATGTTGAAACACTTTACAAACATGATGTATTTATAAACGTGGGAATGAGCACTTCTATGAATTATTTTATGTGAATATTGAACGGGCATATCAAATAAAATTGTTTATGCAATGACAACGGAAATTTGATGTTATTGTTCATGTAAACGATTTTAAGGATTAAGGAAGGTTGTTAGACTTTCCTCTAGTCGTTCCCAAATCTTTTGAAAGGAACTGTAGTTTAAAGAATATATTTTATTTCGTGAGAGCTAAAGCTCCGGAATAATTGAAATTGTAATGTAAATGCCTTGTGAACTGGTTTACTTGATTTATGTGGATATAGATATGATATGGCCTAACGTATGGGTGTGAGTATCGACACTACTCTTCTGCTCTATTATTGATGTGATGATGATCTGATGGTTACACGGAAATTGTGGCTCGGTTCATATCACTGGGTACTTAAAGACCCATGGCCCTTTTTATGAATGAAATAGGGTGAAGACTACTCCCCTATAGGTACGAGTTATGAGACTACTCCTCGACCTCATTGATAATATGCGGTTTAGATAAACCACGGACTTGTTAACTTGAACATAGCAAACCAATGATACATTTGTAAGTCAAATGATGGATATGCTAGGGACATGTGATGGAAATGTGATGCATATGCTACACACGGAATTGAGGGAACCAAAGGTATGGATGTTGTTGACCATATATGTTTTATAACTATTTCATATACTGATTTATGAATATTGAGGAAACTTGGAAAATTCAATTTATTTAAAATTACATGTATCACTGTATTATTGTTAATTGGTAGAGTTTATATAATTCCTATTATATTGTTGTTAATTGGGTTGCACATATGGCTTAGCACAGTTTTGTTTCTTAGGACTGCTGGATGACATTTTTTGTAGATGCTGCATCGATTCTTATGTATTATCTAATATACTTACTATATATAGGAATTCTTTGTGGTGTATTGCCCAGCCTACTTGCCAAGGATGTTTCTTATGTATATGATGAGTTGGGACATAATATATGTACATGACATTTCATATTGTTATATATATATATATATTCTTTGTATCTCGTGTGGAAATATGGATGAGCATAACATGTTGTACCTTCATCTTGACACGTCCTGACCTAACTGGGAGGCTCTATACGGTGTCAAGTTGGGGTGTTACAAAAACAAAAATTTTGAAGGGGCAATGCACTTAGAGCATTTTCAATGCATTTAAGCCACTTGATTTGTCAAAGGCTCAAAGCAAAAAATTTGACATCCTAAATGGCACAAAATGACATCAATGCCAAATTTTGGCACCTATATATATGTTCCAATGCATTAATGTTATATTTTGGCATTTTTCAACTTTTTGAAGAGAGTATGATTTGGGACAAATGGCAAGTACCAGTTTAGATGCCAAATTTGGCACCAAGGGTTGTCATTGCCAAAATTTGACACTCCATTAGATAAAGCTATTTGGGTTCTAATGCCAAATTTTCACTATGGCACCTCATATAGCACCCCCATTAGAGACAATCACTCTCACAACAATCTATATATTAATTATAATTTAATAGTGACACGTACATATGGCTGCGTAGTGAACATAGAGTTAACTATTGTTTCGCATTTTACTAAAATATATACTATAAATAGTTGAAAACCCATTTAGTTTAATTTTCTGCTCATAAAATATATATAGAACTCTCTTGCTGCTTCAATTTATGCCTTATGAAAGTGTTTGGGCTGAACCCAAAAATGATTTGGGTTTAGTAGAAAGTGGGCCAAGTTAAATGGATGAATGATGATGAATGGGCGGAATCTGTGCATGGTCATAACGAGATAAGGATAAAATTCGATATTTGAAAATTGAATCACAACATGGCCCTTTAAAATAAGGGTGTGGCTGATTAATTAGAGAACGTGGGAAGGTAAACATGATGATCTCAATGTGGATTCATTATTTAGCAGCAAGAAAAAGAGGAAAAAATGAACGGTTATTTGAATATATATGGATTCTATAAATATGTATTAGAATAGTTTATATCGCTCTCTCTCAACCTCATCAACAATTCAACTTTTATGAATTTTCAATTTCAGTAGCTAGCTTGTAATCATTTTATGTTAATGCAAGTGAGTTTCTTTTATTTAATTGCAATGTTAATTTTAATTTCCACTGTAATTTCATTGTTTATTGGATAAAATCCTTTTTAATCATGAAAAGGTAAGGAAAGAACCCCAATCCTAGCTTTCACAGTAACCTAACCAATCAAGATTTCATGTTGGCTTATTAATCGGTCGAAAATCAATTCTTCATTGGTTTCTTGGCTTTCTTCGGAGTAATTGGCGCCCAAGGTCAAAAGATTGGTTTTGATTTTAACCATTACGGTTCTGGCACACCGTGCACTTGTGAAAGTCAATTTATGTGCAAACAGAAAGATTCTCATCTAAAGTAAGCAAATTAATCAGATCACTTTGGCAGTGACATTTAAATGTTTGCAGACACAACTGTGACCTGTTAGAGAGAGAGAGAGAGAAAGAGAGAGAGAGAGAGAGAGAGATGAGGGCCTCATACCGGAATAGAAGTGCCAATATGAAAGTAATTGAGGGGATTAAGTTAGACATGGCAGAAGCAAAAGTTGATGAAGTGTATTCCAACCCCGCGTAGAACAACGTCCTTCCCAACACAGAACTGAAATAAACACATACAAAATCCACTCATTATAAATTAACCAAATGATTTTTTTATTTTTATTATATATATATATATATATATATATATATATATATATATTTGTGCACGCGCGCATATCTAGTTACATGATGATCGCAATGGTCTAGCCTATGACCTACAACTTGTAGCCTACAAGTCAGCCAAGTTACTTACCCTATTAGTCCCAAAAAGAAGACATCCCGTAGAACAGGTAGAGTAATTTTGCTTTCATTATTCCTGCAAGAAAGATGTTAAATGGTATAAATTTGCATTTCTTGGACAAGTAGAGGGTTAAATTTGTCTCATTATACACATATATAATATATAAGGTTCCGGTGACACATAATGGGATATGATAGGTATTTTTTAAAAATAACCTTAAGTTTAATTAGATGTTCCACTTAATTAAGATTCATTGTGTGCTCCAAAAATCACATTGATCTGTTGATCGATTTTTAAAAATATCACAATTTTGAGAAAAATTATGAAAAATTGTGACTATTGGCATTTTAAAAGACCGGCATGATGTATATAAGCTAAACATATAATCCAATGCTCAATATTTTAAGAAACCAATTGTTTAATTAGATTTTCTACTTATACACATGCAAAGCCAAATGTCAAATTGATCCAATGATGGCTTTTTAAAAATTTAAAAAAAAAAAAAACAGTTTTGAAATAAATTGTGAAAAAGGTGTTAGGAAAAACCAGAGGTTGGATCAATATGAATTTTAATTTGGCATGCATAATATGTATAAACAGAACATCTAATCCAACCGTTAGTTTATCAAAATATGTGCCCTAAATTAGGTTTTGCAAACCATGTATCAAACCTCGGATAAAAATCACCTCACAGGAACCTTATCCTTAATTATATGTGTGTATGAATATCAACCTTCAAGTGAATAATACAACTTTGCTTAACTAAATTTTTCTCGACTATTTAAGATTCTTAACATAAATCCTAGTTTTGACAGAAAAAGAAAAAGAAAAAAAAAAAAAGGTAAATTATACTTGCACCTCTCTAATTTCTGATAATTACAAAGATAATTACTCTAGTTTTGAAAATTATATAAATATCTCATACTTTTAAAGATAAATTACAGTATAACCCCATCAATTAAACACATGTTAATGTTGGTTTGTTTTTTGCTGACTCCATATAATTTATTTATTTTTGAATAAAATACTAAAAATATACTTTCATATATATTAATATTGTTAGAGGAGGTGTTAGAATCTAAAGAAGTCGTAAGTGTAATTAATTTATTTTTTTTTTTTTTTTAAGAAATATCTAAGAGGCAACGTTTTGATTTCATCACTGACAAAGGGTTTATCCATAATTTTTAAAATTAGAAAAAATGTCTCCATAATTATCTATATTTATTAAAAATTAAAAGAATATAAGTATAATTAAAAAAAAAAAAAGTTACTTTAAATGGATGCACGTCAAGTCACCACGTGTCAATGTTCCCACCACATTTGCTGATACTTTATTCATCGCCGCCATGCGCTTCCTAATATTGGAATTTTCTCTAAATGCACCAAGATTTAATTGTAAGTTTTTACCACTCAAACTCTGAAAGGATCACTTTCCTTACTGAGGTGTGGGGGCTCTCTCACATCATCCCACCTAATTTTTATTAGGGAAATTTATAATTTGGTTCTTTCAATTGTCATTGATTTATATTTTGTGTCCATATAATTTTAGTTGCAGTAATTAATTTTCTATAACTTTGAAGATTTCTGTCAGTTAGCTATTTGTTTCTTTAACAGAAAAATAACATTAAAATTTTTTTTTTTTTTTTTTTTTTTGCCTATATTGCTAGTGTATTTATAAGCATCTCAGTGAAATTTTTTAATTGTTTTTTTCAGTTTATTTTAATTTTTATGAACTATTTTCTCCATATAATAAATACAATTCATGATAAATAAAATTTATTAAAAAAATCATAAAACTTCACCATATTACTTCTTGACACATTAGTTATCAAGGATAAATAGTGCAATGAAAAATAATACGCTTTAATACCATTTTTCTGTCAAAAAAACAAACGGTTAACAAACAAAATGTCACATATATAAATTATAGGGAGTCAACTGTTGCAATTAAAATTATAAAACTACAAGATATAAATTGATAATAGTTGAGAGGGTAGTCAAACCAAAATTACCCTTTTTTTATTATTCAAAGGTTCAATTTTCTATGGTGTAAGTCAGATAGATCCCACATAGTCTGGCTCTAGTAAATTACGGAGTAATTAATACTTTTATTTCATAGAATTAGAATAAAATATATACCACAGACCAAATAATAGAAGATTCACAACTTCCATCACAACAAAAGCTCTGCATGAAAGGACTGAGTGGTGTAAGAATAATTAGATTACACTGCACATTTTTCAATATGCCATAGAATTTGAACATATATATATAGATTGTTAGTTATTTCAATACCATGAAGTCCAATATTTTTATACCATGAGGTCCACAAAATTTCCAAATTCCTTTGTATATTTGTTATGTTAAAAAAATTCTGAGATTTGGTGGTATAAAAATCTTACGTGAGGGACTTATGAGTATTTCACCTTCATTTTTAAGCCAAGATAGATGTGGCACACCAGATATTATTTGATATATATAGTATTGATATAAATAAGAATAACTTAAAAATATTAAGGATTTGTTTGTGTTAAAAGTTTTTTAAATAACTTGTGGAGAAGTATTTCTTTACTTTTCTTTTTAAATTAAGTTATCTTCAAACTATATCATTACATATCAAAATTTTCATTCTAAAAGTGATAGTAGTAAAAGATAGGGGGACAATTAACCTTTTTCACAATTACTTCAACAAGAGTAAGATTTTTGCCATTCATTCTATGACCTAACAAGTTATCTAAAAATGATTATCATTTCATCTTATTAGATCGAGTGGAAGTTCCAAAAATGATTCTAAAAAAAATTGATGTAAATATATTCAGAAAGGGATAAAAGAGGAATAATATTAATGAAAGACAGCAAATTGAAAATGAAATATATGCAATGTAAGTAGAGGAAATACAAGGAATAATCCAAGCTTATGGGCCGTTCGTACTCAAAGATGAAACCCTATCCAAGCAAATTAGCTAGCACAACTTTCCACTGGTCAAATCAGGTGTCAATCATAAATTAGACCGCAAATACCACCTGCTGGTTTCTGGGTACTATCCAATATATATATATGGTTGGATCTGCTGTAGCTAATGTTTAGTTAATTATATAGTCCGGCCAGTAATCTTCTTTAATCACGTGATGTGGGACTAAACATATATATTGACCTAATACCCCACTTGCCTTATCTGAGTTGGCCTCTCTCATCACAAGAATATTGGTTCTTAGCTCTTGATCCCGAAACTGGATGAAAGAAGAAAAATGAATGATGAACCACACGATGATATGCATCACAGCATCATATATAAAATCTCATTTTTATGCATTTAAAAAATGCACAAAAGTAGAAGATTTATTTTACTGTCACATCATTTGATTTAAAAATTCTAGTATAAAATTTGGTCCATCTAGTATTACTCGGGAAAGAAAACATTTGTGTGGTTTGGTTGAACTTGGGAAGAAAAATCTAATTAATTAAGTTGAGTGTAGTTAGGAGCATCAAAAGGAGTTATTATAACTTCTAGCTAGCTCTGACTGACTTGGGAAACACTTTATTAATAAGAAATTAATCATGCGCATGCATGCAGGATTCATGAAGCTGAGGCAACAACAAACCTTTCGAATAGGAGAGCAAGAAGAGCAGTAGCCAAAGTCCCAAAAGCATGTCCATAGACCACAAGCACGTAACGGCTCATGCCATTATCAAGGGAGGCTTTTGAAACGATGTTGTATCCTGCATGGGCGAAACAAGCCAACACACTCAGTATGTGTGCTCTCAACTCTCCACCAAACACCATCCCTCTCTTCTTGCTGCTGCTGCTGCCGCCTCCATCACCACTCTGATCTCCCTGCTCTTCCATTTTCATCCCCACTCACGCACTCACTTCTATCTGCTTTTTAATCAATTAATTCAAGACTATAGCTTCAATCTTCTGTAAGTGCAATACTACTAATCCTATCATTTATAATGAATACACATCTAATTTCACTTTAACTCATACAATAAGTGCTTTATGACTAGGATTCTTTCCATGGTTTTCTTGTAGTTGAGATTTGAGAACAATTATCTCTTTAGATTCCTCAATATTCTAAGCCACTAGTTCGATGGCCATTGCCTTTTCACTTTTAACAAAGGAAAATTCACCTACGGGCCCCAGCCTGTTTTAGATTTGCTTTTGTATGAGAGAGCGGTTGTTGCCACACCACCAAATTATAAGCCAGCCCCCTCTTATAAGTTAGCCCCCTCCTTTTATTTGTAAGCCCCATGAAATCCCTAAAATACCCCTCCCCTAAATTTATTCTCAAAACTTTATTTCCCCACCCCCCCCATTCGAATTTTGCCCTATTCTTCTCCTTCTTCCCGAATTGTGCCCTAATACCTTCAACTCCACCTTCAGCACCACCTTCAGCAACCGCAAGCCATTCCCGTCTCACTCTCTTGTCCCCTCCATCTCTATCTCACGGTCGATCTCACTCTCGCTCGGTCTCACTCCCGCTCGGTCTCACGCCAACAAGAACTCTTTCTACAGACTCTCCACTGTTACCACTCCGGCAACCCACTCGACGGTGAGCTCTCAAACCCCCCTATCTCCATTCACGCATTTTCTCTTTGTCTTACACGATTTGAAACCCACATATCAAAACCCACGTTTCAATCTCTTTGCCTAACAAGAGCTGATATTCTGCATATTAGATGTATGAGGAAATGTATGTATGAACTGAAATTTGAGTTTATTAATTTTCAATGCCCTAACTCAGTTACTAATGCAAGATGTTTGAGGAAATGCATCAATGTCTATGTTATTAGATTTTTCTTACTGTTAATTGTTCCAAAGATTACAAGAATAATCTCACTGTAGCAGAAATCTACGAAAACTAAGCTGAAAATAACATTCTTGTTGTTATTATGCAATTTATTGCTCTTTTATATGATCGACCCTTCATTAGTTTTCTTACATTGACTATTTGGATTCAAGAAATTGTTAGCTATTTCAAATTAGTCATTTTGTGTGTTTTTGTAATGTGTCAAGAGTATGTATTTCAAGTATGTGTCAGTGGCAGCAGAAGTGCCACTTCTTGTATCTTCAGTGGTAATCCATTTAACAAATCAATTTTTTCATATAAGTTACAGAGTTACTTAAATGACTGTAGTATGAAATCATGGCAGCCTATATGTTTAACTAATCAATGCATCCTGGAATTCTGACAGAGGTTTTCCAGTATTTACAGTCTTTCAGTGGTTTTATTCACGTACTAACTGAGACATAGGAATGCAGCTTACATATGTGTGGGTTTGTGAATATATTGAATACATGTGTATATGTCTATTTTTTGGTTTGTGTTAATGAAAGTTCCATAAAGTGTAAAGTTGTGCTCAATGTATTAAATATATAACAAATTTTACAATAAAAAAGGCAACAAATTTTTTGTTTTTTTTGGTAGTAAATTATGGTGGATGCTTTTGTAAGTGTCCAAAAATGTGTTGGGCAGGGGTGTTTTATCCACAAATGTTTGACATGCCAATCCTTGATGTGGGGAGGTTATATACCACTGCCATAAATTCTGTGATTGTGTATTTAAAGTTGAGCCTCTTATACGATTTAGCTTCAGGAAATTATTTCTGTTATATTTCATTCAAATAAAGATGTTGAGATAAATGAGTTGCAAGACATGGAATGATAGACTAAGGAATGGATGCATTCATGGGAGGTTTGAAGTAGCACTGATTAAATAAAAAGGTGAGAACTGGTAAGTTATGGCGACATGCTTTGGTGAAAGGGGTTTCGAGAACAAGGTGAAAGGATATGAGTGGCAATGGGAAAGACATGATGGTTATTTTTATATATACATGCCAATGGTCGAAACTCGGCCTCTGGGTAAACTTCAATCACACTACCTTTCATTTTGATTTTAATTTGTTTTTGGACCCTTTCACTCTCTCTCTCTCTCTAAGCCATATATATATATATATATATAGATAGGGTTTGATGTTCCTACTTTACTGGCATTTTACACTCTCATTGATAATTTTTCCTTTCCATGGTTTCCAAGTTTGCCTGCAAGATATAGGCATCAAGATACTTTGCTTGTTTTGGGGGAACCCAAGTATTAGTTAAAGTTATAATAAACCCAATAATATACCACTATTATGCTTTGATTGATAGTGGTTATACCACTATTATGCTTTGATAATTTGTTGGTGTTAATTGGCAACTTAGTAAATTTCGATTATTTTAAAAAAATATGCCATGTCAAGCTTATTTATTATTGCTAACACTTGGCCTTCAATCTCCCTTATTTATGTAGATATGGTGCCTCCTGCAAGAGAACGCCCAACCGGCTCTGTTCGGAGGGAAAGAGAAAAAAAAAAGGCACAACTACTGTAAAACGGCCACGAATAAGACCACCTCGCCAAACCGAGGCGAACTTACCTAACAATGAGGCGGAACCATCTGCCAATACTCCCCAATTAGAGACGGTTGTGCGGGATACACCCCTAGCCGAACATAGTCACTCCCCATCCCCATCAGTTGCACCCGTCGGGTGGGAAGGTCCCGAACCATTAGATACCCCAACCGGCGATGAGACTGGCCCCATTCCAGGTGGGCCAGTCGATGAGTCTGTTTTGTGTTCCTTTAGGACACACGTTGCTCATGCCTTATGGAGCGATCCTAAGGTATAGTTGTATTCAAGTTTCATATTTAATCAAAATAATTTATGTCAACATTTGCCTCGTATTTAAGATATTAATTGTGTCGTCTTCATTGCAGGCTCGAGGCATGATAAAATGCCACAACCATGGAAACTTGCTGAAGCAGTGGCCACTAATTAGAGCTGATGGAAAGGACAACTCGATATGGAGAGCTCACATTGAGAAATCTGGTCTCCTACCGCTTCGAGATTGCGCATATCGCTGGTGCAACATGAAGTTAATCTGTGCTTTTGTTGAAAGGTGGCATCCAGAGACAAATACCTTTCATATGCCATTCGGTGAGATGTCTATCAGTCTTGATGATGTGCACTCATTACTGGGCATTTCAGTCACTGGCAAGGCAGTTTCCACCCCTCCTAAAGATAGCGGACTTTACGAGCTACTTACGCGCACACTTGGCCTCACTGTGTCCCAATCGCAACAGTATTTCCAAGGCCTTCGCGGAAATTCCGTTAAGCTAAAACAATTGAGAGAAGATTTCTCCGATGCAACGAATGAGTCTTCCCCTGAGCGTATAGCTCAGTGTGCTCGAGCCTATTTACTGTATCTTGTGGGTTGCACCATATTCACCGACAAAACTGGCACAAGGGTGTCTGTCCTCTATCTCAACCTCTTTGAGGACTTGGAGAAGGTTCATCAATACTCGTGGGGTTCTGCTGCATTAGCTTCTCTTTACTACCAGATGCGTATGGCTTCTAAGCGTGATGGGCACTCAATTGCTGGATTCCTTACTCTATTAGAGGCTTGGGTTTACGAACATTTCCCTAACACTTTTGACCTTCGCCCTAATATGAGATACTTGAACACCTTGCCTCGCGCTCAAGCTTGGGAGCCAAAGGATATTGGACATTCCATTCCAGACCTGCAGGTGGTCCGTGAGAAACTCGATGACTTGCAAGCGGATCAGGTAATTTAAAATACTTTTGTTATCATATTTGGTGTAATTATATTTACCTTATAATAAATTATTTGTTTTACTAAAACTTATGTTGTATTTTCTTAAGGTGACTTGGGACCCATATGCCTCATTACGCGAATACCACCCTTTTCAGCAAATTACTTTCTATAAAGGATGCTTGAAGGGTGGCGATGTCATTGAACCATATCAACCCGATAGGTTCCTTCGCCAGTTTGGATATGTGCAATCCATTCCACGTGTGTTAGTCCCAGCCAAGAGAGCAAATCGTGAGTTTACCTCCCAACCCTACAACGTACTATATGAATTCATTGATTCGCTATGGGATGATTGGGAGAATCACACTTTGGCGGAGGACCTACGTACCAGGCGCGCTACATATCCATCTGAAGTTGATCCTAATTATTTGGAGTGGTTCATGAGGACGTCCCATGTCCGTGTGGTAGACCCAAACAGACGTACCTCACCACCTTTGAGGCCGACACCTCCAAATTCAATTACTGATGAGGTTGTTGATTAATATATTTTTATACCACCATTATTTATAATATTAGTTACCTATGATCATATATATTAATGCATTGATTATTAAACACAGCGTATTGGACAAATGGTGGCTCTCGGGGAGAAGATCGTAAATATGGGGAGTGAAGAGGCAAGTAGAGATCCACATCAACTATTTAGCATCATATGTCAAATGGTGGATATTGGACGAGGAGAGTCTAGTGCAGCAGCTGTTAGTCTTATAAGTGCTATCTCTAAGAGGGGAAGACGATACCTGTTAGTCTTATAAGTGCTATCCATGATCAGTACACGTGGAAACGCACCCAACAAATCCAAGCTATGTGGATGAGCCCAAATCAAGTCAGTTAAAGTCTCAGTTTCAACGGTGCTCCTGTGCCATTCTATGTATTTATACTCATCCAACTTCCCCATAAGAAATTGCATTTGTGATCTCCCAGCCTTCTCTTTCGTCCTATACTTAGCACGTGCATTGTAGATCGTCCTCATTGTGCTTTTGTTGAGTGCATTATGTTGTTTCACAATAGACAAAATGTCTTTCGGCCGTGCCATACTCTTAGACATGTCAACTACTAATGATTTCTCCTCAGAAGATAATCTCCCTGCATACGAGTGGCCCTCGAGATATTCGGCAGCCGGATGATTGTGCACTCCATTAACCACCGTCAGCATCCATTCGTCATCGTTCGGCATTTTCACACCTTTAAGCAAAAATGGGCATCCACACTTTTTGGTTCCAGTTTTACACTTTTTTACTTCATTAACAAATGATTTGCTGCTGTCTTTTTGCCTTTCTGTATATTGTCCACCCCTCTCACAACCAAGTGAAAGCCGCGCTGTAGCTCTGCTAGTGACATCAGATTTAGATATCACAATGACAAATCCAAGCATTTTGCCGACATTCCGAGCCCAATTCGACAATGCATCTCTGCTCTTGAACACCTACATACAAAATAACTTAATATAAACATGCATAGTAAAGCATAAAGCCATAGCATACAATTAGAAATTGAAACAAGTTAGACATTCACCTCGTACGTAGTGAACTCACTACTGTAATCCATAATAACTTGCGATTGAACCTCTCCATCGACCTTACTGCATCTAGTTGAAGCGTTGCCATTGACCGATAGATAATGCTTGGCAAAAAATATTGAAACGTTAGGTAATGGTTAAAGTGTTATGTTGGGTTGGTTGAAACCTAGAGGTTTATGTTTGTAACCTTGAAATCAACATAACAAACAGGGAATGTTAGGTTGGTTAAAACCCAACATATCAAGTTTGTTTGGTTGGTTGTAACATGAGTATGTGAATTTTGTTAGGTAGAAAGCAAGTCAAATAAAACTAAATTGTTATGTTGAAAGCAACCAAACAAAAGTAAATAAAACGTCTAAGATGTGTTAGGTTGGAAAAAATCCAACAATTTGTAATTTTTTATTATGTTGTGTTGATTATAATCTAACATTTCATGTTTGTTAAGTTTGAAGAAAACTAACAATGTTGGAATGTTAGGTTAGAAAAAACGCAACTTTATTAGAATGTTCGGTTAAAAGGAACGCAACATTATTAGAATGTTAGGTTAGAAGAAACGTAACATTCATATAATGTTCGGTTAGAAAAAACGCAACATTCTTATAATGTTAGGTTATAAAAAACGCTACATTCCTAGAATGTTAGGTCGTCTTCTACGCAACATTCCTAGAATGTTAATTTCTGTGTAACCTAACACTACGGGATTTTGCAAAAAAATTAAATACACCATTAAAGCTTCTAAATCCTTACCTCATCACTGTTGCTTGCTTCATTAAGCTCCATCATTAAGCTTACTCACTTTTTGAGGTGAGTAAATCAGATTTGAAGTGGGTTTAATCTTTTTTTTTCAAATCAAATGGAACTCACAATGGAAGGATCTCCTAAATCTGATGCAACGGTGGACAGTCCATTCCAGTTCCTCTGTATTTTCTCCGGTCAAGCATCCATGAGCTGCTCCTCTCTCAAAGCTTCCATGAGGAGTGTCGTATGGGAGGGAAGGAGGAGTGTCGTATGGGAGGGAAGGAAATGTTGCAAGTCTGAAGGGTTTTGGGGGGGGTGGGCTTAGCAATTAGAATTAGGATACATTAGGTATTTATTATTTCAAGTTGTCCTAAATAGTCATTTCATTTAAGGGCATTTTTGGAAACTAAAAAAGGGGGGTGGGCTTATAATTTGGTGGTGTGGCAACAACCGCTCTCTTTGTATGATGCTCTTTTGGCCAATTAGAAACTTCACCCGAAAATTTTGGTAAACTGTTACTTTGCCCCTTTTATATATATATATATATATATATATATATTTTGGGTGCGTAGATCGAAGAATAGATTTCATTCACTACTACAAAAAACAAAAAAACATTTTTAAGGACAGTTTTAAACCGTCCTCTTTGATTTAAGAGGACAGTTTTAAATGTATCCTCATTCATGATGTCCTTATAAATCATAGAATTTAAAGGACAATTTTACGAGTGTCCTTAAAAATATGATTTAAGAGACAACTTTAGGAATTCAACAACCTTAGAGAAAAATTGCATGAAAATATTTATATGGAAAAAAATACATGTGTTTTCAACATCTATTTTTGGTATAGAAATGTTTGCTTTAATTTCAAGACGAAAATTTGGCAACATTTCGTCTATTTTTGCAATATTCTCAAAATTTTACCTGTAAGAATAAAAGTTTATACAACTTCTATAATTATATCCAAATAACATTACAATATTGCAAAAGTATGAAGCTAAACCTCAATTAAACAAATGTATATCAGAAGCTCAACAACTAGAAGAATAGTATAAGGATGCAAAAGTGTCTTTATTAATCTTGCAATAAAACAAGCATTAGAAATGGGGAAAATCTAAACTTTAATAATACCTTCATAGTCAATTGGAAATTCTTTACTGAGCTTTGGATTCTTAGGTCCTACTCTTCCCCTATCTCTAAAATCTAACTCATATTGCTTCAAGAGCTGAAGGAAACAATTATTAAGTGAAAAAGGCAAATTAAGACCTAAGGTTTAGGTCTATCAAGTTCTAAACTAAAAAGCCATTCATACTACCTGCAGTTATTGTAACAAATTCAATATTAATGTATGAAAAGTTCATTTCCAAAGTCCAATGGATTGAAAGTGTTGTCTATAAAAAGTGAGAGTTAGATTCAATCAACATAAGCAATTTTCATTATCTAAAACACACATATCAATTTTCCTATCAAGCATTTTTAAATGAGAGAGCATGATGGCATAAGGGTGCTGTCCGCTAGGGTGCAGGTGCATTTGTAATTTTCATTGTCTAAGAACGCACCAAGCTATCAATAATAGCGTATTTCCGGCCATCACAATTTGCAACTTTTTCCTGTAAAAGCAAGCAATATTATAGAAAATGCATTACTTATAAGCCAAATGTAGAATTGAGAGAGATGGAGGGAGAGAATTTTAAATAAATAGCAGTTTGACATTTAAAAGCCTTAATATTAATGATATGTGGTATGATTAGTACCCTGATTGCTGCACCAACTGCTGTTTCTAGCTGAAGAACTTTGATCCCATCAACTTTCTGGAAAAAAGATTTAACTTCATTGGTAATTTTCTTATCAAAACCTCAAAATTGGCATCTTAGCATGCATAAATCAATGTAAGGAAAAGAGTGTATCTTTGGGTTTGGAATAATTTCCATCTTTAATGCATTAGCTTTCACAAGCCTTTTAATCGCATTCAAGTACACCCACCTATTAAAAAAAAATCAGTCTTTAACCCATGTATGTTTACAACATTGAAAGCAACGTGACATACAGATTGTTTGTGTTGAAAATTTTACACTTCTCTATTGACTTGAATTCATTGACCTGGATGACATACAGATTGTTAGTTATATGTGCTACATGATTCCATATTTTTATCTTTCATATGAAGTGAAATGAAAGGCAGACCCAAGTTTTACACAGGAGTCCATCTTGAACAGAGCTGGAATTCTAATCTTTCCCTTTTCAAAAATTTTCCTTTGTTTTTGATAAGTTGGAAATGATAAACTACAGCAACAATATATTGACACATGTAAAGAACCATATACATAATGATACAAGTAAGTCTTCCACAGGGCAACAAGTTCAAAGAAGTCGCCACCATTCCTTCAAAGGCTTGAAGTAGTCAAGACTCAAGACCTTCAACACAGATGTGAGAGAGAGAGAGAGAGAGAGAGAGAGAGAGATTGGCAGGGACTCCCACACCTTTGTTCTTAGTATCAGTTACCTAAATACTTGTATTCTTATTATTTACTGATATGCAATAAATAAATAAAAAAACAGGGACGAGACTCACCTAAAAGTCCAGCAAAAGCAAGGGGGTCAACAGGAACTCCCACACCTTCCACTGCATAAGGCAATACATTCCTCAGATCATCCGTGTAAGGGCCAATAACAAATTGGATGAAAGAAAGCAAAGGATTGTTATAGAAGAACTGAGGCCTTGTATACCTGCAAAGAAACAAAATAAAGAGATGATGCAAATCATATGTGAAAAACAGAAGGCAAATCATATGTGAAACCGTGTTGAAGAAAAAAGTGGTGATTGAACCAGCTGGACCAAGGAACAGTTCCTAGATATCATCACGGTTTCATGAACTGGGCTGATCAAGTTCTCAAAATGCCGATGATGTGTAAAGCACAAATAAGTTTGTTTGCACCTGTTCCATTGCTACACATGAACTCGAAACTTATTTTATTCTTCACATATTAGAACAAATTAAAACACTTGAAAACAAGTAGTTCAATGAGAGGGGGCTACTGAAAAATAGAACTCCAACAGAGTAAGAAGTGAAAGAGAGAGGGGGCCCTTAGTACAGTGCAACGAAAAGGGGTGTTTGCAGAAGACTATTAACAAATTTAGCAGCGCATATGTGGCCCCAAAGATAAGTGTACAGCATGCAATTTTGTGTCAACAAGTTACAAGATAATATAAGTGAATAAGCCCAGGGTGATTACCAATAGCATATAAAGATATTACATGACTTTCTGGTGACTTAAAGATTTAAGTACAATGACTTGGGTAGAAAACAACTCAAGAAGCCATAGCCTAATCTACTCTACACCTCGTCTTGAAAAGATATACATACTTGCATTGAAACCATGATTTGTAAGACTTCTATATATCAGTAATTAGCATGTGATGCTTGTCAACCAACTTACAGATGTCCGAAACAAGTTTGAACATTTAAAACATGTCCATCTTTATAAACTTGCTAAACAGTACAGAGGAACATATGCATTATGAGTTTGTAATATCGGACAATAATATAAAGTTCAGACTCTTTAAATCAAATAATTATTCATGATGCATTGATGCACCAGGATATATATTATGTAGCTTATTTTAAGGCCGCTAATTTCTAACTTGTCTGTCATGGGAGTTGTAGTTCTTCAAATCATGAACACACATAAATGTGTTTGTTCAAAACACATAGACACATATATCCATGCTTACATATCTAGGACTATGGCCGTTGTTGTGGCTGAAAACCGATGTCTGTGTCCAAAGATGATAAATTATTGGAAATCTCCAAGTGGAATGCACCATAGGAATCCAAGACAAGGCAACCAGCATGCATGTTAAGCATACTGCATATTTGCATGTCAGTCGTGCATATTTCTAGCGATGCATTTCTCCTTTTCTATTTTTGATAAGCAACAAAATTTTAATAAGAAAAAGAAGAGACAAAATGCCCTACATGATAAAGAACAAGGAAAACATAAAAGCAAGAAACAACTGACAGACCTTATGAAGTGCAGGGGCATTTCTTTTTTCTTTTTTAACAAAAAAGAAATATATATTTCATGCATTTGTTCTTTCTTAAAAATAGAAAATGTTATAGAACTGTTAGACCTCATGAAGTGCAGGAGCATCAGTTGTGCCATCTCCAGTTACAGCAACAACTTCCCCTCCCTTACGTAGCGCTTGCACAAGTAAAAGCTTGTCACTAGGGGAAGACGACCTCATCACCTGCTCACCATTAAACAGAAATTAATCATTCATCAATTGATTATTAACTCATGTATTCAGGTTATTTTAGATGGATATTCAGCACCACTAACTGCAGGGAATTTTGCAAAACTGGTAAGGTAGTTGAACGATACTTTGGCCTTGTGAAATTTCTCTGTACTCTATACATTGGTCATTTCTCAATCTTGGTCTTCCATTCATTTTCCCTTTGCATTTTATTTCCACAGTTTAGACTTGATTATTCATTCTTTTTCCTTTAAACATCTTTTTTCCACCCACTGTCATGGTGCATTCCATAGTTACATTTGATGACTATGAGCAGCTTTTGAATAAACAAAAAACTAATTAGCACAAGTTTTTATCCCTTTTCTTTCTGTTTAATTTTTTGTATTTAATGTCTCAACTATCATATTTTTGTAAGAAATTTACAGATGAGACCTTGCTCAATATTTCAACCAAAATTGAAAAGGGGGTAGTTTGTAACTTTTGCTCAATTAATCATTCTCTGAACTGCTCCAAAAAAAATAGGAACACAGGGTATCAACATTAGCACTCCCACAAATCAGCCTTAACAAAGCCACACAGAAACCAAAAGACTTGAAAACACAATGTAGAGTGTTCAAATATAAAGACCCATCCCAGAGCACCAGGAAGCACGAACACTTTGCCAGAGGTGTTGAGGCAGTGTCACACACAAATTCGAAAGTGGTCTATGGGAGGCCACTGCTATGGTCTATCGTCATCAACTTTAAAACACTTCAGTTTTCCAGATTTTGGCCCAACTTCTCTCTAGAATTTCTCTTTCGTTTCTCAACGAAATCTCATGATTCTTGGACCAAAATTTCACAAAACCTATGGAGATTAATATATGTTTCAACCAGAATTTTCCATGCATCACAAGATTTACTCTAATTTTTCCGAGAAATCTACCATAGAAACTTTGATAAATCACATAAATCATAAAAGAACTTTTAATAGTAACATATAAAATAATTATACCTGGGATGTGGAGAACCCTTAATTGGCTTCTGCCCATATTTCCTCCATGAATACTCATCAAGAGGAATATCTGAAACCCTGTTACTGATGGCAGGCATCTTAATAGATCTCTTAACCCTCAATTTCCTATAAACATTAAAAAAAATGGGTAAATATTTTAAAATCAAGCAAAGAATACACAATTGAATGCCAGAATGTCAAAAAATCTAACCTCCTCTTTGAGCAGTGGCATTTACCACTGTTACCACATTTAACACTCCCATCTTCACCCCTACCACTACACCTCCTCCTGTGGTGTTGGGAATTCTGATCGGAAAAAAATTATAAGGAACAAACATAGAAAAAAATTTATGAAACAAAATAAAAATAAAAACCTACTCAAATCGGATGATGGCTTCCAACCAAAGCTTGGATGTCAGGATATATAGGAGAATACCAAAAAATATATAACACATTAGTCCAGAAAATATATATACACCAACCTTAATCCAGCCATGGAGTGGAAATGGCCGTCAGGGAGAAGTGCTTCGGCCGTCGGCTGTGTGAGTGAGAGTGAAACAATCAATGATGATGGAGAAAGAGGATTCGCCTTTCACCTTCGGCCAATGAGCTCGCGAGATAGATCGAGATTGGGTTTAGAGAGGGAAGGGCTTGCAGCAAGGCTTCGCATCTAAGAACAATGGGTGAGGTAGAGAGAGAAATAGTGGTGAGATGGTAAGGGTTTCAAGGATGGGATGGGTTCAGGATTTCACGGCAAAGAGGGTTTGGGCAGAGAGGGATGAATGGGTGAGGTAGAGAGAGATCGATAGGGGAGAGAGAGAGAGATGGGTGAGGGGTGGGTTTGTTCTGTGCCTCGTGAGATCCCGGCGAAGAGGGTTCCGCTCAGCTGTGGTACGGTGGGTTAGCTCTGGCCCCCATTTGGATTCCGGTGTCTAGGGTTCCGGCGAAGAGTGGTACGGTGGGTTAGCTCTGGACTCCATTAGGAGTCCGGCGTCTAGGGTCCCGGCGAAGAGGAGGGAAAAGGTTATCGCTCCGTCTGAGAGAGAGTAGTCGAGTAGAGAGAGAAAGCCAGAGAGATATTGCGAGAGGCGGGAACAAATTCATCAGGCGCGAAATATGAGGCTCCCAAATACGTATGGTCTTTAAAAAAATAATAATAATAATTCAAAACGTCACCGTTTAGGCATAGGGATATGTAAATCCTGCTAAAAGACGACGGCTTTTCTAAACTGTCCTAAAAAATATTTCCACCCCTCTCCCCTATTTAACATATCCTTGTAGTGATTCTACCATACGCCATTTAAATAAAAAAAAGCTTGCTATAAATTCATATAGGTACTTATATGGATTCTCTATCTAACAACTTAGACTTTTAACTTAAATACTTAATAATCAGAATATTGGTTTACCACGTAACAAGGTTCATACAAGCATAACGAAGTGTCGAAGAATAGACTCCACTCTATTTCACATCACCTATATTAAATGTAAAAGACTTCCTATAGTCTCATATATCTGGATGGGCCCTTCATGTATCTAACATCATAGACTTTTAGATTAAATTTAACAATATTGTACGTTTGCGTGAGAGAGGAGGGGAAGAGAGGAGGGAGAGCGTTAGTGGGTTAGGGGAAATGACATTATAATATTATTATATTAAACCATGAAATAGTTTTTCTCCACTATCAAAATAAAAAAAACATGAAATATAAAAAATATTAGGTTTGCCGCCTCTAACAAGAGAGGAGAAGAGATGACATAGGGATACAATGCCATTAAAGAAGATATATATTGTACATACACTATTTCAATCTAGCTTATCTCACGATGACACAAAAATAAAAATCTAGATGGTGAGTGAGTGCGTAGGTCCTGAGTACAACATTTCTTTAATTAATACAAACAAAATATCAATCAATTAAAAATTAAATTAGTTCTCAACAATCACAATGATCCATATCAAATTAAATAATTTCTTGAAAATTAAACGATATATATATATATATATAAATCCAATTCATGAAGCTTCAAAAAGTTAGAGATCTTCACAGACAAAAGCTCTACTACGTGAATAGGATGTATGTTTGTTTAGAAGAAAAATATATAGATCCCTTCTTCGAGACATATAGTGATATAGAAGGGATTATCACCCATCTCTTTGAAAGTGGCATTTTGAAATCTAAAGGTGATTTTAGGCAAAGCTAAACAAGTCATAAATAGAATATACGTGACCCAGTGCACATGATAGAGAATTTTCAAAAGAAAATAATGGAATAAATGTAGAAATATGCTATGAAATCGGGACCATAATAATAAATTTTTAAGTAAAATCTATTTTTATAACAACTTAAATAAGTAGGGATATCACAACTTTTTTTTTTTTGGGGGGTAGAAGAAAATGACATGCAGCTTTGTTAGCTTATAGCTTAGGAAGGAATCGAAGGTAGGGAAATATTAAAATGGCCACTTTGTCTGAAAATTTTAATTGAAAATCTTATCCTGCAAGTGGCGGATAAGGATTATATATATATATATGCATGGTAGGAGGTTTTCTCTTATGAGCATCACCTTACTTTAAGCTAAAGTAAGCATCTAACAGTAGAGCCGCATGTGATGCAATTTTGGAAAACTGACCGTTGGATTAGATACCCCTATAATGTATGTCATGCCTGCCAAAAATCACAGTTATCCAACGGTTAGTTTATGAGAAAACTGACTGTGAAAAACTATGATTTTTTTATTCTTTAAAATGTTATCATTTTTTGGCAGTCAGTTTTCTCATAAACTAACCATTGGATCACTGTGATTTTTGGCAGGCATGACATACATTATAGGGGTATCTAATCCAACGGTCAGTTTTCCAAAATTACATCACATGCGGCTCTACTGTTAAATGCTTACTTTAGCTTAAAGTAAGGTGATGCTCATAAGAGAATTTCTATGCATGGTAGTCTTGATTTTCAAATAAAGAAAAAGGAGTAAAGGAGTCTTGTCATTTTTCTACTAGCTTTAATTTAAAGGAGGAAAAAGATGTTCATACATTCAACATTGTAACGTGCATTAGAAAGCCCACATGAACTGATATGTCGGGCAATATATATATATATATATATATATATATATATATATATATATATATATATATATATATATATATACAGTCATTCTATTATAAGGCCGGCCTTGCATAAGGTTATGCAAGGTCGGCTCCATATCTCCAATTTTAGGAGACAGATCGCAAAACTGACCGTTGGATTAGATGTTTTCCCTCTGTATGTCATGCCTGCAAAAACTCACAGTGATCCGACGGTTGGTTTTTGAAATATGCCATTGTGAAAATATGCAACTTATTTGTTCTTCAAAAAATCACCATTTTTTTTAACGTCAGTTATTTCAAAAACCAACCGTCGGATCACTGTGATTTTTTGCAGGCATGACATACAGAGGGGGAGCATCTAATCCAACGGCCAGTTTTACGAACTGTCTTCTAAAATTGGAGATATGGAGCTGACCTTGCATAACTTTATGCAAGGCCGGCCTTATAATAGAATGACTGTATATATATATATGATGTTCATACATTCAACATTGTAACGTGCATTAGAAAGCCCACATGAACTGATATGTCGGGCGTGAACATTCAACATTGTAACGTGCATTAGAAAGCCCACATGAACTGATATGTCGGGCAATATATATATATAGGGATGATACTATAAGGCCGGCCTTACGCAAAGTTGCGTAAGGTCGGTTCCATATGACCAATTTTAGATAACAATTCGTAAAACTGATCATTGGATTAGATGCCCCTCCTCTGTATGTTATGCCTGCAAAAAATCACAATAATCCGATGGTTGGTTTTTAAACTAACTACCGTTAAAAAAAATGGTGAGATTTTGAAACAAATAAGTTGCATATTTTCCCAATGACATATTTCAAAAACCAACTGTCAAATCACTGTAATTTTTTTCAGGCATGACATACAGAGGATGGGCATCTAATCCAACGGTCAGTTTTACGAACTGTCATCTAAAATTGGCACTTATGAATATTTATTAAATTTTGTATTATTGTGAATTCATGAGAAACCTATTTCCATTGAGTTCAAAGAGGTATTATTCAAGAAGATTGATCTTCTGAAGTTTGCTATAATGGATCCAGATTTGTCAATTCTATTTCTTAAATTCCGCATCATTGTGAGTTCATGATCTTTATAATTCTCGAGTTTAATGTAGTTGTTAATCATGTAAGAATATTATAGAATTGAATTTTACACGTGGTATTAGAGCCTAAGTTTTTTATTTTGAAATTTTTTAATGTATATTTCTCATGTTTTAGGGTAAATCGGTATTTTATGTGCATGATTTTTTATGTTATCAAAGGGATTGATTTTATATTGTTAATGTGTGTGTGTGTATATACACGAAAATGCTAAGGTCAGGTCGACCTGATGCAAGTTGCATCAGGTCACCTCAATTACAAATATTTACACAATATATTTTTAAAACCGATAGTTGAATTTGATACTCCTCTTATGTATGTCATATTTGTCAAAAATCACAGTGACCCAACGATCTGTTTCAGAAAAAACAAATGGTGAAAAAATTGTGATATTTTGAAGAACAAAAAAGTTATAGTTTTTCATATGCACTGATATTTTTCAAAAACTAACTGTTGGATCATTGTGATTTTTGGCAGACATGAGATAGATGAGAGAGTTATCAAATTCAACGGTCAGTTTTTCAAAATATACTATGCAATTGGTTGTACTTAAGGTGACCTGATGCAAGTTGCATCAAGTTGACCTAACCGGCCTTAGCATTCATGTACATATATTATGATTATGAAGTGATGGCAAATGATCTTGCCTTTAACCATATATATATATATATATATATATATATATATATATATATATATATATATATATATATTCGAAATTACTCTTTTATCTTTCAAACTAATTATCTCTTGAAACAAATAACGAAAAATAGATATCATAATTCATAATTCATAACATGTGGGTGCAAAAAAAATAAAAAAATAAAAAAACAAATAATCTTTTATCTTTCAAAATAATTATCTCCAGAAACAACTAATGGAAAATTAATATCTTAGAGTCCATCCAATGTAATTGTACATTTGTCCCTGTGGATGAGAACAAATGACAAAAATGATGCCCATTTTATTTTTATATTAGAATTCATCAAGGAGCATATTTGGCATCGTTGGAACTCATCGAGGGGCCAATTTGGAAAAAAATAATTCATAAAGGGACATTTTTGGAATTGTAGGAATTCATAAGGGGCAGTTTTGAAAACCAAAAAGGTGCTTTTAGAATTATTGGAATTCATCAAGGGCACCTTTGGAAAAAGAAAGGCCTCACTGTAAAGCCTTCTGGCTTTATATGTGTAGTGGATCCGTAGCTTTATATTATTTTATACATGCTATTATGGCATCGTTTCATGTCTATTGTTATAATACAGCAATATTAATAATTAAGAGACCAAAAAGCATGTACGATGTTTGATGTTTATTACTATAGGAGACCAAAATTCTGATAACATATGGTCTGTTTTTGCAATTTGGAGAAAAATTGTAAAATATAATGAAAAAATTTTGAAAAATTTTCATAATCTATTTTTTGAAAAATCAACCATTGGATCAATGTGATTTTTTATATTATTAATACGTAGAAGTGTAGTATCAAATCCAACGGTCGGTTTTTCAAAATAACTGTTTCAAGTTGGTCAGATATACGAGGGATGACAAAAAGGGAGGACGATTAGAATTGTTATTTAGCAAATATGAAAATATCTTCAATAATTGACAGTGATTTAATGAATTTCCTTGATCCCTCAATATTGTGCCAAGTGCACTAGCATAGTGATTCAAAATTTTCCATACTGATGGTTGAGATCCACCATTAATTCCATCCTATGGAATTGTTACTCTACTACAAGGAAAAATGCTAATGTTCATGTACCTCATCCCGTCTTATTTCTCGTCTGATGTGGTGTTTGCCACATTATAAAACTCTTCGTTTTTATCTCTTATTTATTATTGATAAAGATGGGATAAAGATGGCATATCAGATATGCATTTATCTCTTCTATTTCGCTCTATTCCCCTTTCGCTCCATTCACTGTTAACGAACTGAATTCAAGAGTTGTTTCAGGCTTTCGTCGGAGTTTTTACTGTCTTCGTCGGAGGTGATTTAGCTTCTTCTTCTCTCTCTTCTTTTTTTTTTTCTTTTTCTTCTTCTTTTTCACTGTTCTCATTAAAGAAAAATAGTAAAAAACTTTTTGACTGTACTAAAAAAGACACAGTAAAAATGTTTGGTCTTCTTTTTTACTGTACTAATAAGAAAAAAGACGGTGAAAACTAAAAAAAGACAGTAAAAACCCCAAAAACACAGGAAAAAAAAAACACAATGAAAATGATAAAAACATAGTAAAAATGAAAAAAAAATACAGATTTTTACTGTATCCAATATTTTCACTGTTGGTCTTCTTTTTTATTGTCAGCCAATGAAAAAAAAAAGACTGACAGTGAAAATAATAATAACAAAAAAGCTACAACACAGTGAAAATGATAAAAACACGACAAAAATGAAAAAAAAGTAGGGGTTGGTGCCACAACAGGAGGCACAATCACAGTATTGCCACTTTCGTTGGCCATTTCTGTAAATCTAGAATTCAAGAATGAATTTAATAAAATATAAACACTTATTTAAAATACAATATTAATCCAAATTCTAAATAGTATTCTCTCTTAAAATTGTTGGAAAAAATTATTTAGAATTGGATTATATTGTATCAAACAATTATTTAGAAAATAGAACAAATTGTATATCAATTCTGTAAAGTACATAATTATATACCAACTCTAATAAAGAATAAGATGAAGTATAATAAGACTACTTGAATAATAATTTTGCCAAACCAAAAAATTATTCAAGTAACAATTATATAAAAACTGAATGCATAAAATAAATAACTTGCAAATTTTGCAGAATCTGAAGCAGGAAACTGTTTATGAAACTTGATCAAGGCAAGTGTTGTGCACTTTGTCCTTAAAACAGAATACGCCACTTCTGTAGGTGCTTAGAGTTTAATGGACGTCTGTCTCCCAGAATACAATAATCACGTCTGCAGAGGAAGCACTGAAATCTACAGACACAGCAAACCAAAACAATGCTTTTCTCTTTCTAAAACCGTATGCAGACAATGCAAAAATGCACATGGGGAGAAACCTGAAAAATTCAATGGCACTGAATTTAAGAGGTGGCAACAAAAAGTGTTGTTCTATCTTACTAATTTGAATTTGGCAAGGTTTCTTTATGAAAATGCGGTTGTTCTCAAAGAGGGTGAGACGGATAGGCTTACTATCGCTGCATTAGAGGCGTGGAAACACTATGATTTTTTGTGCATAAACTACATCCTTAATACATTGGACAACATATTATATAATGTGTACAGTCCAATAAAGACTGCGAAGGAACTATGGGACTCCTTGGACAAAAAGTACAAAACGGAAGATGCTGGACTGAAAAAGTTCGTTGTGGGCAGATTCCTAAACTACAAAATGATAGACTCCAAAACTGTTATAAGTCAAGAGCAAGAGCTTCAAGTTGTTTTACATGAAATACATGCTTAAGGTATGTCTTTAAGTGAATCATTTCAAGTTGCTGCTTTAATTGAAAAATTGCCTCAATCTTGGAAAGAATTCAAAAACTACTTAAAGCATAATGTGAACCAGCCAACCAAATCCGAGAGATCAAGAGGCCTTTTGTTCACTTGAAGTTTGAGTGGATTGTGGATTATTCATTATCCGTCTCGATTTATCCTTCTCTATTATCCACATTTATCTTTCTCTATTATCCACTCAAGATTGAGTTTTTGAAAATGGATAAGAGTTTGTAAAAAAACTGGGAGTCACCATCTTATTTTTAGGGAACAAGGAAACCACAAAAGGAATTTTATTTTCAATAAAACATTGACTCTATATTTTTAGGAAAAGTAAGTCTTTGAACCAAAGTTAGATTCGGAGGCTAGGTTACGAAGTGGGAAGGTTCTAAGAAACTCCTTGTAGGCACCCACATCGCCCTAATTAAAGGTCTCCTAATTAAGTTTGGGCTTTATCAAAATCTTATCACAACAATGCTATTTATCTAATCAACCACAAAATATGAATAGTAATATATAATAATAATAATAGATAGTACAAAAGTATACACAATCCTAAGGACCTTAGGAGACTCATAGTCAATCTAAGATTGGACTTGCACCCTATTGACTGCCTACGTACCTTACCAATTTCTTGATAAAAATCAAAGTCCACATAGTTCGATTACCTAGAACTCTCCTATTGTAATGAACTATATAGCCAAAAGGATTCTATATTAACTAGGACTCTAGCTTCGAGAGTTTGGGTTTGATCGAAACACTTTCATTTGCATAAAAGATGGAATTTCATTCAATTTTAAACACTTTCAAAATCATTTACTTTTAGAGTTGTTCTCGAAGTAGACTCCTAAATTAGGTAGAATTCAATTGCTATCCTAATTCTTACAACAAAGGACAGTCTTAAGCGATGTCAAGTAACCTCCCTAATCCTAGGGTTCCTAGCTAGTCCTAAGTTAGTCTAAATACCTAAAATACTAATTATATGCATGCTGGAATTTAAATAAAACTAATAAAAAAAATGCACCAAACAATACTAACAATGCATGAAAACATGTCCAAAATGCAATCTAGTTATTCTATGTGAACCTAGGCATGTTTCTAAGTTAATTTGGGCCTAAAAAATGACATTTAATACACTTTAAAGGTATTTTCAATTCGTGGACAGATTTGAACATACCTTTTAAAATGCATTAAAGGTCATGAAAATAACAAATAAGAAAGGTAAAAATGACTAACATGCAGCCTAATATGCATACTAAAACTATTATCAAAACATGGCATCAAATCATACTTCTCATAACTCATTTAATCACAAGGGAAGAGACTTACCTTTGCATGTTCCCTCGAACACATTTTATATGTCAATCAAATCATTCCAAGTGATGAAAATAATTATGATAAGAACAATGTTATTGCTAAACTCAAAGAAACTAACATCCTAATATGATTACTAACATAAAAGACTTAAACATGCATTCCTATAAAACAATTCCTATCATGCACACTAATATATAAAACACCTAATCCATAATCATAGAAGAAAAGAAAAAGAAGAAAAGATATGCCAAAACTTCTATCCTAATCAAGCATTCTTATATAACAAATCCTAAAACAAATCCCTATTATGCATACTAATAAATTAATCCCTATTATGAACACTTAATCCTAAACACCTAATCCTAGCATGAACAATGAAGAAAAAGAGAAGAAGAAGAAGAAGAAGAAGAAGAAGAATGAAATATGCAAACTTAAATAAACACAATGTCCAACCTTTACTTTCTTCTCCCTTACTCCTAACTTCTTCTCCCTTGCTCTTAGACCTTCTCCAACCTCCAAAGGACTTCAAAAGTATATCTAAGAGTGCTATGGGAGAAGCTTTTGCAATGCTCAAGCCTCTACTCTCCAAGCTAGCTCTCTAATGCTAATTGTGTGTGTTAAAACTGATTTCAGGGCTCTCTATTTATAGCGAAGCCTGAATTTGATAAATGATTGAGTTTAAATCTTCTAGGAATGATCCAAGGGCTCTAAACCAGCCTTCCAAGGTCTTCAAACTCATCCCAAAGTCCTCATGGCCGAATTGGACACATGACAAGGCTTGGAAGAGTCCCGGGCAGAAAAAAGACTGAAAAATAACAATTATTGGGCAAAGGGATCGTTGACCATCCACTTAGGGACGGTTGGCCGTCCATGGGTGGACGGTCATCCATTCCCTCGCCCAATTTTGGGCCTGTCTTAGCCCGTTTTGACCCGGTTTCTGTTTTTTTTCGGCTTTTCGGACCCGTTTTAAGTCCAAATTTGACGATTCAAGTGCTGAAACGATCGTGATTCGTTCCTCCATGTTTTGAGAAGTGTTTGAAGTGAAAATGCATTGACTAAAGTCAAAGATTTAGGAAAATTTTGACTGATTAGCTGTTTAGGGTCTGTCGGGCCCAAATTAGGGTTTTGAAATCTGCTAACCAATTGCTCTCGAAATCATTTCTTCTTCTAGAAAAAAGTTTTAAAACTTTTTAAGAAAGTGTTTTGAAACCTTGAAGGCTTTGTTTTGATAAAAAGATCGAATCCCGGTCACTTCCGGTCGAAACCCTAATCTGAGCTTGAAAGGGCCTTTTGAACCTTGAGAGCTAATCATGAGCCAGAAGGCTCAACAGACGTTGCCACTGATCAACTTAGCTAACAAACACACCTTAAATATCTATGCTAAAGCCTCGAGACCATTCGAGACAAGATCGACAGTCACTCAGAGCTTTTGTGATTCAAAGGACAATACTGCTCTTTAAGTCACAAAAGGCCTTATTTCCTATCAAGCTAGGCTCAAAATGCCATGAAATTTTACAGGGATGTTCCTAGACTCTCAAAAACTAAATGCAAAAAGAACCGACTCAATCTGACCTAAAAACCTACATGTGATAATGACTTCTACCTAACTACTCATGAGGGTAGAACCGGTAACTTAGGGTTCTAACACCCTATTTCACCTATAATCATAGGCAACCATTAATGACCATACCCACGGTCAAAAATTGATGTCTACACATAAGCGCAAAGAGATGAGTTTTGAGGACTTGATTGTGAGATTAAGGTTTAAAGAAGACAACCGAAATTTTGAAAAGAACAACGGGAAAAATCCAATGGAGTCAAGAGCCAATATAGTGGAGCAAGCGCCAAAGAATAATAATAATAATAAAAAACGAAATTTCTCGGGCCAAAGCTCTCAAGGGTCTAAAGGAGGAAACCAAGGTGGCAATCCAAAGAGGTTCAAAGGAAAGTGCTTTGTTTGTGATAAGTCAGGACATCGTGCAAATGATTGTCATCATCAAAAGAACCAAAGAACCAGAAAGAATGCTCAAGCTAATGTAACAGAAGTGGAGACTCTTTTAGATACAATGGGTGACATGAATCTTGCCGCTGTGGTATCTGAAGTAAATTTGATGCATAATATGAAAAAATGGTGGGTGGATACTGGAGCTACTCGCCACATATGTTCAGACAAAGGGATGTTTTCTACTTATCAACCTATGAATAATGGAGAACAACTTTATATGGGTAACTCCTCTTCTTCTAACATTGCAAGCCATGGAAAAGTAATCTTAAAGTTAGCTTCTGGAAAAGAGCTTACTTTGAATGACGTGCTGCATGTGCCAGATATTCACAAGAATCTTGTGTCTAGATCGTTGTTGAGCAAAAATAGTTTCAAATTGGTTTTTGAGTTTGATAAGTCTATACTTATCAAGAATGGGATATATGTGGGAAAAGGGTATATGTATAATGGGTTATTTAAGATGAATGTTGTTCATATTATTCCTAAGATTAATAAAATTACATCTTCTGCTTATATTGTTGAGTCTTCTCATATTTGGCATGGTAGACGAGGACATATTAATTATGATACTTTGCGTAGATTAGTTAATATGGATTATTTGCCTAAGTTTACTATTGATTCAAATCATAAATGTGAAACTTGTGTAGAAGCAAAATTAACAAGGTCTTCTTTTAATTCAATTGAAATAAGTATTGAACTTCTAGATTTGATACATAGTGATATTTGTGATTTAAAGTTTTTTCAAATTAGAGGAGGTAAAAAGCATTTTATTACTTTTATTGATGATAGCACTAGATATTGTTATGTTTACTTGTTAAGAAGTAAAGATGAAGCATTAGACGTGTTTATATATTTCAAAAATGAAGTTGAGAATCAACTTAGTAAAAAGATAAAAGTTCTAAGAAATGATAGAGGTGACGAATATGATTCTGATCCTTTTGGTGAGTTTTGCTCTAACCATGGGGTCATACATCAAACCATTGCGCCATATTCACCTATGCAAAATGGTATTGATGAACATAAAAATAGAACCTTAAAAGAAATAATGAATGCTCTGTTAATAAGTTCTAGTTTACCTCAGAACTTGTGGGGGGAAGTTTTTGCTTGCGCGTATAAAGTGCAATTCAATCCCAAGCGTAGGATCTACCTTTGCAAGCATAGTAATTCATGGAGTCCCATGGTTGTGTCCACAGAGATAAGCGGTCATTGAGAATCAAGAAAATCCTTTCCCAAAGTTGTTTAAAGTTGTTAAAAGAAAGAAAATATTGGTGGGTTGAAATTTGATTTTGTGTAAAATACACAAGGATTGTTTATAATCTTACTAAAATTGAGAACAAGCTGGAATTCAGAGTTCAGCTTAATTATATCATTAGTATTAATTCATCACAATTTTTACTCATTACAGTTTCACTGAAAAGTGACCTGAATGGGGAATTTTACATGAAATGCCTAACCAATTATTCAAGAAATAGGATATTCATTATAAACAACGATTTTAATGCAGATAACAAACACTTAGAACGCCTTCACTGCTAAGAACTATCTGTGGCAAGTATCCCTGTCAACAAATAGTAAAAGCTGACAGTTCCTTATGGATCATAAGTAAATTTCATGTTTATTATGAATACCCGAATCTGTCTAATTAAGTTAATTATGAGAACTAATACATCAGATATAAATTAAGCATCCCTCTTCATTCCAGTTATAACTAGCTACTCATAATGATTGTAAGAAATTTTGATTAATATTCAAAGCATACATTAAAGTAAGGTAAATGAAATGAAATTCAAGAAGCTGAATTAACTTAAACTGAATTTCTTACAGAATAAAACTACACAATATTCAAATTACAAAATAAAAGTATAACTAAAACATAATATAATTATCTATTTAACTTATAAACACAAAAGAGTAGAGAAGAAACTTGTAAATTCTATTCTATACTACCAAATGGAGAAGAAGAACAACCTCCTCTTTCTCAACAAAAGTTGCTTAAATATGAAAACTCAAAAGAATACAATTTTGCCCTTCAAAAGTCAGAAATTCGAGATATTTTGGCTATGGCGGCGCCCATTACCGATAATTAGTAGCACAGTTATCGGTAATGGCTCTTCTGAGCAGGGGTTTACGAGCTGCTATTATCGATAATGGGAAAACAAACTATCGATAATGACTCACTGCAGGATTCAGGTCCGCATCAACTTCACTTGATTACCAATAATTGATGATGCACCTATCGATAATAGCCTTGGACTGGGAACTGGACTTGAGCATAAATCATCTAATTATCGATAATGAGGTATGATGCTTATCGATAATAACCTCACACAGAAAACACTGGCCTGCAGCATCACTTTAATTAGCGATAACTAAAGTATGGCTATCGATAAGAGCTTCACACTGAGAACTTTAGGGCTGCATCAATACGGTACTTATCGATAACTGCAATGATGCTATCGATAACCTTCTTCTTCTGGCTTTGCAATGCTGACCTTTAATATATATAACTACCGATAAATGTGATTCAATTATTGATGATTAGTGTCTGCTGGAAATGGATGCTGACTTTCTTTGCTTCAAATACCGATAATTATGAAACCAATTATCGATAATGGCTGTGAGCAAGGCAGGACTTCGATCTTCTCTGCAGCTGATTGGAGAAACTACCGATAATTGTATAATGCAATTATCGATAATGCATGAATTCTGGCACTTGAACTTGACAAACAAGTCTCAACTTGCTTCAAAACTTTACCTATCTCCCTAAGCTCTTTTTATCTTGACAAAAACGCCTTTATCCTGCAAGGAAAAGAACAATGACTTAGATATAAATTAATACAATTACATTAAAATTTTACACAATGATTACCCAAACCACCTGCATTATAGCTTAAGAAATAGCATGATTGCATAACAATCAGTTTTGCTTTCTGTAAATTATATTCTTAACAAAATACCTCGAAAAAACACAACCACAACACCTTATGAATTATGGAAAGGTCGAAAGCCTTCCTATAAATTCTTAAAAGTGTGGGGGTGTTTGGCTAAGGTAGTTGTTCCTACTCCTAAAAAGGTTAAGATAGGACCTAAAACTGTTGATTATATATTCATAGGCTATGCTCAAAATAGTAGTGCGTATCGATTTCTTGTTCATAAATATGATATTTCTGATATACATCGATTATTGAATCTAGAAATACATCATTTTTTGAACATGTGTTTCCACACAATATTTCATGTGAAATAAGTTCTAGTTCACAAGAGACTAGTTCTCTTAAAAGAACTTATGATACCGCGAATGGTGCTAATGAAGATCAAATTGAGGAGGAACCTAGATGCAGTAAGAGGGCAAGGAACTCAAAATCTTTTGGTCCTGATTTTCTAACTTATTTGTCAGAAAATGAGCCTCAAAGCTTCAATGATGCTATGTCCACTCCTGAAGCACCTCTTTAGAAAAAAGCTATTAATAGTGAAATTGAATCTATCATGTAAAATCATACTTGGGAACTGGTGGATCTTTCTCATGGGAATAAACCACTTGGATGCAAATGGATATTCAAAAGAAAGATGAAAGCTGATGGATCAATTGACAAATATAAAGCTAGGTTGGTTGCTAAAGGCTTTAAACAAAAGGAAGGTGTAGACTATTTTGATACATATTCACCAGTTACAAGAATGACATCCTTTAAAATGTTAATAGCTATTGAGTCTTGAAATACATTAAATGGATGTTAAGACAGTTTTTCTAAATGGTGAATTAAATGAGGAAATTTATATAGAACAACCTAAAGGGTTTGTAGTTCCAGGCCAAGAAAGGAAAGTTTGTAGGCTTGTAAAATCTCTTTATGGATTAAAATAAGCTCCAAAGCAATGACACGAAAAATTTGACAAAGTGATGATATCAAATGGTTTCAAAATCAATGAGTTTGACAAGTGTGTCTATATTAAAGAAACTGTTGATAGTTATGTCATTGTTTGTCTCTATGTTGATGATATGCTTATTATTGGAAGTAATAATGGTATCATTACCGCTACCAAAAAGATTTTAACCAGAAATTTCGACATGAAAGACATGGGTGTTGTAGATGTTATTCTAAGAATTAAAATTTCTAGAACATCTAATGGAATAGTATTGTCTCAATTTCATTATATTGAGAAAATACTAAAGAAATTTAATTAGTTTGATTGCAATCCTCTGTGAATACCGATAGATATAAATCTACATTTGTCGAAAAATAAGGGTAAAGTTGTATCTCAACCAGAGTACTCTCAAATTATTGGAAGTTTGATGTACTTAATGAATTGTACTCGACCTGACATAGCTTACTCAGTAAGTAAATTGAGTAGATATACTAGTAATCCAGGTTTAGATCACTGGAAGTCAATAGTTAGAGTTTTAAGATATTTGAAATATACTCTAAATTATGGGTTGCACTATACCAGATATCTAGCTGTACTTGAAGGGTGTACTGATGCTAATTGGATATCTGATACAAAGGACTCGAAATCCACAAGTGGATATGTATTCACTCTCGGAGGCGGAGTTGTGTCTTGGAAGTCATCCAAGCAAACGTGCATTGCTAGATCTAGAATGGAATTTGAGTTTATAGCTTTAGATAAAGCTGGTGAAGAAGCATAATGGCTTCGACACTTCTTAGAAGACATTCCAATGTGGTTAAAACTTGTGCCAGCTATATGTATCTATTATGATAGTTAATCAGCTATTGGAAGGACACATAATGATATGTATAATGGTAAGTCTCGCCATAGACGTCGAAGATATAATAACGTAAAACAATCATTCTCAAATGAAATTATTTCCATAGAGTATATAAAATCAAAAGATAACCTAGCGGATCCATTAACTAAAGGTTTGACTAGAGAGAAAATATATAATTCATTGAGGGGAATGGACTTAAAGCCTAAAATTTAAGAGATACCACAATGGAAACCCAACCTAGCTGACTGGAGATCCCAAGATCTAGGTTCAAAAGGGACAACCTAATTGTGTGTGACTCAGAAGAATCATTAAGAAGAGAATTCTCCTATTTGTTCCTATGATGAGACTGTGATGCCTGTAGTGTGAATCAGATTAAGCTAAGCTTTTAATGATTCTTATAGCTTGAATTCTTCAAGTGGGGTATAACATGATACTTTTAATAAGAATCACCTATATGAGTGTAAAAGGGGCCGCTTCCATGATAATGATAAGGCTAAAATTCTCTAAAGCACTCATGAAAACCAAGTTTGTTCAGTGCCAAAATGAACACAATCAAGAGAACAAAAAATGTCCGAAGGGAAATCGTGTGAATTCTATTGTCTTGGTTTGCCCAAAAGAGCTGAAAAGTTCAAGACATCATGTTCACTGGTTAGCTAGCAAATTCGATAGTCTTTCACTAAGGAATGTTCAAGGCCATAAACTACCTTTCTTGATGCGGGGGACTCGTCTTATCTCTCTCTTGAGTCAACATTTGTCATATGCATAGTTAACCAGCCAATTTTCATTCAAGTGGGGGATTGTTATATTTTGAGCATGATTAAGCTACTTTAGCTCAATTTATATATGGGTCCCACAAGCCTTTTGAAGTGGGCCTATATTAGAATGCATTCATCTCATAAAGGAGATTAATGTGTTGTATTAATAAGCTTAAAATAATAATGGTTTGAATGAGAAATTGTAGTTTAAAATCAACCATTTGAAAGTGGTTAAAGGTGATAGTCATCTTTGTCACACATTGAATAAAAGTGGGAATATTGTATGTTTATATACCCTTACATTGGACCTATGGGTTAGGCCCCAAGGGGTACCAAAGTTTTTTTTGGGGGGGAGGACCTACCCAAACTTGGGCTTGATCCAAACCACACACGCGCTTGCCTGCTCGTATCGCACAGAATCTGGTTAGGTGGGGTGGGGTGGGGTGGGGTGGGGTCATTTAGACCAAGCTCATTATCTTTTTAGGCTAACCCACAACCCAGTCATGACTGTTCTGCAATGGTGAAGATTTTTGTTTGGTTTTGCAACTCTTCATAGGGTCATGTCCCATTTGGTGCCTTTCTGCACTTCACGAAGGGGCACCAATTTAGCTATATATAGGCCACTGGTCATTTCATTCAGCATTCAATTCATTCCAACATTCCTGCATTGTCTACACACAGTTTTAAAGAAAGAGATAGGCATTGTTCTGGTTCGCTGTGTCTGTAGATTGCAATGCTTCCTATGCAGATGTGATCATTGTATTCTGGGAGGCAAACGTCCATCAAACTCTAAGCACCTAAAGGAGGGGCGTATTCTGTCTTAAGGACAAAGTGTACAACACTTGCCTTGATCAAGTTTCATAAACAGTTTCCTGCTTCAGATTCTACAAAACTTGTAAGATATTTATTTTATGCATTCAGTTTTTATATAATTGTTACTTGAATAATTTTCTGGTTTAACAGAATTATTATTCAAGTAGTCTTCTTATACTTCATCTTATTCTTTATTAGAGTTGGTATATAATTATGTACTTTACAGAATTGATATACAATTTGTTCTATTTTGTAAATAATTGTTTGATACAATATAATCCAATTCTAAATAATTTTTCCTAAAACCACCAACTCAATAATAAAAAAAATAAAAAAAAGCTTCCTAAAATTTTCTATCGGGTTCGGGATTTTTTTTTTTCTTTGATTTATGGAAAATGCTAAATCTCCCATCCCCCATCCCGTTTAAGATTTCCTGTGTGATGAGGTGTAATGCCATGTGCTTAAACTGCCACAACTGGACAGATAAAAAAAAAAGGCAAAAAAAAAAAAAAAAAAATTGATGCAGATTCGTCAATTTCTATCTTTACTATCCAGAGAGAGATAGAGAGAAAGAGGAAGAAGTAAAGGAGGAGGAAAGCTGGTGTAGTCGTCGGATTGTGGGTTGATTGATGCAGCAGCAGTGATGGTGGATTTGCTATTGGCCGCCATATCCACTGGTTTTCCTCGACACCACCAGATCCACTAGCTTCTCCGATCTGCTCCAATCACGAACAGCAGCTCCATGTCTGCACTAAAAATAGGTTCTTTCTTATTCTCTTCTTTTTTTTTTTCTTCTTCTTTACTGTCAACCACAAGGGAAAAAAAACAAAATAAAAAAGAGATCTACTGGCTTCACCGGAGTAGCTCCATGCCGCCAATTCACCGCCGTCAAAGAGTGAGACGAAAGAGGAGAGACAGAGGGATAGAGAGGAGAGAGGAGAGAGGAGAGAAGAGAGAGGAATGGTGGATCACATATTTACTGTCTTGTTTTTTTTTTTTTTTTGCAATAT
>JAESVK010000817.1:54642-86429 GCA_017140935.1 Hamamelis virginiana
AAGTGCTCTAGGTTTATTGTTGTTTAACTGATGAGTGGATACATGCTAAATTTCTATTGATTCTTTACTCTATTGGGTTTATTTTGCAAAACATAGTTCACAGCAGGCTTAACAGCAATTTTTTTTTTCATAAACTGTGGAAACTGAATAAACTGAACTATACTGATTTGGTTGGTTTGGTCCAATTTGCATTAAAATTACTAAATTAGTTTAGGAAATTGGAAAACCGAATTAACCAATTTGGTTCACTCTAAACCCACTAAACCTGCCAAACCGAACCAATTTCACCCCTAATATGCACACACAAAATTTCAGAATAAAAGAAGAATTTCCCAAAAATGGATAACTTTTCTGTCCAAGCATCTATTGAATTACCACGCCTCAATCCAAATTGATTAAGCGGTAGGGAATTCGGAACTAACCAATTTGGTTTATGCTAGTTTCGAAATTGAAGCCAAAGCACTAGCCAATTCCTATTACTTGGTTTTTGTGATTCATTCCCACCTCCCTATCCTTATTTTTAATTTTTTTCTTTTACTTTGAAGGTGTAACAGTGTCCCTATCTTGCTTTAATGGTTTTGTGTTCTGCTTTAATAAACATCTTATCCAATGTTTCTTATAGGCATTCTTATCTTTTATTCTTATTTATTTTTGGTAGGCGATGGATGAAATAGATGCAATGCATAGTAGTGAAGATGATGCTATATGTGAAGTTGGTGGTAATGAGATTAGTGTGGGTGGTTGTGATGATGTAGTTAGTGGTGATGAGATTAAGGATATTGAGGTCGGGAAGGAATTTGACTCCTTAGATGATTGTTACAACTTTTATAGAAATTATGGTCGGCAAAAAGGTTTTGGTGTGTTCAAAAGAGCTAAACGTGGAGATGATGGAGTGGAGAGATGGGTCACATATGCTTGTTATAAAGCAAGGATGAAAAAAGACCGATCTAAGAGTTCCTTGAACCCAAGACTTTCAGTAAAAACAAATTGTAAAGCTAAGATAAATGTAGTATTACAACCGAATGGAAAATTTAAATTGACCACTGCTTGTCTTGAACATAATCATGCATTAAGCCCCACAAAAACAAGGTATATGAGATGCAATAAAAGGTTAGATCCATATGTGAAGAGGAGATTGGAGCTAAATGATCGAGAAGGTATACGAATGAACAAGAATTTTAATTCTTTAGTTGTTGAAGCAGGGGGTGTAGAAAATCTATCATTTGATGAAAGGGATTGTCGAAATTTTATTGTTAGAGAGAGGTAATTAAGACTTGGAAAGGGAGATGGTGCAGCACTCCAAGATTACTTCAATAGGATGCAAGAAAAAGAGAGTGGTTTTTTCTATGCAATTGACTTGGATGATGATAACAGGTTGAGAAATGTATTTTGGGCTGATGCAAGGAGTAGGGCAACTTTTGTAGCTTTTGGAGATGTTATCACATTTGACACAACTTATCTCACAAATAAATATGATATGCCTTTTGCTCCTTTTGTAGGCGTAAATCATCATGGCAATTATGTGTTGTTGGGATGTGGATTGTTATCCAATGAGGATACCAATACTTTTCGATGGTTATTCGAAACTTGGTTGTTGTGTATGGATAAATGTCCTCCAAAAGCTATAATCACTGACCAGTGCAAAGCAATGCAAAATGCCATTGAGATTGTATTCCCAGACACTCGTCATCGGTGGTGCTTATGGCATATAATGAAGAAGATTCCTGAGAAACTGAGAGGATATGATCAGTATAAAGTTATTAAAAAAGATTTAAAAATTTGTGTTTATGAAACTTTCACCAAAGATGAGTTTAATGATAGATGGAGAGAGATGATTGTCACATATGATCTTCATGGAAATGAATGGCTCAAAAGGTTGTATGCTGAGCGGAGACGTTGGGTTCCTATTTTTTTTGCAGGGATGTCAACAACTCAACGTAGTGAAAGTATGAATTATTTTTTTGATGGTTATGTGAATTCCAAAACAACTTTAAAGTAATTTGTCGAACAATATGACAATGCTTTAAGAAATAAAATTGAGAAGGAAAATAAAGCTGATTATCATTCTTTCAATTCTCAATATAATTGTGTGACTCGTTATGCTATTGAGAAACAGTTTCAAGAAGCTTACACCAATGCCAAGTTTAGCGATTTTCAAGTTGAGTTGCAAGCAAAACTATACTGCCATATCTCAAGTGAAATGAAGGAATGACCCATTTTAAGGTATAATTTTTTTCTTAATCATTTTTTTATTTATTTATTGTTAATTGAGCATATATACTTCTCTATGCATATAGTTTTTTTTTTTTTTTTTTAAACTTTATTTTATTTTACCTTTTTTGGTAGGTGTAAAGTGATTGAAGATGTACAGCTTAAATTTACCAACAAGGATGTTGTGTTTGATGTATATCTCAATGAAGAGGAAGTTGAAATTTTACTGCACCTGTCAATTGTTTGAATTTAAAGGGATATTATGTAGACACTCACTTGCAGTTTTGACTTTAAGAAAAGTAAGAGAGGTTACAAAGCAATACTTTTTGGATCGATGGAGAAAGGACATCAAGCGTGAATATACGCATATGGTTAGAAGTGTTGATGGTTTTAGTGCCAGGCCACATTCAGAAATGCAAGATAAGATGTTCCATGAGTATTTGGAGGTTGCAAATGTTGTAGGGGATTGCCAAGAGAGGTGTGATATGGTGATTTCCAGCCTCCGTCACTTAAAGGAGCAATTCCTTAGTTCTGAATTTGTGTGTGCAAGTTCTCAACCAGTTGATATTATTGAATTGGTTGGTTTGCAAGTTGTTGAAGAACAAAGGGTTGACTTTGCACAACCACCCATTGAAGTACACAGTCTGCTGCCAAAAAGACGTAAGGGTCGGCCGCCAGTGAATAGATTAATGCCCCTAAGAGAGCGGCAGTTGAAAAAGAAGAAGATAACATCCCAAAAAAAGGTATTTTAGGATCAAAGTATTGAATCGTATTTTTTCAATTATTTTAATTTCAATACGCTTCTTATTTTTTGAAAATGAGTTTAAATCTAAAAATTAAATGGTATTTTAGGATCAAAGAATTGAAAACAGTGGAAGCGAAGCACGAATGGATTTGCAAGCATGTCAAATAAATACACTGAGGTTAGGGTCATAACATGTAACATATCATTAATATTATTTCAAACTTGTTTGATAATTTTATATGTATTGGTGATTTAATATTTCTATAGGGTCAAATGACACCACTTTGGGCAGATGGTTATGTGATGGGAAACCCAAATTTGCCATACAACTTATCACAAGTTTGGGAAGTTAATGTTTGACTTATTTTCATTTTGTTAAGTTTTGTTTTGTTGTGCATTTTATTTTTCACAAACGTGTTCCTTGGATTTAATATAATAGGGTGTTCTAAGTCAAAATAATGTTAATGGTGGATTGACTGGGTTGCTTCTTAATTTGGGTAATTATGTTCAAAATCCTTCACAGGTAAATAATGCCATCACACTGGGTTAATCAGTTGACATGGTTATTATATTTAAAAATTGCCAATTTTTTGTATGGTTTGTGTTTCAGGAATCTATAAATACAAGCATGTCAATTTCAAATATCAATGTAGATCACAATGGATATACAAGTGATTCTCTAGTTCCTAACCCATTTAAAGATGAAACTTCAATTTCACATTGCATAACTTCAATTTCACATTGTGTACATATCTGTGCACCTGTCAATTGTTTGTACGTGTTACAATTGCCATATGGTGGGAATTGATAGGTTATGGTACTGATTTTGCTCAGTTTTATATTGTTATTGATTGGGCGTTCTAATTTGTTCAGTAAAAATGTTAGGCATCACAGTTTTGGTAGAGTAGCTCATTTGATGGTTTAACAAGTTCATTTTATTAATATTGATGTGATCATGTGATGGTATTATTCAGGTGTCTGGATTTACCATTGAAGATATGACTTCAGAGTTTTAATATTGTTACTTACCTTTTAAGAATCATTGATAGTGCCTATTTCATTAAATTTAAAAACCCATCTAACAAGGGCCACTGAATCGAGAAGTGAAGATTTGGGCCTTGGCAAGTGAGGAAGGCTGGAATTTGCCTAGTGATGCTAAATCATGGCAGTGTTCCCAGACATTGGACTTGAAGAGTTCCGGCGAATCTCGAGTTGAGGATGCGTTCTTTAATCAAGTTGTAGCATTGTCTCAAGCAGGCCTTCTTTTACTTGCAAACGTCAAGAAGAATTCTATATATGCTGTACACTTAGAATATGGTCCTAATCCAGCAGCAACCCGCATGGATTACATTGCAGAATTTACTGTCACCATGCCTATTTTGAGTTTTACAGGGACAAGTGATGTATTACCCAATGGTGAACACATTATTCAGGTGTATTGCGTCCGGACACAGGCTATTCAACAGTTCGTAAAACTGACCATTGGATTAGATGTCCATCTTCTGTATGTCATGCCTGCAAAAAATCACAGTGATCCGACGGTTGGTTTTTGAAAAAATCTACGTTAAAAAATTGGTGATATTTTGAAGAACAAATGAGTTGCATATTTTCACGACGACTTTTTTCAAAAACCAACCGTCGGATCACTGTGATTTTTTACAGGCATGACATACAGAAGATGGACATCTAATCCAATGGTCAGTTTTACGAACTGTCATATAAAATTGGCCATATGGAAGCGACTACGCAACCTTGCGTAAGGTCAGCCTCATAATAGCATTTCTAATACATATATATATATATATCACCCGCGGCCTCACTCAGCTTTTCGATCTCTCTAGTAATCTATTAATCTATCTCTTCATTGTCTCAAATATCTCTACTTCTTTAAAGGTTGCATTTGGTTTACCTCTCTCTTTCTCCTTCACGGACTCTCTTTTCTCCCTCATCATTTTTGCTTTGAACTTTGAAGTTTGAAACCCGAAGCATCAGCAATTCGAAGTGTCGTTACAACACATGTTAAGCCACCAACGCTTGCAGGCCTCAAATTCATCGCCTCTTCATTCTTTTTAGTTTCTACTACAGCCGAACCGTCAATTGGAATAGCAATTAAGGTGATAAGTTTTTGAAGAACTCGATAATCCCTTTCAATTATGGGTTAGGTTGTATTTTTTTAGTTAATTAGATTAGTTCACTTTTCATTGATGTTGCATGTGAGGTGTTAATTTCATCTTGGGGTTAGGTTGAAATTTTTTAGTTAATTTGATTGGTTCACTTTTCATTGATGTTACATGTTAGGTGTTAATTATTTCATCTTGTAGGGCTAATGGAGCGGGGCAGGATTTTATGTACTAGTAGATGTGGGGATGGTTCTTAAAAAACATACCCTGCTTGCATGGTTTTAGGGCAGGGATGGGGACAGGAAAAAACTTACCTCTCGCCTCGTCCTATTGCCATTCCCACTATTCCAAAAAAGCTCAAAGAAGACAGTTTTAAACCGTCTTCTTTTAAAAAAGAAGAAGGTTTTAAAACCGTTTTTATGGGAGCCGTCTTGTTTGCCTGAAAAGAAAAGAAAACGGTTTTCTCCCTCTTCTCTAGTCTTGTATGACATGTGGCTCGCGTTTGAAAATTTATCAACTTGCGCTTTCGCTTCATCCCATGTGGCATAAACTCCAGGAGTGTGACCCTTGAAGACAACATATGTTTTTCCCTATTTATTAATGTTCAAATTCAAATCCACTAACATAAAATAATAATAATAATAAATGAATAATTCAGATAAGTGTAAGCATTATATAACTACCTTATTGTGGTGGCTCATTTTGGGTCCACAGTGTGCTCAAATAGTCAGAAGTTGAGCACTGGAAACCTAAATGGACTAGTAAAAGTTAACAGCACTAAGAAGAGAGAAAATTCAGTAATAGAGAAAATTTGCGCAGGCAGGGCAAGAGAGAAAATTCAGAATTACATAAGTCTCTTCATTTAATAGTTAACAGCACTAAGAAGAAGATGACAGCAGATGACAAAAACTCATTTCACATTCAGCAAGAAAAAAGACTAGTAAAATCTTAATTTTTTCTAACATAGTTGCTTTCCAGTAGAGTTGAACCACTAGAAGAGGAGGACATACATTTTGTAGACGCAACTCTTAAACAGCAATGACTACTACTTTAAAAAAGAAATTCAAATCAACTTCTTCATCTCAATGTGAATGAAGCTGAATACCATAAGCTAGTCGATTAGATTTTATATCATTCACTTCCTCCCTTGGAAGATGCAAAATTCAGATACTATATGAGCTATGCAATGTAATGTTGGTGGACAATGAAAGAAATATCTCTGACATAAGAGGCATGATAACCTAAATAACAATGTATCCCGGTTTTCACACTAGTACTAATTGAAAATTAAAGTTTCTCCCTCCGCATGTGAATGACGTTAATTTGCTTAAAGTTTAATAGATCCCCAACAAATGCTTCCCAGAGATGACAGAAACAACATTCCAATGAAATCTTGACCCTGCATTACAATGTGGCTTCTAAAGATGGAACAAAAATATCTAAAATAATGCATATGATCCAATTAAAGTGCTTAAGACTATGTGAGTCATATGAAAATAATGTCTTCTACTAAAAGCTGGAACAAAAGATAAATAAATGAATAAACAAAGCAAGGAATCTTAAGAGTCATAACTGAAATAAAGTTCACACCCATCGCACTCATTCACTTTTGAAGTTATTGGAAATTTAGAATCAAAAGAAAATTTAGATACAATGTTAGCCGAGAAGAGCATTCCATACATAAATTTATATACTTGTAACCTTTTTTCTCATAAAAAATTTATTTAAAAAAGCAGCAAAAGTTTGAGTGAGATGTGAACTCTGCTCTGAGAAAAACATACAAGATTAGCCAGAAATAACAAGAAAGGAAACAACCATTACATGAACTCCTGAAAACCCTTCCAAAGAATGGAATAAGAGAAGCCCAGATGACCATAAGGCCTTTGACTTTCTTCTCAACTTTATCAACATACACAAAAGAAACCTGGGAAAAAAAAATGGTTAAACTGATAAGAACAGAATAGAAATCTAAAACGAAACAACAGTTTTTACAGTCACAGATAAGCAGAGATATTTGAAGAGGAAAACTTACAAAGAGAATCAATACAAAGTCAGTAATTACAAAAGAAGAAATTTTCACTGAAAAATATACAGAAAACGAAAGGAAAACTCTCATACCTTATGAACTCGCAAAACGAAAAAAAAAAAAAAAACAGAGTAATCTACGATCCAATCTCGTGCAGTTGAAATGAAAAGGAGTTCAAAAAGCATCAATATATTCACTTCCAACTCTGCCCACTAAACCCCAACCCCATCATCAAAATGCACAAAAACTCATCACCCAAAACCTCGATCACGGCCTTCTGTGGGAGGGACCACACAATACTGCTCAGAACAAGGGCTGATCACACCATAATTCACATGAACTGGTCGTCGGCGACAGAGAGAGATGGAGGGTTAGAGAGAAAGAGAGAGATGGAGTGGGTCTTTCCTCACCGCCGGAGCACGTCACCGCCAGCCCTATTGCGTCGTCGGCAATGGTGGAGAAAGAGAGAGATGGAAGCTGGTACTGTGCTGTTAGAGAGAAAGAGAGAGATGGAAGCTGGGTTTGTTTCAATCGAGAGAGAAGAGAGAAGGTACTGTGTGCTGTTGCAGACCTCGCGGATATCGAGGTCAAATTTTCAAATTTCCTCATTTAATCTCACTTCTCCCGCACGTTTCTGTGCTATTAAGGGGTATTAAAAAATTCTTAAATGATGTTGCCACGTCGGCGCCACATGTTTCTGGTGCTGTTTTCTGGTGCACTCTTCCGGCCCAATAACATTATTGTTAGCCAAAACACTACTTTAGTTTTATCTCACTAAACTACCAATTTACTTAGCCACATGTCATCTCCTTATTGGATGGCTAATTTTTTTGTGAAGATATTGAAAATTTTAAATCAAGAAATAAATAAAAATAATATATGAGAATTTTTGGACACAAAGACAATGGCGGCAATAGGTTCGACCGAGGTGACTCAATTCACTCTAATTTTTGGCGAACATGAAATTCGTAAGCAGTTCATCTAATCTAACGGTTAGTTTTTCAAAATATGATCTACATTCGATCCTACTTAGATCACCTTACGCAAAATAGCATAAGGTGCACCTCATAATAGAAGCCCTATAGTTATATATATACAATTCTGATCTAGTTAGACATACCTGACTTAGATGGAAGTCAACTAAGATTTATGAGGCATTAGATCAATCCAAGCACAAAAATTGCATTAGGTGACTTCCCTAGGGATCAGTTGCAAAATAAATTTTGAAAAACAGACCGTTGGATTAGATAATCCTTTTATGTATGTTATGGCTACCAAAAATTATAGTGATACAACAGTCGGTTTTTTAAAAAATGTCACTGTAAAAACTGACTTTGTTACTTATCAAAATTTCACTATTTTTTCATAATTGATTTTTTCAAAAGTCAACCATTGGCACTATGATTTTTGGCATGACATTAATCCAATGGTCAGGTTTTCAAAATTTGTCCTGTAATTGACCCTACGGAAGTCACTTGACGCAGTGCACATCATAAAAGCATCACCGATTCATAATAATATCAAAGTTAGAATTCCACCACCAACCAAGAATCCACTTCCTCCAATTTATACCAAAACCCTTTTTTTTTTTCTATTGCATAATCAAGGGAACCCCAATCAACAGTCATAGTAAACCCACCCTATGTTTTCCTTCAAGAGCAATGCTATACATCACTCCAAGAAGTCACTACAAGTATCGCTCCAAGAAAGAAATAAAGGTAATTTTCAAAGATCACCAATGGATAGTATTGAAAATTCACAATATTTCCTTCTTGTATCGATACTTGTAGTAATACCTTGTACCAATATATAGCATTTTTTTTCCCCTACAATTCTTAACTGTCTCATTCCCCACCAACATGGCATCCAAAATTGGCCCATCTTTCACAAAAACCCTTTTGACTTTTTGAGACAAAAAACAAAGTATCATTTCAATTTCTACAAGGAACCTTAACTATGTTTTAAAGGCTATTAATGATATGCTAATATGCCAAAAATCTCCAACACCTGCCATCACATTAACCTTAGGAATGAGAACAATGAAGGTGACATTAGTAATCTTGTTAATAATCCCACTTTTAAAGAACTCTTCAAAAACCTCGCTGTTTCCACACACAACGATTGGACAATTCATATAAAATAAATTTTTTTTATTAACAGACAGACATAACTTCGTGGGGACTAAAACAAGCCAAAAGTACAATACATGTTAGCATTTTCATAAAACCATCCATAAACATACAATACCACTCCCATGTCATATGTACAACACCACTCTACTCTACTTCTGGGGCTCCTATGCAACCTACCAAAATATACCTGTCCAGCCAAAAACAAGTCTTCTATGTTTGAATCCACGTCAGCTGCCTGTAGCAAATTTGCAATCTGGAAGGCGAGGAAAAAGCAATCAAAATATGTGTATAATTCTAAAACCGTATGACAAAAAATGATATAATCGGTAGGCTATTTAAAAACAAATAAACTACTTTTGGCTTTAGACTGATATGGAGCATTCTTGTAAAAATTGAACCAGTGCAAAATCCTGAACAATTCCTCAGAGGCGATAATTAGAAAGCCTGCAGCACAAATACCGCACCCGGACTTGCTAAAGCAAGTTGTCTGATGCATCAAAATTGTTCAACTTATGGGTCAAAAATGTTCCTAAACAGATTTCAGGTCATCCAATCAGACAATTAGTATTGCATATTAGGCATCTATTTCATTCCTAACGAATTTGTTTGGCAAGCAGATCACCACCCTGCAGTGAAGTGCTAGCAATGCACTCCCAATCTCCCATGTCCTATAACACAAGTATAATTATATGTAGTAAGTACAAGAGTTAGTAATACAGTTGTATATTACACAGTTGCATACTAATCTTAAGTCCATGTGGTCGGCAATACAACAAAAATGTACAAGCAGCTAGAAGCAGTTTAAAAGCATAACCTAATGGATTGCAACAAAGATATCTTTAGGCTAGGGATATATGCATCTGACCAAGAACAATTGTTTTTAAAGAATAACCCAATGTTAACCAAAGTTTCGATGTTGTTGCCATGACCATACTTTTTGCCAATGACCCTCTAAATTGTGAACAAGACTATCTTGTCACCGTCAAAATACTCCAAACAAATCAAATTTATGCATGACATAAAAAAAGACCAATAAAAAAAATCCTCAGTCTAGTAGTAGTGCATGCACATGAGAGTAAGGCACATCCTCTATAGCAGGGAGGTTCGCCAACTTGTCACCATGACACCATCCCACCACCTTGTGAAATCAGCACAAAGTTGAGTTTTGACCATGATCTAGTGTTTGAAAGGTCCCTTCCCTGGTGTTAAGTGTACCAAAAATAAGCGTGTCCAAATGATGTTAAAATTGTTGGATGGTTTCAAGAAGGAAAAAAAAGGAATGCAGTATGCTGGTATGACAGCAAAAGTCTTTCAACCCAGCTGATTTCTGATTACCCCAACTACTGAATGGGACTAACAACATAACATCAATACTGATTGGCAGGTTGAGGGATGACACAGTGCCATTAGAAAGGATGCAGACTTAATGGGAAACAAGAAAACACATTAATGAGTTGAACCACAATTCTTCCCCCCACCAAAAAGATCAATCATTAACCATGTTTATTATTCTAAGCACTGGATATACTGTACATACATGCGGAAGTAAGGACATGATAAAGAGCTAGTGTAATAACTAAAAATTTACCAACTTTCAGCACAAGCAAATAAGAAGTGCATATTCATCAACTTCCACGATAAGTTGTGCTCTGCCTATATCTGAGAATCAAAAACAAGGGAACCAAAAGGGATGAAGATCATGCCAGTCACCATGGGCCAGCAGCTAGTGTTTCAAAATCAAGCCGGGCGCTCCGAATGCCTTCATTGATTGCATTTACACTCAATTGCAACATGGCAACCTCAGAATCTTTAATCTCCTTCCTCGACATAACCAGTGCCCGCTTTTCTTGTAACTCCCTTATCTTCTTATCGATCTCATTAATTTCTTCATCAATATTGGTTTTTTCATGAGTATGCTTCAAAAGCTGATTTTCAACTTGTTTTGACCGGTCCTGAAGCTGTTCTTGCCTATCTTTAATTGATAGCAACTCATTAAGACGTCCTTGTACTGCCTTAACATCAAATCCATGCATTTCCAAGTCGTGAAGAGCTTCCAAACTGCCATGGAAAATACTTCCAGGATCATCAAACTGCAACTTGGACGTCCTCTCTACCAAACTGGCAAAGGTAACCAAGTTAGCGATAGCTAATCCTTCACGACACTCCTCTTTACATCTATCCAGAGGATGGAAGTGTGGTTTCTGGGGCATCTTTTGGAATACCTCCATAGATTCTAGTGTTTTCCAAACTGGTGAGCTCTTGACAAAGGGCAAGCTTTGATTCTTGTATGGCATACCAGTAATTTCAATGTGCCTTTCTGCTGTCTCCTTCGATTGTTTCTCGGTTCTATCAGGGGAAAAACCTAGACCAAAAAAAAAAAAAAAAAAAAAACCTATAGTCAAACAACTACTAAAACAGTGAGTGCATTTAAAAGTCAAACTAGCTTACTTGAATCATCCACAACTGCTGAAGAGTGCATTCCTTCGAACCACATCAATAGTGGTCGGTCATCATCAGAAGTGTTGCTCCACATTTCAGCAACAGCCATCTGAATATCTTTGTTCATGCAATCTGTTTCAGTAATTTCCACCAATTTTTCTCCTGGTGCTTCTTGAGAATCTACACATGCCAGAAGGCCCAGAAAGGGCTTCAGTTCCAGGGAACACAGGGCCAGATAATGGGATTAAAAAATTAGTCTCTCTTTGGCTATGTTTTCTGCAATGGGAGTTGTTTCCTAGTAGGGAAAATTTATCATGCATTTCAGCAACTTATAAGAAGTAATAATAAGTCCATGTAGTTTGGAACAAAAAATCTTTTTCATATTTTCCTTCTTTTTTTCCTAGTAATCTTCCTAAGACATGTCCAGCTTTCCATCGAATATTCATCTTAATTGCAATAAAAAAAAAAGGGTAAGACTGTTTCCACAGATTTAGTCCATAAAAGAAGGCACACTTGGCATCACAATTAACTTGAATTCTAAAATGGGCTGGGATTGGAGTGGCTTTTACAAGATACCAAGATTTCTTTTCTTTTCATGTGGCTGCTTAGCCATCAAACAGAGTATAAATGAAAATATCAGTATATAACAGAGGATAAATGAATGCCTACCTTGAGTAGGAGGTTCAGTGTTTATCGCTGTGGTTCGTTTTCTTCCACTCTTTGCTGAATGCTTTTCAAGATGCTTGCCTAGTACTTGCCCAACCTTTTCATTTGGCAATTTTACTTTCTTGAGAAGGGGCATTTTTTTAATATTGCTTACTAAGTTCTTGTGCCTTGCTGGTTCATCCAGAAACTTCTCATCTCTGATGAGCTTCAAATATTCCTTAACAGGATGCTGAAACTGAATTTCAGGTTGTGAGCCCCTGGTACCTATAGACTCCACCCCAGTTATTGTAAGCAATTCAGTACAGTCTTTTACAACCATGTCAACAGCAGTTCCTGCAGCTCCATTGTGCTCCTCAACTGCAATTCATGATGCAAATTTGTGTTTCAAAAATACATATATCAAGCTAATAATAGTAGCTTATAGTTATGATATACCTGCTGTGGAAGCTTTCGGCCTTTTTACCCTGACTTGGGGAGGACTTCTCTTCCTTTTTATTTGACTGCTCATTCCACCTTTCTGTTCATTGATCTCCTACAAAAATAGGGACAAACATCATAACCAGTGTTCGGCAGTTTTACTTCGTCACTAGGAGCATTCTTTCAGTTTATCTTACTATGTTCTCAGGCCCTGTTGATTCATTCAGAAGCTTCTTATCTCCAATGCGCTTCAAATATTTCTTCCCAGTAGACTCCACCCCAGTGTTTGCAGGCAATTCAGTATAATCTATTAAACCCTTTTCAACAGCAGCTCCTGCAGCTCCATTGTGATCCTCACCAGCAAATCATGATGCGAATTTCTGTTTCTATAATATAAATATCAAACTAATAATTGTAACTTATGATATACCTGCTGCTGAATCTTTTCGCCTTTTAACTGGTACAGTGTGCCGCCTTCCCTTCCTTTCCATCTGACTGCTCATTCCACCTGCTATCTGCTGATTAATCTCCTGCAAAAATAAGGGCAAACATCATAGCCAGTACCATTGGGTTAAAGAACACACAGAACTAAAGATAATAAAAATCAATAATACTATAGTGGAACTCCCAATTCATGTTTATCACCCAAGTCTGGATAAAGACCTGGGCTCGGGAGCTGGTGGTAAAAATTGAATTGCTGGTTATTTGAGCCGACACAAACCTAACGAAGAAGAAACGGAAGGAGGAGGCAAAAAAGAACTTTTGATAAGAAATTGAGAAATTATGATGGATATGAAAAAAATGAATAACAATTGTTCCAAGTATCCAATGAAATCATACAAGAATAATATACATAAAAAATAAACAAATGTTGGGATTCTTGGATGCTTCATGTTCTTTATCTTTCTACATAATGGAAATCAAGCCTTTGATTTATAATTCAAATTGATTTTTCCATTAAAAAAACTTTAATTCTCTTATCGAATGGTAAAGGTTTTTCTTTAACAAAATTTGAGTGATTTTAATCATCAATTTAGCAAGCCTAATCTACTTTGCCTACAAAAAAGGACAATAAAAGAACTCTAGCCAGTGATTTCTTGAGTACTTAATATTCTAGTTCTACAAATATCTATAAGCTATGAAAAAGGATGTCAATCGGGGACAATGTTTGACCTAAAGATTCACCCAAAACACTATGCAACTATGGCCACAACAAAAGATTTCCAGGACACGGTTAAATGACTAACTATAGAAAGTTAAAATAGCTGTGACCCCTTTCTAGTCTATATAACCATATATCTATTTCTAATATGACCATATACAATAGAAGCTGCTTCTGTTTTCGGATGAGCTTCAAATATTCCTAACTAAGACAAATCAATTTTAAAATCAAGCATGCAGCAGTAAAAGAAATAAGCAAAACCCATTCACTATAGAAACCCATTAAAAACAATTTCAATTGGGCATGCTCAATTCAAATCACAAGGCAAGATTACCATAGTAAAGGCTACAACATCCATCATAAACATATCGTTTTTTTTTTTTTTTTTTGGATAAAAAGGAAGGGGTTGTAGGCATCAAAGAGAAAATTAGAATCCCAACTAGGTTAGCACCCTAACAACTCACAACCATGTGCCATACAGCCATAGACCCCAAAATTTATTAATAAAGAAAAAAAATACAATGAAATAAAGGAAAAAGCAAAAAGCAGTCTGGGCTTGGTGACTTATAAGTGTCACATTCCAGCTCACAAAGAGAAAAAAAGGAAATTAAACAATGAATCTATAGTTGGGTAATCCAGACATATCTCGAGACAAGTCAGACAACACATTTGTGAAGAACACTAGATCAGTATTCCACCAAGTTAGCATCATAAACATATCTTACCAATTACTAGATAAAATAAATTGTTCAATCTTTCTTATGAACCATGAATGAATTCAATTTTCATCCGTTATGTCCCAATGACTAAGGAAACGTTGACAACCACTCGATTGAAGAGAGAGCTTTTCCATGCATTAGAATCCTGCAAATATTTGGTAGTGCCTAACCTAAGACAACCTAGGCTCATGATAGTGATTATCCTTCCACCTCTGCTTGCCTAGATGAGAACTTTACAATTTTGATGCATCAAACCTCTGTACGTTATGAATAACACAAACAACTTATACATACGGACCTGAAATTCAAAATGCAAATGCTATGATGACATGGTATCAAATAAGTCCCACTCTTTTGATTCTAAGCAAATCCACGCTGGTTAATCATTTCCCAATACATTCGTTAATTATGACAATTTACCATACTTATCTCGTAACTGCCATAACCAATATGATATTGGATTAGGTCAAAAAATATTCAGATATATATTTGATGGGTGGCATATGCACGACATGAATAGGAAGGACAGCAGCTTTCTGTCTTTTCCTTTCGAAGGAGTATTTCTCCACAAATAATAAATAAATAAATAAAACAAAAACAAAAACTCATTTAAAGTAAAATGCAACATGACAATCACAGCTAAATCCAAAACCTTTAGGGGCTGTTTGGGAACCTCAAAAAGCTGTTTGGGAACCTCAAAAACCGGTTCCATTGGTTATAAAGTGGGCCCAAATGGCCAAATGAGTGTTTGGTAAGGACACGGATGATAGGAATATGGTTTTTAGTTATCTCAATTTGGGCTAAAAGGTGGGCCAATGTTATTTTAGGGGAATTGTTGGTTTTCAAAATAACCAAATATCTTTTTTTTTGGAATCAATGAATGTCTTCTTTACCAAGCCAACTTTTTCCAACCTTCCATTCCCTCCAGCTCCTTCCCCCACTCCCTCTCTGCCTCCTCTCCCTCTCTCCTCCATAGGCAAAGAGATGTGGAAAGACTGATTTTCACATTGTTGAAAAAATAGAAAGGCTACAAGCCCAAGTGCTCCCTACACTATTCATCTCCCTACTGCTATCAGTTTAAATAGTTTGTTCTCCACATCTCCTTTGAATCAATCAAGCTTTTCTTGGATGAATAGAAGATTGATCAAGTTGAAAAAGCATGTTTTTTTTCCCCAGGCTAACTGCCATCATCTCTATCTTCTTCTTTTCTTCTTAAGGACACAGACTATTTTCTACAAATAAAATTGATGAGACTGAAGATATTTAGGATTTTGAAATCAAAATGTTACATTTTAATGGGAATAAGGGTTTTGATTTGAACAATGTTAATAAGAACTTTTAATCTGTAGACAAAACAGATGAGATTAAGAAATTCAGGGTTTTAAAATCAAAGATAATATTTTGATAAGAATTGAGGATTTGTGAGGTTGAGGTTTTGATTGGGGAATAACAAGAAATTTTATTTATTTTTTTATTTATTCTTTTATTTTTTTGTGGGTGAGACTTTTGAGAAATTACTTTGAAATAAGAAAGTTTTGGTTTGACAAAAAAAGTTTGCCAATTTTCTCACTGGTTCTCATTTCAGTTTCGAGTACATGGACACTACTAGATGCAATGAGAACCAAAGTAACCAAACAACGTATTAGGAACAAAAGATTAAAGGGGATAAGAAAAAAGTCGAGAAACCAACAACTATAGCATATTGAAACCCAAACCTATTGTGGATGGGGGTTCTTGCATGTGCTTGCTAACGTATGTCAGTGGCTATTGACAGTGATGATATGGATTGTCAGTGCTAAGGTGTACGTGTCAGAAGGTGATGTGATGAGATGATAGCAACACCACCTTTAAAATGGTAGTAATGTCGCTTGTAGCAAGACTTAACATTAACAGAGCAAGATAGCAAGAAAGAGTCATGCGAAGGAAAGTGAGGCAACTACGTGGAAACACCTACAGGGGGTGGTAGTAGTAAGTACTTATGTAGTGAACCATCTTTCAGGTCTCTGACTTAGAAGTTTATGGATTAATATTACAATATGAATACGTAAAGCGTATTAGTAATAGTATCCTTTAGGATGGGTAGGTATAAAATGATTTTAAGGTGGATTACACTAGTAATTGGATGATTCTCTTCTCCTTTTTCTCTCTCTGGTTTTTGTTTCTGATCCTCTTGAACTTACGGTAAGTGGGGTATTTATAGTATAACAAAAATAGAGTGGTTGAATATGATGATGACACATGTCACACGTGTTTTGATTTTACTGGACCAAAATATGGACTAATGCATGCAAGATAGGTGGATTGCATGAGAAGTTAGACATGCGGCCAGTTTTAGAAATGTGTCATTGCAAGACCAAAGCATCTAGAGACTTGACACATATGCCAGGTGAGTGTAAAGAGATTATTTGACAATTTGAAAGTCTAATAAATATTTGATGTCCCACCAATTGGTGAGAAAAAGAGGTTTTCATATGTGTCTAGATTTGAACACGTATCACCAAGTTGCTTACTCCCCTATTTCCTCTACAGAAGAACAATGTAAAAGGTAATTCCTTTAAGGCTTTAACTGTAAGGCATGGTTCAAAGTCTAGGCCAAGACCGAGATAATTGAGTCGAGCCATCTAGGTCTGGGTAAGGACCGAGACGAGAAGTTCTCCCGAGTTGAATATATGAAAAGAAATCTCATATTTTCATTTCAACCAAGATCTCCGTCATTTTGTCTTGTCTTGTCTTGTCTTGGCCGAGATCTCGGTTGTCTCGTTTGCTCTTGGTCGTTGTGTCTCGTCTCGTCTCGGCCCTGCCGAGACTTAAGTCATTTCAGCATATTTAGTTAATTTATAAATAGTCCCTTTTATTATTTTTAAGGAGAAATTCTTTAATGATATTCAGAAAAACAACCTAGCACTTCATTTGTACAAAAAACAATTGTGCAACTTTTACTAAAAATTATATTCTTTTTAAAAAGTTAAAATTTAACACATTATTCCATAATACTGTATTGCACTAGCGCCTATTTTGATGTTTCTTATGATATTCTACATATTAAGTTATTTATTTTTTCTTATTTGATGAGTTCAATGTGCTTGTTTTATTTTTTCTGATTTTTCTCTTCTTTTTTTTTTTTTTTGAATTTTTTTTAACATTCTTTCATGTGTAAAGTTGTATCTCTGCAGAGAGTGACGAGATGTTCGTGAATGAGGCGTCCACGACCGAAACACGATGACATCCACGACCGAGACTTTGAACCATGCTGTAAGGTACACATCTAGCTTGGTTAGCCCCAACTCTAGCCACCATGCCAAGATGTCTCAAGCTATCCCAATGGTGTAGTCAAGGTAACGTAATGCAATATCTAGACTAATCGAAACAACACCGAACCATAGGGTACTTTTAGGGTTCCCCACAACCTACCACAGATGTGAGTAAGCGTCAAAAGTCGAGGTATATGCCAGTTATGGATAAGGAGCACACACACTAACCTTGGAGGGGGAAACTTCTCTTAGGTAGGCTTCCTTAATGCATATTAAGTACCTCGCATCATAGTGATATAATAATGATTGTACTTGGGCTTTATATGCATCTCAAATAGCTCTGCCCTCAATGGGAAGGATCTCACCCATTGGATATATGTATAGGATTATATCGGGAGATACCTCAACGGCCATGCTCTACATAATGGGAGTAGTGCTCAGCCATTAGATTTTTTTATTTTATTTTTTTTTATAAGTGACACAAAAGCCTTAGCAATATACCAGGAACTTCCCATTTTTTTTGTAAAAGAGCAGAATATGAGGGGAGCTAAATATCATAGTCTAATGTAGTTACGTTGTCCTTTGAATAAATGTAGGCATAATATGATTTGAAACTTTATACTTCTATCTCTGGACAAGAATATCTCTTTTTAGAGACAGATTTAGTCTCTTTTTTTTTTTCCTCCTTTGTATAGCAATGTAGCTTCCATAGACATTAATAAAAGATCGAATGCCTTGGAGATTGAAAGATAACATACATTGTTGAAGGAATATGGTTGGAAAGTAACGAAATGTGATCATTCTAAGAAAGGAATCATCACCTAAGAACCTAAGGGTAGGGGGAACATGCTGCCATTGCCTTCTCTTTCCTTCCATTTTGCTTCATATTGCATATTTCCTTCATTTTATGACACTTAGAATAAAATCCAGCTTCTTACAATACAATGTAGTATCAAGGATGACAATGTGCTTTCACTTTGTAAACATCCCCTTTCCATGCATTTTGGGGCATGAAATATCCCCTATGCATGCATATTGGGGGTGTGTAGGGTCCCTATGCAATGTTCCAAACTTAGCCATTTTATGCTTTTGAAGACAAATGTAGCATCATAGAAGACAATGTAGGATCACAGGAGACAATGTACCTTCATTTTATAGAGGTCCAAGAACCTTTCAAAGGTAATATCCCCTTATCATGCATATTAGGAGTGTAATATCCCCTATGCATGCATACTGGGGGATGTGAGGTCATCTATGCAATGTTACAAACTTGGCCATTTTACTAGTTAGCTTATCTACTAAAGTGACAAGTGCATCAATTGTGTGTCACAATATCTACAAGAATAATGACATGTCATTTCTTGAGCTATTGCTTGACACATGTTTATATGAGATGTATTTTAACAATGAGGTGTCAACATGCATGTATGCTTTTATATTTTTTACCACGTGGCGAGGTGTATGCTTGAAGTGTATACACAAAGTTTAGAATCAACCCTCAACAAAACCCACCCCAACCAGGCAGGGGGTGACCATCACACACAAAACAACAACAAAAATGAATAAGAGAACATACCTTGGAATCGATAACCCATTTTCCACCAATCCATTCCAAGTGGGGCCTTATTTCCAAGTGGCTAAATTCCTTCTCCTCTTCTAAATGCTTCAAAGAGACAACATACCTTTTCCGAGTGAGTACATGGGTGATCGTTCCGACTCGCCAAGCAAAATCATAATATGCGTCCACCTTTTGCAACAACTCAAAAATTTTATCCTCTAAACAAGGAGGGGAAGGTCGGATATGTACACAATCTACAGTAGCATTTTGAAGCCCAACTTCATCACCATGTCCAGAGGTTCTATACTCAACCAAGAAAGAGTTTATTCCAACTTCTTCAAGAAAAGTTGCAGGGAACCAAACATCACCAGAATATTCTCTTTCAAGATTCACTTCTACTGGTGCTCCCACTTTAAAATTCAACCCTGTTGTTATCTTTCACAATTTACAAAATAAATCAGTCAAATGGATTAAAAGTTAACATGAAGGAAGGTATCATCAAATCTATCTATGACTTGGAAGAGAAAATGAAATCATAGTCCCAAAGGTACTGTAAATAAAATGCAATGCAAAAGCAACAGTACCATTGCTAATAGAGGAAGAATAAAAAAATAATAGATGATTAGGTTCCATACCCACCAACTTATTTTTGGATAAATGTACCCATAAGGCCACAACTAGATGGTTGCCTTTTGGAGGTGTTCTTTACTTAAATTTGATGTGGTCAACCGATCATATGATCATAACAATAGATAAACATTAGACTACATAATATTATGGAATTACAACTATGGCTAGCACGTATCTACACAAACTTAACCTTCAATTTCAAGCAAAACCTTGACACAAGGAAAAGAAAATTGTTTTGAAAAGAGCTCATGAATCATGCTGCATTTTCATTGGCATCATTCAATCTTCGTTTATTTATTTATTTATTTATTTTTAATCAAGTAAAATTATAATTAATAAAGAAAACAGTAAAAAAGACCCGTATACACGTGAGATATAAAAAGGGATTCAAAAATTAACAATAGAGAATCCAAAAAATGGTGAAAACACTCGAGATTCTAAAACTACTGACTCTATCCACACACAAATTTTCCTAACCACACTATTTTAAAGACAAAAGTGACTCTTCCACCCCATGGAAAATTCTTCTATTTCTTTCCTTCCATAGAATCCAAAAAATGGCACGCAGAATCATTTCCCAAACAGCTATACATGAAGTCCCTCCACATCATCATCCCTCAAGTAACTAATAGATTGATTGAGGCATCACCTATTCCTCTCCCAAAAATATAAAAATAAAAAATAAATAAATTCAATAGTACACTGCATGTAGAAAGAGATGATCCATTTTCTCTACCTCTTCTTTACACAATTTACAAAGGTCCTACATTGCAAAATTTCTTTTCGTAGGATTGTTGATTGCCAAACATCTATTCTATGCTACCTCCCTTCTGAACAGGACCTCAGAAAAAGATTTGACTAAGAAGATTGGCCTTCCTTCTCCGTACTATTTTATCACCCATTCATCTTTCAACCTTTACTGAATAAAGTTGAAAGAGAGTGACAACTCTTTCAAGCTCCCAATCATGGAAATTCCTTCCAAAAGTGATGTTGCAACTCAAAACCTCTCTTATCCATGACATACAATCTGTAATCCACGCATTCTTCAAAACTGCCATCTCAAATAAGCTTGGAATTTACATCCTTAAGAAGCATCCCCCATCTCCAAGTATCTTCCCAAAAGCTTACCCTCGAGCCCTCCCCACTTTGAAACTAACCTCTTTTACAAAGGTATTCAAATCTGCCATTATAGCTTTCCACAACCCCACTCCATGACTTTTACTCCACCACTCTCCCTCTTCACTCCCATACTTCCATTATATCAACTACCTCTACAATGCTTCTCATTCCACTGCAAGCCTCCACAGTCACTACCCCAACAATGCTTGATTTGTTAATAACAATGGACAAATCCCCATGCCCCCTTTCTCCCTAAGAGAACAAACTCAGTGCCAATAAACTAAATGAGATTTATGTTCCCCTCCCATTCCAGCCCAAAGAAAGTCCCTCTACAATTTCTCCACTCCTTTTGCCACTAACACAAGTATTCTGAAAAGAGCCATAAAATTTGTTGGCAAACTAGCTAAAGTACTTCATATCAAAGTCACTTTGCCTCCCTTTGATAAGTACCCTCTCTTCCATCCACTAAGTCTCTTCTCAAACCTCTCCACTACCGGATCCAATACTATCCTAGCTTTCAAAGACGCTCCCAAAGGTAATCCCAAATAAGTATTTGGAAAGCTACCCATGTTAAATCCCGTAATGAAAGCTAGTTGATTCGCATTCCTGATATTCCCTATTGGAATTATTTCACTTTTCGCTAAATTAACCTTCAACCTTGATACTGCTTCAAAACAAAGCGACACACTCCTTAAATACCATAAATGATCCTTACTTGTCCCAATAAACACAATTGTATCATCTGGATAAAACAAAATATGAGATAGACCCCTTTCCTTCCCCTCCATCTTCAACTACAAATCCTTCTATGAAATTTGCCAAGTTGCCTTCCAATTTGCTTAGTGCCTTCATTACAATAATGAAAGAATTGGGTCGCATGTCTCCTTGTATAATAATACCCACCAAGCTTCTGAAAACGATACTATTGATATGAAAGTCCAAAGCTTATTCTTTCTAAGCAGTAAGAAATTCCAATTCACATGATCATATGCCTTCTCCACATCTAATTTGCAAATAAGCTCCAGTACACCACTTCTTAACCTTGAGTCAACACATTCATTTGCTATTCGCACTGCATCCAAAATTTGTATATTTTTAACCTATTGAAGAATATATTATTGTAATAGGGGTATTATTGTAATTGTACTTATTCCTAATTATTAGGGTATTTTACTTTAGTATTGCTGAGGTTTCAATCAATTACGGAAATGAAGCTCACATTGAAATAATTACGAGAATATAATTTTCTGACAAAAATGCCCTTTAAGAGCACATAATCACCATTTTGGAATTTCCAAATTTGTTAAACACCACCAATCCCCAATTTTTATACAATTACCAATTTTGTTGATAATCACCATTTTATGAATAGTCAAATCATATTTAATAAGTAATGATAACAAATTAGAAAATATCAAAAAAAAAAAAAAAAAAAAAAAAAAAAAAAAATCGCCTTCTTGCTCCAGTTCCCGCGTGTCCAAACTCCCATTTTTTGAAAGGGTGATTCAATACAAATTTGGTGATTTAATAAAAATTGGTGATAACATGTATTTTTTGTGATTATATGTAAAATTTGTAAATTGGTGATTCTGTACTTTTTTGGGTATTAAGTGTAATTTTGGTGATTGATGATTGTATAACAGTTCGATGATTATATGTATTTTTGGTTATTATACATATCTTGCATGCATTTAACGTTTGACGGGACAAGTGGGGACATGATTTGATGTTTAAAAGTTTTAAAATGACCTGTACACAATAATTGGTGATTGGTGATTGGTGATTGTTAACAAAAATTGTGATTATTAGAAAATATGGTGATCGGTGATTGTGTAAATTTGGTGATTCTTTATATTGTTGGTGATTGGTGATTATTTAAATTTTTGATGATTATTTATAAAATTGATGATTATGTGAAAATCTTCAAATGAAATTCAAATTTTTTTACCGTTCAAAAGGCAAAAATATCCATCTTCATATACGGACCTTCATTTCCGTAATTATTTCAATGTGAACTTCATTACGTAATTAATTAAAACCTCAGCAATATTGAGGTAAAATGCCCTTATTATTATAAATAAAGGGGATGACCCAATATTGGGCATCTCATTCTCCTCTAATTATTCTCTTTTATTATTTTTCATCTTACAGCTCTTTCTTGGTATCGGAGCAAGAAACCCAACCCCAACCCCAACCCTAACCCTGAACATAAAATTAACAAAAAATTAACCCTAGAACTTACCTAGGGATTACATCCATCCTTAGGATTAAAGTATTAAACCCATGGCAGTTGTGATCTCCTAGGTGCACCAGCTCCATACAATTCCCAACCCCCCCAACGACCCACATCCAACCTCTCAACAATCCTGACCCACACCCAGCCCCCCGACAACCTACAGTCATCCCAGCGATCCTCTGATGACACTTAATGACCAGCAACAAACCTCTTTCGACATTGGAACCACTTTCGATGATCCTTTAAGCTTCCAATGAAGACTTTTCTCTTCTCAAACAGAATCTTTTGATGCTGCCATTACCTCCGGCGACCTAAAAAGACTTAGACAACCTGTCATGTCCAATGTCCTTTCTTTCTATGCCGATAGTCCATGATTTGAACTTCACCTATGTTGCCAAACCTTAAGACCTCCTTTTCCAGCACTGATAGCCCCTATTTACTCTTTATGCATTTGCACAAGGATTTTTCAGTTCATATGATCCGACTCTAGTGGATGTGCTTTCCCACTTAATTTTCTCAGCATTTAATCATCCTTGTGCTACTAGCATCAATGACAGAAATTAATATTGACTTGTTGTTTATTACGGAGACTCATACCCCCAAAGGATTACTAGTGAAAAACTGGATGACAATAACTTTTAGTCATGGTCCCATTCTATGAAATTGTATTTAGTAAGTCATGGTAAACTTGTCGTTTTGATTGCTTCAATTCCCATTCAGACTCCAAGGATGCAAAATTTCAACAGTGGGTGGGAGATTGATAATTATACTGTGTTAGCTTGGCTTATTCCTATTTCTTCTCCACAAGGTACATTTGCTCCTACGCACCTCCTCTATGCGGATGACATTCTTTTATTTTGCCGAGGTACTTTGAGTTGTGTTAAGCATGTTCTCACTATATTTGATACTTATGGGCAGAATTCGGATGAAGTAATTAATAAGGCCAAATCTACTTTTTTTTTTTTTTGGCAAGTTTGATGCTTCTCGGAGCTCTCAACTGCTTGATGGTATTGGGATGAAAATGGAGCGTCTTCGTTTTAAATATTTTGGGGTTCCTCTTTTCAAAGGAAAGCCTAAGAAGATTTATCTTCAGCCCATTGCAGATAAAATTAAAGCCAAGTTCATGGGATGGGAAAAAAATTTCTTTCTATTGCTAGTCGTGTTCAGTTGGTTAAATCAGTTGTCACTCCTATGTTAATTCACTTAATGTCAGTTTATAAATGGCCTAAAGCTTTACTTCGTCAAGTTTGTGGTTGGATGCGTAATTTCATCTGGTCGGGTTCTCCTTATACTTCTAAGTTGGCTTCTGTTGCTTGGAAGAAAATTTGTTTACCTACTGTTGAAGGAAGTTTTTGGGTTAAAGGATTTATGTGCTTTGAATAAAGCTGCAATGCTTAAGCTTGATTGGAATATCCTTTGTTCTGAGACGAAATGTAATTCATTTTTGAAATGCAGGTTTCGTCTATCTTCTCATTCGACTGCTTCTCAATGTTTTTCTTCATCAATTTGGTATGGCCTTAAAGAGAATTTTCATATTATTCGAGAGCATTCCTTTTGGATTGTGGGAAATGGTTCTAGTATTAATTTTTGGGAGGATTGTTGGCTTAATTCTGGTTCACCATCATCTTTTTTTGGTTCAGACTTTGCTACCTATATTGACTAGGTTCCCGTGGGTTCTACGGTGTATTCAGTTATTATTAATCAACGATGGGATCTTCCAGTTTGGATTCAGAATTTTCCTGATTTGGCAACTGAAATTAACACCATTTTTCTCCCTTCTTACGTTATTCCGCACAAATTAGTTTGGAAAGGAACTTCTACTGGTACTTTGGAATTTAAAGATGTTTATCATTTCTTTCGTCCAAGAAAAGAGCCACTACTTTGGGAAAATTGATCTGGACGACGCTTATCCCTCCTAAGCTTTCCATCTTTTTAATCAGATTATTGAATTACTCCCTTCCTACTGATGATGTCCTACAAAAGCGTGGACGTGTGCTTGTATCGGTGTGATCTCTTTTCCATCATCCTTCATGTGAGGAAACTGCCTTTCATTTATTTTGCCAATGCCCTTTTGCTAGTAAGCTTTGGAATTGACTACATAATCTCTTCCATATGCATTTTTCTGTAGCTTTGGACTTATCTACTAGTTTGCTGATTTTACTTTCTTATAAGTTTACTCCTCAAAAGTTAGAGATATTTGGTTAATCGGTGTTTTGAATGTTCTATGGGTTATTTGGAAAGCTAGGAATCTTTTGAGATATGAAGATAAAAATATGAATTATTCAAAAGCTGTTAATTTGGTTCTAGTCTGGACTCGTGCTGCTAGTAAACTGGTTACCTCTGCTATGGGTACTCCGGTCATTGATCTTACTATTTTATCATCTTTGAATATAGCTGGTAATCCTCGTAATTCCCCAAAATCCATTCCTGTTTATTGGTTGCCTCCTTCTTTGGGATGGGTAAAGGTGAATACATATGATGTTGCTAGAGGGTCTCTGGGTCCGGCTGCTTCAGGTGGTGTTTTTAGAAATCACAGAGGTTTTGTCAAAGACTTCTTTGGTTGTCATATTGGTATTAAGGATGCTTTTTATGAAAAGGTTATGAGCATTATTATTGCTGTCCAAATTGCTTGGAATAATGGTTGGCATTTTCTCTAGATTGAAAGTGATTCTCATATCATTGTGAATGGTGTATTGCAAACGAAGTTGGTTCCTCCTTGGGCTGTTCATTCCAAATGGAAGAATTGTTTGATGCTTATGGATCAAATGACAATTGTTATTTCACATATTCACAGAGAGGGAAACAAGGTGGCAGATAAAGTTACAAATCATGCTCTATCTCTATCTTCCTTTACCTGGTGGACTAAAGTTTCTGATGAAGTTGCTCCTATTTTGACTAGAGACATGGCTGGGATACCTTATTATAGGTTTATTTTTAGTTTCTCTTTTTGAAATCTGGTTTGTGACAGTGTATAAGTCACATTTACCAAGTATTTTTGTCTCTTTATTTTTCCTATGGATCTTATTGTATCTTTTTCTTCTTATTTAATAAAAATTTTGAGGGAGACTACAAAGGATTTTATGAGTGTCTAGGATGCCAACCTAGTTGGAATGCTAGTCATTCTATGATGCTTTTTCCTATTTTCTGGAACCAAAAAAAAAAAAAAAAAGAGAGACCTTTTTTGATCCGTGGACTGCTCTCTCTGAGAAGTATCCTCGGAATGATTATCGTATTTACCAGTTTTATCATAATATTTTTCAAGCCACCAAAGATGACAAAACAGTTGTAGAAAATTTTGGTTATCTTCATTCTTGATGGAGGAATTAAGGCATTAGAAATCTTTCTAAACTTCCTTCTACTGCTGCTACTATCGTTCTTAAATGGATTCAATGCCAACAAATGCATGCTTTTTTTATAGCACTCCGCCCTAAGTATGCAACACTCACTACACAAATATTGGCCACGGCATAACCACCTCCTCTACATAATTTATGCTACTATTGCTAGTGAAGAGCACTGGCACTCTCTTTTGTCTTCCTCTCAAGTGGTCTCCAATCAATCTATATTGGCCATTTAGTCTGGTTCCTTTCCTACTCAAGGCCGCAGTGGTAATGACGGCAATTGTGGTCAAGACTGGACAGACCAGCTTACTGCGCACTCACTATGGGGGAACCAATCATTATATTACTACTCGTTTTTTGTTACATGGTTTCCCTACATGGCATTATTTTACCTCTTTGAGTGCTCATTCTATTACCACTGATACAGCATGAGCATATATTGAGATAGCTCAAGCTTCAATATTTAACTTGAGTCAATTCCGTGCCCATGTTGATGCATTAGTTACCGAGCACTTGGCTATTCATTCTTCTCTGGCTTCTTCCTCCCATACTACGTCTACAGAAGTCCAATTGGTCACTCATATTCCTCATGGCACTACTCAGAATCTTTCCCCAGGTACCTTTTTTTTCCCATGATTCCATCTGACTCGATGTCCTCTTGGGTTATAGAGTCAAGTGCTTCAAATCATATAACTAATGAGTCTTCTTTGTTCTCTAACTCAGTTACTCCTGTTTTTCCTAGCTCTATTCATTTGGCTTCAAATGATATGACTAATGAGTCTTATTCGTTCTAACTCAGTTAATCCTACTTTTCCAAGCTCTGTTCGTTTAGCCGATGGCTCCCCTACTCGTCGCTAGTATTGGGTCTATTTCTTTATCTCCTTACATACTTCTTTCTTTTGTTCTTCATGTGGCCAAACTTTTTACTAATTTACTCTATGTAGTCATCTTACTAAATCTCTCAACTATTCGGTAACTTTTTTTCCTTACCCTTGTTCAGGACCTGACTTCGAGAAAGATTTTGGGCAAGGGATATAAGAAGAATGGAATTTATTTATTTATTTGCGAGAAGAAACCAGCAGTTTACTATTCGAGACTTTCTGTTTCTATTTTACCAACTTTAAATAAACATGTGTTTAATTCTAATACAATATCTTTGTGGCATGCTTAGCTCAACCATGTCAACTTTCAATATATATGTTTGTTATTTCCAGAGTTTAAAATTGCTTACAATAAAACTTTAATTATCTGTCGTAGAATAGAATTCACTCTATCCCACATCACTTAAATAGAAGGCTTGCTATTGCTTATAAATACCTGTATTGGGCCCTTCACCTACAAGCTTGGGCTTTTAGGTTGTAAACTAAACATTATCCAAACATGTTTGTACTGCTTATGTTTCACATATAAATCGCAGTCTTGGATTGTTTGACTTGGTTCACCCTAATGTTTTGGGACCTTCCCTAGTCAATTCTTTTGAGGGATACATATACTATATCACTTTTATCAATGATTATGCATGGTGTAGTTGGGTTCATCTATTAAAGTCTTGCACTGAGGTTCTACACACCTTCACCAATTTTGTTAAAATGGTTTGAACACAATTCAATATACTAGTAAAGTCATTCGGTATGATGAGGGGGAATATGTTTCCATTCCTTCTCAACAATACTTGCAACAATATGAGATTGCAATAACGACTCACTTGTTCCTACACCCTTGAACAAAATGGCATTGCTAAATGTCAAATAGGCAACTTATGAAAGTCGGCGTTTACTTTTGGGGTAGGATGTTCCTAAGCATTTTTTGGTGTATGGCCGCCCTTACTACTAATTAACTTATTAGTCACCTTATCGATCGTATGCCTACTCGATCTCTTCATGGCCAGGTCCCCTTGAGTCTTGTCAATCCCACTTTCGACCTAACAATCAATTTAAAATTTGTTTGGAGGTTATTGAATCACTAAATCAATGCAACTTCTTGATGGGGAATTTTTTGGCATAAAATGGGTTAGCCGTGGCACCGCCCGCAACAAACCATGGTGGCAAAGCGTGCCCATGAGAAACAGTTTTTGATCCCTAGGCGCAGGCGGGCTCAGGCTAGGGGCAAAATTAATAAATTTTTGGAAATTGCATCAACAATTCCAAAATTAATCGCATGGCCCTCAGATCGGTCCGACCAGTTGAACCAGGACCCGGTAGGATTCTTACAAAATTTTTAACCCAAAAGAAGATGCCAAAACAGATTCACTTAAGCAAAGAGTAAGTTGGGAGGTGATTGTTACATTCTTATGGGTCAGGCATGCATTACCATAGTTTAGTACAAAAGAGATATTTGTTGATTAACCTCTTTGCTTTGGGCCTGTGCTTCAATTACACTTCCAATGATTTCTAGTGCGAAAAACAACGGCCGATTCACACTAATTTAGGCCGGTTCAGTCAACTAAAGACACATAGAGTCACCCTCTCGGTTTGTCGCCGTCGGCTCAATCTCCCCATATCTCCCAAACCAATTGGAATTTAGAAATTATTAGGCATGAATTCAAAATGAAGATCAAGCCGCCTCCAGGATACAATAGCCCAGCTTATCTATCAGTAAAGTTGGCCCTATTCGCTCTTGATCACACCAGATGATGCGTTTATTCTAATGTCCCTTTGTTTCCCATCGAGCCTTAAACTTTTAGGTGTACATGTTCTGTTCAAGATTGGCATCCCCGTCGTACCAAACTTGATGATAAATCTATTCGATGGCTTTTCTTAGGATACACATCTCAATCCAAGGGTTATGGCTGTTATGATCCTATCTCTCGTCATATCTTCGATTCCATGGATGTCACTTTCTTTAAGGATGTTCTTTTCTTCACTTCGTCCTCCTCCTCATCTCTTGCAGTGTCTAGGGACTCTTTTCTAGTTCTTCATATTCCACACTTTACTCCTTCAATACCTCCAGTTCCTACAAATGTTTCCTCTCCTCCACGTTGGGAGCTACTAACTTATTCTCGACAACCCTTCTACTCAAATTCCCAAGCCATTACGTTCCTTAAAATCAAGTATATTACCTTCTTCTGACTCCAACCTACCTATTGCTCTTCACAAAGGTACAAGGAGTTGTGTCATTGCTTATCGTACTGCTCAATTTTTATCTTATTAGGGCATTTCTCCTAGTTAAAAGGGTTTCATTGCCTCCACTTCTTCCAACATATCCCTCGGATAGTAACTGAAGCTATGAATGATCTAGCTTGGTCCGCTGCAATTCGAACAGATATGGAAGCCTTACAGAAAAATAAAACATGGGAACTTGTTGATCTCCCTCCTGGCAAACAACCTTTAGTTGTAAATAGGTTTTTTCTATGATATATTATGAGGACGACACTATTGATCAGTACAAAGCTTGTTTAGTTGCTAACGGTTTCACTTAGACTCCTAACTTGGATTTTACAGCTACTTTTGCACTTGTTGCCAAACTCGCTACTGTTAGGGTTCTTGTTTCACTTGCGGCCCATCATCATTAGCCTCTTTTCATATGGATGTTTGGAATGCTTTTCTTCATAGTCAACTCACTTAGGAGGTTTATATAATCTTCCTCTTAGTTTTTAGTCTTAAGGATTAGGGAAATATTCTAGGAAGGTTTGTCACCTTCTCAAATCAATCAACAGTCTAAAACAGTCACCCAGAGCTTCGTTTATTCTTTTAGTGTCATTCAAATCATATTCATTTCACTCATCAGAGTCGGAAGGGACTTTGCACCACTGTGCTTGTTTGTGGATGACATGATCATTACAAGAGACGATGAATCTTTTGTTCCTAAGATGAAATCAGATCTTGAACAAGCTTTTGATAACTTCACTATTTTCTTGTGATTGAGGTTGCTTAGTCTTGGAAAGGCATTTCTCTCTCCCCAAGAAAATATGCTCTAGATTGATTATAGGATACAAGTATGCTGGGATGTCGACTAACTCAGTCTCCAATGGACCCTAGTTACAAGTTATATCCTGATGTAGGAGATTTGCTTCCTAATCCTTTAGTCCATCAATGTTTGGTAGTGTGCTTGATATATCTCACCAACACTAGGCTGCATTTAACCTTTGCAGTTAGTGTTGTTAGGCATGTTAGAGATATGCCCTAAAACCAATCCTAAAGAGCATATCAGTTTCATATTATAATAATTAGAAGGTATATTATGTCTTGTATATTTAATTATACATATGATAAAGTCCATGAATCAATGATAAGAGAAATATACATCTCAAGTTGTTGAGATAGAGAGACTGATATTACTCATAAACATTTATTCTAAAGAGTTCCTACTCATAGGTTTATTAAAGATGACCTTTTATAAACCACTAAGAGTAGCACAGATTTAAACTAACTCCAATGGGAGGATAGGTAGTCTTTCCTATCAGTGTAGTGACACTTTAGTTAATCTGTGGGTGCATATTAGAGAATATGTACATTGAACATGATGTGCAAGAATGTTCCTATGGAGATTAAGTCAAAGGAATATTCTTTTGTTACGTCCATTTTAATTGGTAGTCCTTAGACCTGAGCATAGTTATCAAAAGCGCGCCTCAGGCGCGCCTAGGCGCTAGGCGCAGGCGGGCGCAAGGCAGGGGCCTGGCTTCATGCTAGGCGAGGCGAGATCCAAAAAGCCCCAAAAAGGCGCGCCTTTTGGGCTTTTTTCCCAGGCTCAAGGCGCAAGAAAAGCGCGCCTGGGTGACCTCAGGCCCTTCCAGCAAAAAAAATAAAAGAAAGAGGAAAAGAAGAGGGAAGAAAAAGAGGAAAAGAAAAAAAAAATAGAAGAAAGAAAAAGAGGAAAAGAAGAGGAGCCCTAAGTCTTGGCACTTACCTTCCTCGGCAGTCCCTCCCTCTCCAGCTTCTTCAGGGCTCCAGCAGCCTAGCTTCTTCAGCCTAGCTTCCTCAGCCAAGTCAGCCTAGCTTCCTCAGCCAAGCTTCTTCAGGTAAGCTGCTGCTTCTTCTTCTTCTTCTTCTTCTTCTTCTTCTTCTTCTTCTTCTTCT
>JAESVK010000817.1:86529-124242 GCA_017140935.1 Hamamelis virginiana
GTACCCAGTTTTTTTTTTGTGGTTGATGCTCCTGCCACCTTCTTCTTCTTCTTCTTCTCTGCTGCTGCCGGCAGTAGTACCCTGTTTTTTTTTTTTTTTTTTTTTTTTTTTTTGATGCTCTGCTTCCCTGCTGCTGCTGCCTGCTGCTAGGAGCCTAGGACCCTGTTTTTTGTTTTTCTTCTTCTTCTTCTTCTTCTTCTCTGCTGCTGCACTAGCATTGTTTTTGTTTTTTTTTTTTTTTTTGATGGCTTGATGCTATGCTTCCCTGCTGCTGCTGCCTGCTGCTAGGATCCTAGGACCCTGTTTTTTGTATTTTTTTTTTTTGTTTTTGTTGATGCTCTGCTTCTCTACTGCTGCTAGGATCCTGTTTTTTGTTTTTTATTTTTTATTTTCTGTTGATGCTCTGCTTCTCTGCTGCTAGGAGCCTAGGACCTTGTTTTTTTTTTTTTGGTTGATGGCTTGGATAGCTGCTCTTAGTTTATGGTAATGTGACTATGTGAGATACAAGTCATACAACTTTTGGTGATTTTGCTGAGATATGTCTCTTTCTTTTTAGGCTTTTAGATATTTATAATCTATGGATTCTGAAGGTTCAAGGAGGGATCCATGTTGGAAGTATGCAACCCAAGTTCCTGGCAACAAAAATGCATTCACTTGCAATTTTTGTGCAAAGGTGACAAATGGGGGAATTTATCGGGCCAAGCAACATATAATTGGAGGGCAAAGAAATGCAAAGGCATGTCTCAAATGTCCAAATCACGTGAAAGAGGAAATAAGAGAGTACATGGCCAGCAAAAAGATAGAAAAAGAGCAAATAAATATGTTGCCAGACTTTGATGATGCAGACTTTGCTGAGGATGAAGATGAAGTTGAAGTGCAAGAGATTGATCGACGTGGTAAAAGTGTTGTAAGCTCAAGAGGAAGTAGCAAATCAGTCCAATCAAAATTAAAAAAACCAAGGCAAAAGGGACCGATAGATGCATTCTTTACTCCTGACCCAGAGTTGGTTGTGAAGGGGAGAAAGGATGGGAAAGGCAAACAAACAACAATCAATGATCATTACAAGAAAGAAGCGAGAGACAAGGCATGTCTACACATTGCAAGGTGGATGTATGATGCCGGGATAGCATTTAATGCTGTCAATTATGATAGTTTTAGGGTTGCAGTTGAGTCCATTGGCCAATATGGAATAGGAATGAAGCCACCTAGTTACCATGAGGTGAGGGTTCCTCTCCTAAAGAAAGAGTTGGAAAATACAAATAATATGTTGAAAGGTCATAGAGAAGAATGGGCAAAGAATGGATGTTCTATTATGTCTGATGGTTGGAAAGACAAGCGTGAGAGGACTTTGATAAATTTTTTGGTGAACTGTCCCAAAGGAACCATGTTTATCGAGTCCATTGATGCTTCTGAGTACAGCAAGACCGGGGAGAGAATATTTGAAATGCTTGATTCTTTCGTGGAGCAAATTGGGGAAGCTAATGTTGTTCAAGTCATAACAGATAGTGCTTCAAATTATGTGATGGCAGGTAACCATTAAATTTAAAATTTATTATACTATTCTATATTTTTACTTTCATCATGAATTCTAATGAATAGGTTTGTTAGTTTATAATCTAATCTTTTTTTTTTTTTGGTTAAAATTGAAATCCAAATATGAAACATGTAACAGGGAGATTGCTAGAAGCAAAGCGCCCACATTTATATTGGTCACCATGCGCTGCCCATTGCATAGATTTAATGTTAGAAGACATTGGGAAGATGCCTAACATCAGTAGAACATTGAAAAGAGCAATGGAAGTGAATGCTTACATGTATGGTCGTCCAGGCTTGTTAAACATGATGAGGCGCTTCACAAAACAAAAGGACTTAGCTAGGCCTGCCCTCACCAGATTTGCTACCGCCTTTCTAACACTAGCAAGTATTCATCGCCAAAAGGATAACTTGAGAAAGATGTTTACTTCAGAGGATTGGACAAATTCCAAATGGGCAAAGGAGCAAAAGGGTAAAAGGGTTGCTCAAACTATTTTGATGCCTTCGTTTTGGAAAACCATTGTCCTCTCCCTTAAGTTGACATCTCCACTTGTTCGTGTACTTCGATTGGTTGATGGGGAGAAAAGGCCTCCAATGGGATATATTTATGAGGCCATGGATAGAGCTAAAGAAGCAATTGCTAGAGGATTCAAAGAGGATGATAATAGGGTTATGGATGCATTGGCTATCGTTGATAATAGGTGGAATTGTCAGCTTCATCGACCTTTGCATGCAGCTGGGTACTTTTTGAACCCACAATTCTTTTATACAAACTCATCTATTGAGCAAGATGTAGAGGTGATGTCAGGCCTGTACAACTGCATACAAAGATTGATTCCTTCCATTGAAAAGCAAGATAAGATTACTGAGGAGCTGACCTTGTATAAGAATGCTGAGGGTCTCTTTGGGCATGACATGGCTATTAGACAACGAACAACTAAGTCGCCTGGTAAAGTCATTAAAGTATTTTTTTTTTCAACCTTTCATTTTATAATTTATTAAAGATTACTAATTATAGTTGATGATAACTATAAACAGCTGAATGGTGGTCTTCATTTGGATCTTCAACTCCAAATTTGCAAAGATTTGCCATCAAAGTTCTTAGCCTCACTTGCAGTGCATCTGGTTGTGAAAGAAATTGGAGTGTTTTTGAACATGTAAGTGAATGTTCTATTGTGTCTAAAAATTTATGAAATGAATCACTAATTCACTAGATTCTAATTAGTTGTAATTTATAAATCTTGTAGATCCACAGCAAAAAGAGAAATAGGCTATCACAAAAGCGCTTAAATGATTTGGTATTTATCAAGTACAATCGAGCTTTGAAGAGGCGATTCAATATGCGTGATGTCATAGACCCCATATCCTTGACAGAAATAGATGATTCTAATGAGTGGTTAGTTGGGAGAATGGATGGAGAGTCTGATGAGGATGATGATGATCTTGTTTTTGATGATGATTCCTTGACATGGGGTGCTGTTGCTAGAGCTGCAGAAGTTGGAGAGAGTAGGTTTAATACAAGATCATCATCAAGCAAAAGGAGCACAACAAGAGCAGGACCTTCTTCCTCTAAGAGCTCTAAGTATTCTACATCAACGCCAATTCTAGTGGATGAGGAAGAAGAGGCAAATTCTGAAGAAACAGAAGAAGAAGATGTTGAGGGTTACAAGTCTAATGATGGCGAGGAGAATGATGATGATGATGTTTTGCTTGATCAGGATGATGTTTAGATTCATTCTAAGTATTGGCAATTGGGATTAGATGTTTATCCTTTTGAACATGAATGCTTTAAACTTTTGAGTTGTCATTTCACATTTGAGTACTTTGCTATAATTATTACTTATTTGAGAGTATTCAATTATTTATGTTTAAATTGATTTATTTATTTTATTGGCAGTTAATCAAATATTTTAAAATTATTTTTATGAAAATGTGCGCCTCGCTTCCCTCAGGCCCGCGCTTTTTTTTGCGCCTTGCGCCTAGGCCCCAGGAGACCTTTGCGCCTAGAGTGCGCCTTGCGCCTTTAATAACTATGGACCTGAGACACCATAGTTGTCTTATGCATAGGTTACTAGGGTTTGATAGTATCTCGTACAGCCTTAACCATAAGGATGTAATCGGTACTCATTGGGTCTAATAAGTTATGCATGAAGATAGATGAGTGTACAATATGGAATCATCACTCTCACTTTATTGAGAGAGAATGTCAAGGTTAGTTCACAGAAATAACTCTCAGTTTGAATCTCTGGCCAGAGTGATAGGTGAACTGTGAAAGTGTTTAATCAGGTTCATCTTATTGAGACTATACTTTGTTGAACATATAACAAGAAGTTAAGATAAGGGTTTTGACTTATAACCATACCCTGATTATCTTAACAGTGACTTTAGAGGATGAAGGATTAAGTAACATGAAGGGTTCATATAGTTCTGTTATTCACCCATACCTAGGGTACGTCATGATATGTTGCTAGATGTCACTCATGACTAGTGAAGGCCTAATAGTAAGTGTTATCATTGATGGCAAAATTGGAATTATTCCAATTAAACCAAAAATAGAAAGTTTCTATTTTAGGGAACATGAGATGTCCCGAACCACTACTAGGTTGGAGTGAACCCAAAGGGTCACACACATTAAGGGCATAACTGAGTCTTGTAAATTAAAGAGAGAGGAATATTCATATTTATTAGAGATTTGATCCCTATTATTACTAGTTAATAAGGGAGGGATCAAATTGCAAATTAAAAGAATATTTTCTATAAAAGAAGCCACTAGGTCAAGCTAGCACTAAGTAACCTAGCTCATCATATTAGAGGAGGCTAAACAAGAGAGAAAACCCCAAGGGCCGAAACCCTAGAGTGCTCCCTCTCCCATAGCCGAAATCTTCTCTCTCTAGCTTGCATCTTCTTCAAGTGTTGATCAAGTGTAAGGGTTATCAAGGTCTTGTGCTTGTGTGGATACCTTGGAGGCTTCATCCACTTTGAAGCTCACAACAAAAGCTACTACAAAGAAATCAAGTAAGTATATTTTAAAGCGTTTAAATATATTCTTGTATTTATATAAACTCATGACCCAATGCTTGTATCGTTCTTGTTTGATTTTGATGGAGGATTCAAATTCTTTAAAAAATTTATCGTATGTCTTCCGCTGCGAATCCGTACCCATCGTTTTCTTTCAAGGCAGTTAATGCATTTCCCTTGCACTCCACACTTGGATGCAATTTATTGGATTCTTTAGTATATTAAGTCATGTCCAAGATTGGGTTTATTATACACAAATAGTGGACGTTCTACCATCTTTGTTTTACAAATGCAAACTGTGCCAGTTCTACTAATCGTTATTCTACAACTAGGTATTGTACCTTCTAAGGGAACTAAGTATAGGGCAATGGCCCATGGCTCTTGTGAGATTTTATAGCTTCGTCCATTGCTTATTGAACTTGGTTATCCTCCACCCTCCGTTCTAATACACCAATCTTGCAGCCTTTTCTTGTTTCCCTTGCACCCCACCCTATCAGACCACTACATTAATAAGAGTTCAATCTCTTTGTTCAACATACAACCACCTCTAGGAACCCTTTGAGCCTCCTCTCTATTTGGAAAGCAAAAATAACATAAATTTTTTCAGTAGCTTCACAACCTTCACTCCAAAGGGGACCCTCCACACCATATCGGCCCACTATTCTATGGGTTTAACCGACCCTACTTCCCTTTTAAACATCCCCACAAAACATTTAAAAAAAAATATATATCTCTCTCCGGTACTCACTCCATCTTTTTCTGGAAATACACATACACTCCTTTACCAAATCCCCACCTCACATCCACCATCCAAAGGTAACTTCTCTATCTAGACTACCTGTCTAAAACTCCTACAAGTCCCATCATCAACCCCTTCTAAAACATCCTTCTTTCCTTCCAAGTCTCCATGACTCCATCTACCATTGGATCATCCCGAAGTTTTGGGCCTAACAGCTATGTCACCCATACCTTGATAATCTATAATAACACCACCCGCCCTAAACATTCCTTCCCTTCAGGGATAATCACTTGAAATCTTTTCCAATTTCTATAAGTTACCATCATTGCCATCGTAAGAATTTTTCCGTACTACCACACCAACGACACAATCTTTGTCAGTCCATCTTTGCAACAAACACCATTGATACTTTCCTTCAATTCCCAAACAAGCCCCTCCAATAAGTCAATAATATTCCAAACCTTTGCCTCCTAGTAAAATAAAGCATGAGAATCCTCTTCCCCTTCCTATAATCAAAATTAATAAAATCAAAAGTTTTCACCTCTACCTAACTGATTTTCCATTCAATCTTCACCATTTCTCTGCTGCAATAATGTTGTTGGAATGCGTATGCAGTGTCAAAAGGCATGTGAGGCTTTCACCTCGAAGTTCTTTCTCATATCTCAATCAAATGTGAAACCCTTCTACTTAAATAAAAGATGGGTTTACAAGCCCTATCCATAAGTCATTTCCAAAGAGAAGTAGATCTGTAGATGTGATGAAGCAAATGCTAAAAGAGGTTACAATCGAAAGTTTGCAAAAGAACTTGATTTTAGTTATATTTATGAGCCCTACCCCACATAAGAAATGCCACACAGATGGAAAAATAAGTGACCTAAGGGCTCCAGGGCATATGCATAAGTATGAGTGTTTTCTAACTTGACAGTATTTCCAAAGAAGCCAGCTAGCACACCAGCTAAAGTCAACTGGTAAGGCTAGCTTACCTACCTTCTCCACATGTCCATCCTCGCACCCATGTGCCATTACAAGAGATGGCAGCCATTTCACAAATAATAGTAAATAATTCAATTCATGCATATCCAGGAATCCTAGGAAATAGATGTTGCACAATTATTTGCAATAAGGCTCCCATTTCTTTCATGGCCCAATTCTAGATAACAAATTTGAGGACTCAAATGCTATGTAAAGCTACATTACCATGATTATCCCCATGAATTATAACCGAATACAACTTCTCAAAGAAAGAAAATCTTCGTCATCCATGTCACATAATTTTCCACCCGAGCATCCCCTATACACCACAATGCCAAATATGTCTACTTATCCCCCCCCCAAAAAAAAAAAAAAAACAAAAAAAAAAAAGGAACTACCCTGAATTGGTGGCGGTTTTTATAAATTGTAAAAAAAACCAATTCAATTAACCCAAATAATATATTTAGGGTAAGTTGAGTGTAGGTTTTTACTTCCTGTCTTCCTAAAAATGAAAATTGTTAGGTTCATAATTATAATTTCTCCTCCTTAGTCCTTTCCTACATTTTCTTTGCAACCAAACAGAACATAAACGAATTAGTTAAATGAAACCAAAACAGAATACTAATATGCTGGAAAGAATCAAATGAACACAAAGGTTCCAACACAATTTAGCACTAAATTATATTACCATGCCATCAACTTGGATAAAAAATGAAGTTAAGGTCGTTTTAGTGGAAGCCATGGCATTGAGAAACAGTCTCATTTTAGTTCAAATTAAGAATTTTCGTTATGTTTGTATCGAAGGAGATGCTAAGCTAGTTATAGACAGTCTTTGCAAGCTAGATAAATGTCCTTGGTCTATTAACAGTATGATATGAATATTAAAATTAATCATATTTACAGATAATGAAAACAAGCTACGGATTTGTTAGCTAATTTAGGCCATCAGTTAAAAAATAATACTATTTGGGAGTCAAATTTACCTAAAGAGATTATGTCTATCATTTGAGAAGATATTATGGGTAGATCTTGCATTCGTTGGTGTTAATTTTCTTCAAACCAAAAACATTTAGCACTAAATTTTAAAGGCAAGATTATCATAAATAAATGAAATTTAAAGCTTACAAAATCAAACCTCATAACCGCATTCCATTACTATGAAATTGAGAACAAAAGAGTAACTAAAGAAGACATCTCACATACAAATGCAATATAATCAGAGGAACCCCTAACGACATTCAAATTACGTTAAGAACATAAAATATCTGACTCATGAAATCAGTAACCCACAAACCAGAAACCCTAATAAAACCCTAGAAACAAACCCAAATCATGATATAACATGAGCTACAAAGCATATACCTTCTTTTTGGGTCGAACCCATTTGCCTTTAATCCATTCAAAATGGACCCGTAAATCCGAACTGTTGAATTCGATCTCCTCGGGAGGATTCATGAAGAAAACAGAGTACTTAGAGTTCTCCACAACAACTTTCGTGACAACCCCAGTCCACCACCCATCACGGTAAAAAGCATCAACGACGTCGTTGGGTTGAAAAGACTGGGTCTTTTTTGGTGGGGAAGGTCTCAAAAATGTTGCATGAACGTACTCTGTTAAAGGGTTTGAATCTTCTGTCACTAAAGTGAGGTACCGAACTTGGGCTTTGTTCTTCTTCCCAGAATTAGATGACTTCCATGGTGGCCTGAGAATGGTGGCTTCGTACCATGCATCCTTGAAACCATCTTCGTCGCTGCCTACTTCCACCAATGAGCCCCTTCTGAAGGGATCTTCACCCACCAATACCATTTTGTTACTGAAATTGAAAATGGGTTTTTCCTTGCAGAGTGTGGTAGTAGCACTTCTTTTTCTAGTTCTACTGTATACTTTACTGCCTGAGATCTGGTAAGGATGAGACTTCCATTTGTCACTTCCACTACACAAATACCAATAACGGATTACTTTTTATTAAATTTTATGATTGTTTTCCGAAAACAACCTTACTGTAGTTCACTTGTTTTAAGAGTTTAAGGGTTAATTATGCAAATATCTCTTTGCAGCTCCGGGTTATGACTTGAATGGTATATTTCCGACAATTTTGGCCATAAAAATTTTCATATTCTCACCCTCATTTTCTGTTTCACGAAACATGAAAACAGTAGTTTGGTCCGTGAAAATGTTTTTCTACGGAATGAATCCAAAATATGATATATATATAAACAAAAAAGGGTTTATACTAATGGGATCGTAATATAAGATTTCTATACTAATAGGTACATATGGTTTTTTGTGATACATGAATACATAATTTTAGTTTTTAAAGAGACACAATTGCTCTGATTTATTCCATATTTAGCGGTTATTAAAATATTTTATAAATATTCATAACTAAATTCCTAAAATTTTGTCTCCATTTCAACAATTTTCAAATTTCAAATTTTAATTTTGCTATCCATACAAGATTTTCGGATAGCAAAATCATATTTTAAAAAAGAAGTAAACATATTTAGCTTTAACTATATACTAAAATTTATATGAATGAAAATATACAAAAAAAAAAATTATAAAGTCAAGTTTCATGTATACATTTAACAAAATCTTGAAAATAATTGTTGTAAACACAAATTTCGTGTCTTGAAAATTAAAAGAACAAGAAAATATGGACAAGTGCAATTTGTATTAATTTATAAAAATTGATGGGTACAACTCTCTTTGAGCATATTCTTTATAAAAAAATAAAATCCTCTAATTAAATTCTCCTATGATGGCTTGACGATCTAAGGGCTAGGACAGCTTGATCTCGAACAAAACAAGTATTTTTGTCTTGATCTTGATCCAAAGGCGATGACCGCTTGATCTTGAATAAAAGAAATTTTCTTGGGTTGATTTGATTCAAGAGCGATGAGCTTGATCTTGAATCTAACATGATTTCTTGGCTTGATTTGATTCAAGGGTGACGATCGCTTGTTCTTGAATCGGGCTTTGGAGTGGAAGATTCGGCACTTGTGTCTAGTGCTTGTTGATTCTTTCAAAGTATTTATGAATGCTTGAAGGTCTGGAGTTTGGTAGAACTTCGACTCTCTTGTTGAATGTCTGGAATTTGGCAGCACTTCAATACTCTGGAAAAATCTTTTTCTTCTTAAATGAGGGTCTTCTATTTATAGAGGAGTTGATCCTTATCTTCAAGAGATCTTGACCAATTAGAAAATAGTTATTTTCTAATTAATTTAATTTAAAGATAAGTGGAAGACTTATCTTTTTTTGTGATGATGTGGCCTCTCTTGTGCTGACATGTGTTACTTGGCATGGACCCACATTAGTTTTGATGAGTCACCTTTGCTTATGGGACCCACCAGTCTTGAGTTTGAATTGTTAACTAGTCAAACTTTTGATTGTTGACTAATCGAACGGTGATCAATAGCACTAAATTTATTTATTTATTTTTTTTTTTTTGGTGTCTACACATGCATCTCTTGAAAACATTAAAAAAAACAAACCAATAAACATGTATTTTTGAAAAAACATTTTATATTTAGCATTGAACAGCTTTAAAGAAAACACAAAAATACATGTAACCGGCATATTTGAATCCATCTGAAAAATGAAAACTACAATATGAAGACACTAATATAATTTAAATATACGTTCACTGTGAGTAATCATTTCAAATGGCAACGAGACTAACTAAAAATGAACATATTTCGTTATATGTGTATATGTAAAATGAAATAATGAAATATATAGTGGTGATATACTTTCAGATATACATGTATACATATAACGGAATGTGTAGTGGTGTAATTCATATATTCTGTTTTACATGTATACATGTGTAGTGGTGTAATTCATATATTCTGTTTTACATGTATACATGTATATGTATACATGTATATCTGAAATCGAAAATTGAATTTTGAAGTTTGAAATCCAGTTTTTATGTTCCGTTTAACATGTACACATGTATATCTATAAACAAAATTTGAATTTTGAAGTTAAAAAGCCATTTATCAAATTTCGTATTATATATATATGTGTGTGTGTGTGTGTAAAACGGAATTTGAATTTTGAACTTAGAAATCCAGTTATCATACTTCATTTTACAGGTATACATGTATATCTGTAAAATGGAATATGGATTGGTGACATTTATATGTTCCGTTTTACAAATATATATGTATACCTGTAAAACGAAATTTGAATTTGGAAGTTTTAAATGCATGTACAATGTCTGTTCTACAGATATACATGTATATCTGTAGAACGGGATCAATTGGAAAACGAAAATAAATCAAGTTTAGAGAACACACCTTTCAACAATGTTTAAAATCTAGCAAATGCCCAGCTTCATCAACCAATAATCTCCACAACAAAAGAGATCAGTAGCAGCAAGTATGTGGCTCCCGTTTTGATTTAGAAAACCCAAAATCAAAGCGAACCCTAGATCTCAAGAGAGTTACAAGATGAATGAGTACAATAGAGTGCTTCTTACAAGCCGATTTTGAACAAATATAAGCTCACACTAAGTTGCATTCAATGTAAAAACAAAATTAAAGCTCAATGTATATGATGGAAGTCTTTTGCTTGAGAGAAATAACTTTGCACAAGTTTACGACTAGTTGGTGTGCTTGGCATATGTTCTCATTAGCCACAAAGGAGGTTTAAGGGTGTTTAAAAAGGCCAAGGAGGCTATATAGCCGTTGGGGTTCAAGTCTTCCTTTAATAAGTGTGGGAAAGCAAAAAAGAAGCTGAAAAAAGTCAAATAGACTTCCTCGATCGATCGAGCCTAAGCCCCAATCGCTCAAGCTAGTCAAACTAGTTGTTACAGCCTACATATCACTTTTTCGATCGATCGAAATACTAACCTCGATAGCTCGAAGTGAGGTCCAGAAGCTGGTGCATTTTTCACACTTCCTTGATAGATCAAACCATGCTTCGATTGATCTAGCCGATCAATTGAGCACTATCTCAATCATCTCGAGATTGTGCTGAAATACACTATAAGCTTCATGAAGACTCCTAAACTTATTTTTAATGAACCTAAATCATTTCTAATCATCTAAGAAAGTCCAACAAGGGTTAAACAAGTGAAATCACCTATGGACAATCTAAGTTCATGAGCTTTACAAGTTTCATGCATGTTAAGCAACTTTACAACCATTCCTAGCACTTCTCTCACCCAAAGTAAATAAAATACAACAAAAAAAGGTGTTTGACGGTGCAAAGCTTCATCTTGATGATCTTGAGAAGTTCTATAAGGTTGCCTTAGGCTCTGTGAATGACCCTGCATGATCTATTAAGCCTACATGAGTTGAATGTGCTTCCTTGACATGATATGAACTATAATTCAATGTTCTTGCACAAAATAAATCCATTAGCATACGATAAGATGTTTGTTATCATCAAAACCAAGTAAAGGGATATGGAGTAAAGCCACTAGGCTAACAATATCGGCCTTTTTGATGATGACAAACTTAATTGCATAAAACAACAAATAAGCGAGGGAAAAGATATGCAATAACTTATATGCAAGACATAAATGGACATAAGGGGCAACACACTATGCACATAAATGGAAATACACTATGCAATTCAACAATTCTCCCCCTTTTGTCATTAACAAAAGGACCAAAAAAAAAAAAAAAAGTTAAGAAAGAGCAACCAAAGTAAGGCAATAACGAGCTAAGCTCCTCCTTAATCAAAGCATTGAGAAAGCAAAAAATGTAATGATAGAACATAGTTTAATGTCTTTGCGGACTCATGACATGTAAATATCACAAAAAAAAAGGGTGTAAACCATGAAGGTCAAAAGATAATACACCCCAAGGTATTTGCATTGTACAAAGCACTTAGCGACGTTTAAAAAAAAATTGCATTGAAACTTATACATGTAAACATATATAAGTACTATAATCAATAAGGCAACATGAGACCAAGATATCCTTGTTTCAACAAAGTATATATGATAAGGATATGCATTTATCCAAAACGTCTCAACATTAATCAACTTTTGAGTTTATAAAAAGTCATTTCCTCGACTTTGCAAGTAGTTTGGAGTAAAACTCCCCCTTTCATAAAACTTATATGGCATGGAAAGATGTGAGAACATGCTCACTATAAAAGGATATTGACAAAAATAGGATAAAGACTTATCATGACACAAACTTATCAAAACATGATATATCCAAGGAAAAATCAAGGAGATATGCTATAAACATAGGCATATGCAATAGATGTCAAGAACCATCAAGAAATACATATATCGAAGCACATAAGCATACTTATAGTCCAAAACTAGTTCAAAACTAGCTTAAGCTATCCCTAAAATTGTAAATACATAAGCATAAGCTAAAAAGAATGTTTTTAGAAATATTTAACACCAAAAAGAATCTCAAAAAAAAAATTGTTAAAGAAGATGAGTTAATACCATAATGATTATTTTCAAGATGTATGCTAATAAACTTGAGAGACCCATAAAGAAATAGAGTATATCAAGGATTCTAAACAAAAATACAAATATGGCAATCTCAAGCTATATTTAATCAATCATTTTGTCAAGATTAGTCAAAAGGAGCATACCTTCAAGTGTGTTGAGCCAAAGAAAGCACGTCTTGACTTAACCAAAGATAGAGTGAATAGAGTATCCACTCACAAATGTCACAAACTCTTGAGAATTTATTAACACTCATAAGAGAAGGAATAAGCACAAGGTTATTTCAATGAACATTCATCCAAGCATTATCCATGATACTTAAGAGTGTCAAGAAGATATGTTTAAAGAACTTAAGTGTCAAAAAGACTAATATTTATCATAAAAAGAAATCATGAATTAATGTTGAGTGATGTTGAATCTAAGTCATATACTTATCATCAAGATAATCTTAAAAAAAAAAAAAAACAGTAAATAATCAAACATTAAAGTGAAGCACAAGAGAGATATGCATATGAAGGCTAAATATTAGGAAATGTGTCAAAATACTTTAACAGTTTAGAAGATATCCAAGGGCATTGAGAGTATAAACAAATGACCAAACAAAAAGAAACTTCAAGATACTATCAAAGTTAGACAATTAGGCAGTTAATAGTGTCTAAGCATCCTAAATTATCAAAAACATTAGTAAAGACAAGATAAAAGAGAATCAAGCTGCAGGCTCATCATCATCGCCGAAGAGCTCCTCAGTGTCGTCTCCATCATCCTCTTGAGCAACACTGTAGGACTCTCCTCTTTGAGCTCGCTCAATACGATCCAATTGACCATTAACTTTCTCAAATTGAGAATCAATGTGTGTCTTGAGGTCTGTAAATAGTTTGTTCACGTGGGCATATACTGTCCTGGAAGTGACCACCTCAGGAATGGTTGGCTGACTAGGAGAAGGCATAATAGGTGTAGCAGTGTTATCCTCTGCAGATGGGGCATCATGGGTGCTTGAGGCTCGTCGAAGCTATCCACAACTCCTCATGTAAGAGGCTTTAGATATAGGACCTATGTAACGCCCCAACCTGACAAGGTGTACCGACCATCCCGGGTAGGTCGACACATGTCAAGGTGGAGATACAACCCGATATATTCATCTATATTTCATCAAATAACATGAAATGAAATATGGTACAAATGTCCCAAGGAAGTAGTACATACTCCTAGAATAAAATAACATAATGCCAACATCCCTGACCAATGGGCATAGACATAATGCATAAATGTTCATAGGGTCTAATCTCTAACCCTGCTTTGACTACGCTGTAAAAGAGTACCAATTGCAGCTAAACCAACCACCAAAGACAGAGAGCACCCAACAGGCGAGTTACTACGATAAATCTGAGAGTTTCGCAAACCCTAGCTCGCGAAAGGATAGTCCACGGGACTATCAGGATTTGAAAAATAAGATAAATAATGCATTTCAACCCCTAGCTTATACATATGAGCATAAAGAAAAGAAACTAAGGGTTTACGTGCCAACCCATTTCATCCAAATCTCAAAGTCCATGAAAACTAGGTTTCATAAGCTTTCTAAGCATATAAAGTTCATTTTAAATGAAAAACGGATACGAAAGATGTAGCACTTTGAGATCAAGTTACAAATAGGCCGGAAATGAGGCATTACCGATAATGTTCTTGAGCATTATCGGTAATGACTCCCCTCTGCAAAATCCGTGCACATGCATTATCGATAATGTTCTTGAGCATTATTGGTATTGGCACTCCCCTGTTGGCCAAAACAGAATGCATTACCGATAATGCTCTGGAGCACTATCGATAGTGTTCTTGAGCATTATCGGTAATGACACTCCTCTGTTGGTTCTCAATACCTACATTAATGATAATACACAAGTGCATTATCGATAATGGCTACCAGAAATGCACATATTTGACCCTTTCATGGTCCAACTTCTCCCCAAATTCACAAACACCAACAAAACCTTGATCGATCGACCCCAAACCTTAGATCCACCACAAATCTACCTTAAATACACTAAAGACATAAAATTTACAAAGATCAAGTGGTTAGATCCTTAGATCTACCATACTTTGACACAAAACCCATATTTTGCCACAAAACCAAACCAATACGCCTCAAAATCCCTCAACGGACCCCAAAACCCAACTACAATCACTCCAAAATGACACCCCAAAGCTTTACATTTGTCACTTCCCACAAATCTGCCTAAATCCACCTCAAATCCCATGAAATGGGTTTGGAATAAAAAATGAAAAGTAAGGAAGAAAATGGAGGAGATGACTATGAGGTGCGAAGCGTACCTGCATCGGTGACTAGGCAACTTCCGACATCCTAGCTCCCTTGCTCTCTCTCCCGAACTCCCACTCTCCCACACTTTAGCCGTGAAATGAAAGAATTAAAGAATGGGGTGGGTTTTTGGGTTTAATGACATAAGATGAATTTTCAAAAAGTTTTATTTTATTTTATTTTTTATTTTTTTCATAAAAATGAAATAAAATAATGTTATAAAAATATGGGCTATTACAATCTCACCCCCTTAAGGAATTTCGTCCTCGAAATTCGAAACCTCACTCACAAAACAGGTACGGTTATTTTTCTCGCATATCCACTTCCAACTCCCAAGTAGCTTCCTCCACATTGTGATTACCCCACAAAACCTTCACTTGAGGTATGAATTTGTTCCTTAAGACCCTCTCTATCCAAAATTCGCACTGGCGCCTCCACGTAAGAAGAGTTTTCTTGGAGTGGTAGTTCAGGCAAAAGAATAGCATGAGACGGATCACGCAAGCACTTTTTGAGCATCGAGACGTGGAAAACGTTGTGCACCTTTTCTAGATTTGGTGGTAATGCCAAACGATACGCCACTTCTCTAATCCTTTGAGTAATTTGGAGAGGCCCAACATACATTGGCTCCAACTATCCTTTTTTTCCAAAACGCACTATCTCTTTTCTTGGTGAAGCCTTTAAAAAAATATAGTCTCCAACTTCAAATCTCAAATCCCTAAAGCGTTTATTAATGTAACTCTTCTGCCGACTTTGTGTTGTAAGCAAACGTTTTTCGAATTATTTGGATCTTCTCTGAGGTAATCTTAATGTATTTTGGCTTCATTACACTCTTAGCACCAACTTCCGCCCAACACACTGGAGATCTACAAGGTCTTCCATACAATGCTTCAAAGGGTGCCATCCCAATACTAGCTTGATAACTATTTTTGTAAGTATACTCTGCCAGCTTCACATACTTATCCCAGCTTCCCTTGAAATCTAATGCACAAGCACGTAACATATCTTCCAAAATTTGAATGGTACGCCCCGACTGTCCATTCGTCTGAGGGTGATGTACCGTGCTCATCGTCAACTGAGTTCCCAATGCCCTGTTCAAAACACCCCAAAAACGAGCTATGAACCGAGCGTCTCTGTCAGAAACTACAATAACGGGTACTCCGTGGAGCCTAACAATCTCATCAACATACAATCGACCCAAGGCGTCAATCTTATCGGTTTCCTTGATAGATAAGAAATGAGTCGATTTGGTCAGCCTGTCAACAATTACCCACATTGAATCGAATGAACGTTTAGTCCAGGGAAGGCCCGTAACAAAATCCATGGTGATATGATCCCATTTCCATTCTGGGATTGGCAATGGCTGTAGCAACCCAAGCGGCCTTTAGTGTTCGATTTTTATTTATTGACAAATAAGACAATGGGCTACAAAACCAGCCACATCATTCTTCATCCCTTTCCACCAAAACTCCCTTTTTTAAATCTTGACACATCTTGGTTGCCCCAGGATGTATAGAAAATCGAGAGCGATGAGCTTCATTTAGGACATCAGAACGAATTTATCCCATAGGAATGAAAAGTTTGCCATGAAATCAAAGTCCACCATCCATACTAGAGATCACCCATCCTTCTGGTTCCAAGCCTTGACCAATCTGAAAAATAAGGCTCATCACTTCCTCGTCCTGAGTTTGGGCTTCAATCACTCGGGTGATCAACATGGGCTAAATTGCAAAGCCACACAATCGAACCTGGGACCATTCCCAAATCATGAATCTCATAGTCTTCCAAGAAATTCCACATGGCCCATCTATTAAGTGATAAACTACTCCTTCTGGGAAGAGATTTCCGGCTCAATGCATCTGCCACAATATTTGCTTTTTCGGGATAATATTTAAGTTCGAAGTCATAATCTCCCATATATTCCATCCATCGCCATTGCCTTAAGTTCAAATCCCTCCGGGTAAAGACATACTTTAAACTCTTGTGGTCCGTATACACCTCAAAATTTTCACCATACAAATAGGATCTCCATATCTTTAAAGCATGAACTACAGCTACTAGTTCCAGATCATGAGTGGGATAATTCAGCTCATGGGGTTTAAGTTAGCGAGAGCCATAAGCCACAACTCTACCATTTTGCATCAAAACACAGCCTAAACCTTGATGAGATGCATCGGAATATACAAAATACCCCATTGTGCAGATCGGTCCCACCAAAATAGGTGTGGACGTCAACATTGCCAGCAACTCCCTAAAAGCATTCTCACACTTACCATCCCATTCAAACCTTACCCATTTTTTGGTGAGTTTGGTTAATGGTGCAGCTATACTAGAAAATTTGGCAATGAAACGACGGTAATAGCTGGCTAACCCCAAGAAGCTACGAATTTCTGATGCATTCTTAGGCCTTTCCCAATTAAATATAGCTTCGACCTTCGAAGGATCCACTGAGATACCTTCTTGAGAAATCACATGGCCTAAAAACTTCACTTCATTTAACCAAAACTCACACTTCTCCCGCTTTGCATACAACTGGTGATCCCTCAATCGATGTAAAACTTTACGGAGGTGGGAAGCATGCTCTTTCTTCGACTTCGAGTAAACGAGTATGTCGTACACAAAGACCAGCACAAATTTATCAAAGTAAGGTCTGAACACTCTATTCATCAAATTTATGAAAGCAGCGCGTGCATTGGTCAACTCAAAGGGCATGACTGAAAACTCAAACAAACCATAACGAGTGCTAAACGCCGTTTTTGGAATGTCCTCTTCTTTAACTCGAAGTTGATAATATCCGTAACAAAGATCGATCTTAAAGAAGTAACATGAATAGTTCAACGGGTCAAACAGTTTGTCGATGCAAGGCAGGGGTAACGACTTTTCACAGTGACTTTGTTCAGCTTCCGATAATCAATATATAGCCTCAAAGTGCCATCCTTTTTCTTCACGAATAACATGGGTGAACTTCAAGGAGAAAGACTTTCTTTAATAAATCCCTTAGCCAACAACTCATCCAATTGATCACTAAGCATCTTCATCTCAGTGGGCACTATCTTATAAGAAGGGAGGTGGATAGGGTCAGTGCCAGGATAAACCTCAATACGGAAGTCCACTTCTTTATGAGGCGACAAACTGAGTAATTCATCAGAAAAGACATCAAGGTACTCTTTAACCACTGCCATTTGTTGCAGGCTCATCTGACCATCCTCACTGACATCTAATGCTGCTACGGCATTAACAAGTCCATTCATATGAAGTCGCTAGGCTTTCTTCTAATTTCAAGGGAACAAAGAAGACCTACCTCACTCACCAACAAAACAAACTTTATCTCCATCTACTAGAAAAAGCGTTACTCTTTTCTTAAAGCAATCAATCATCGCTCTATAAAAAGATAACTAATCCATTCCCAGGATTACGGTGTACCCAAACAAAGGTAACAAAATCAAATCTGCACTAGTTCACGCCCTTCTATCAGAATAACACAAGATTTAGTAACGTACTCCACATCTACGTCCATCTCTACCGGCGTTGACACACTCAAAGGGAACCCCAAAGGTTCCAAAGGCAATTCTAGTCTAAGAGCACAATTAAGATTAACAAAAGAATGGGTCGACTCCGAGTCAAATAATACTCGAGCCCAAGAATGGTATAAAGAACACATACCCTCAACAACTTCATTTGTAGGCCCGATATTACGGGGAACCATTACAAAGACTCTGCCAGCAGTGTTAGGACCTCGTCCTCTACCTCTAGTTGAGCGATTCTGCAGTTGACGACTGGAAGAAGCCTGCTAAGAAGACTGAGAAGACTGCGGCTGCTGCATCGATCGAAAATTGGAAGCAAAAGGATGGAACTGATTCTACTGGGGTATTAACTGATGCTGCTAAAAATTTTGAGTTTGAGGGTACTATTGAAATGGTAGGGCTTGTGGATGTGCTTGGTTTCTTGGCCGGAGTGGACGTTCACGATGAATGTGTCCAGGTTGCCCACAATTAAAGCACACTAATGGCCCACTACTCTCATTCATTCCACCCCTACCTCTTCCTAATCCTGGACGATGGTAAGGGGAGTTTCTTGACCTAACACTTGAAGATCTTGAACTTTCCACTAATACCACTGCTCGCATTTCCTCCACCCCGTTCTCTACTGCGCCTTTGAGCCCCAAAGTCTCCTTGACTTGACCCAATTTTATGACCGTACCCCTAGCTGTACCATTGTCCATATCCTGGTTCTTGAAAATTTGTCACTGTAACATGTTCTTGATTCTGTCCCAAAGATTGCCATGAGCTCTGTCCTGAACTACGCCCAGCACTTCTGCCTGTGCTCCTCCCGGGTCCTTGTCCCAATCTCCTTCCCTTTGAGCTCTCCTCTTATATATTCTCTGAATCTCAGGTGTCTCATTTTCCACCCATAACGCCCTTTCCACTACTTCTACCATAGTAGGAAGTTTCAGCATGTAAATCTTATCCCTAATGTCTGGCCTCAATACCCGCTCAAATCTCCTAGCCTTTTCATCTTTTGTAGAAATCAAGCCTCCCGCATACTTTGACAACTTTAAATTTCACTTCATACTCCAACACAAACATGTCTTTTTAAATAAGTCATGAAAAGTCTTTTGCTTTAGCTTGTCGGTAAGTAACGCGAATGTATACCCCTTTAAACAACTCTTTAAACCCATCCCACTTTAGGGTATTCACATCTTGGGTGGCAGGCACCGTTGTCCACCAAGAGTGTGCAGCATTCCTGAGATGATGAGCATCAAAGCTCGCCTTGTACTTAGCGGGAGTTCCCACAATTTCAAATAGTTGAAAGATCTCATCAATCCACCTTTCAGCTTCCATAGGGTCGGGTCCTCCCTTGAAAATGGGTGGGTTTTGCAGTTGAAATTCCCGCAAGGCTACAGATTTAGCTCCTTTAGTTGTGTTTGCAGGATTTCGCCCTGAGGCTTATCTTAAAAGTGATGTCATCTCACATAACAATCCTTGCACATCTCCACCTACTTCTTGGGCCTTTGAATAGTTCGAAGGCTCACCCGTCTCACGGGTCTGTCACATAGTCCTTCAGTTAGACATTCTATAAAACAACAGTTAAAAACTATTGGTTTAACGGTTAGCACGGAATTCCTAAGCCCTTCCTGAGATGTACTACCCTTCACACACAAAGACACGATGCATACACTACATCTGTTTTCTATCCCTACTACAAACTCTACATGCAATGCATGAATTCCCATTCTATATCTACTAATGAGCTCTAATACCATTTTGTAATGCCCCAACCTGACAAAGTGTACCGACCATCCCTGGTAGGTCGACACGCGTCAAGGTGGAAATACAACCTGATATACTCATCCATATTTCCATACTCAGGAGAAAAATGCAGATTTATCAAATAACATGAAATGAAATGTGCATACAAATGTCCCAAATCAAGTAGTACATACTGCTAAAATAAGTACATCCCTCAAATAAAATAATATAATGCTAACATCCCTGGCGTATGGGCATAGACATAATGCATAAATGTTCATAGGGTCTAATCTTTAACCCTACTCTGACTACGCTGCAGAAGAGTACCAATTGCAGCTAAACCAATCACCAAAGACAAAGAGCCTCCAACAGGCGAGCTACTACGAGAAACCTGAGAATCTGCTGCATAAAACATAGCGTGAGCTTGAAATGCTCAGTAGAAATATTATCCTCAATTAAAAATATTAATACAAATGCATGAATTATTGCAATAAGCAACAAAATATAACATTTCTAAAATAGTTCATAAAATCAGTGTGGACTTTTGTATTTCAAAACCATTATTTTCGCAATGTTCAGTCAATAAACAATTTCCATCTCAACCAATCATCACTGGCTCACGGATGTATTACAGGGTCGCTGCATTCAGGCTAACAAACCCCTAGCTCAGCCAAGCTAAAATGTAACCACTACGGGGTTCTTCCTCTGAGGGTAAATCGACCAGTTACCTTACGCGGTCAACTGCCAAGCCACTTACGGGACTATTGCTTCGGATCCGCTTTAAGGCTCCACCCAGGACCATTGGCCTTTATATCCCCACTGTGATATAAATGGAGCCACAATCGCAGTATTCCATTCATAACATATTACATTGCCAAACGAGCATAAACCATTGTGAAAGGCATATATACGAATATCAAAGCATCGTTTCATAAAAGTATACATCGTTCAAAAGTAAGTTCAAACAACCAGTACATATGCCATCACCTATTCAGTATGAAACGTGCCATACATAGTATATCAAACAGTTATAATTTCATGCATCACCATTGTTTAAAACATATTTCAAATGCGTTCCATAATAAACAGTTCAAAAAGATTCATATTATCAATGCTAGCGAGGATAAAAATATTTCTACCTTTACCGAATGCAATTCCCTCTCTATACACTGATCTTTCCCAACGAATGTAAACCCTAGCTCACGAAAGGATAGTCCACGGGACTATTAGGATTTGAAAAAAAGAAGATAAACAATGCATTTCAACCCCTAGCTTATAAATATGAGCATAAAGAAAAGAAACCAAGGCTTTACGTGCCAACCCATTTCATCCAAATCTCAAAGTCTATGAAAACTAGGTTTCACAAGCTTTCCAAGCATATAAAGTTCATTTTAAATGGAAAACGGATGCGAAAGATGTAACACTTTGAGATCAGGTTGCAAATAGGTCGGAAATGAGGCATTACCGATAATGCTCTTGAGCATTATTGGTAATGGCACTCCATTGTTGGCTAAAATAGAATGCATTACCGATAATGCTATTGAGCATTATCGGTAATGACACTCCTCTGCTGGTTCTCAATACCTATATTATCGATAATGCACAACTGCATTACCGATAATGCACAGACTCAGCCCCTTCATGGTCCAGCTTCTCCCTGAATTCACAAACACCAACAAAACCTCGATCGATCGACCCCAAACCTTAGATCCACCACAAAGCTACCTTAAATACACCAAAGACATAAAATTTATGAAGATCAAGTGGTTAGATCCTTAGATCTACCATACTTTGACAAAAAACCCACAAAACCCATATTTTGCCACAAATCAAACCAATACGCCTCAAAATCCCTCAACATACCACAAAACCCAACTACAATCACTTCAAAATGACACCCCAAAGTTTCACATTCGTCACTTCCCACAAATCCACCAAAATCCACCTCAAATCCCATGAAATGGGTTTGGAACAAAAAATGAAAAGAAATAAAGAAGATGGAGGAGACGAATATGAGGTGTGAAGTGTACCTACACCGTCAACGAGGCAGCTTCCGGTGTCCTAGCTCCCTTGCTCTCTCTCCCGAACTCTCATTTTCCCACACTTTGGTCGTTAAATGAAAGAATGAAAGAATGGGGTGGGTTTTTTTGGTTTAAATACACAGAGGACATAAAAAGAATTTTCAAAATGTTTAATTTTTTTCCATAAAAGTGCAATAAAATAATGTTATAAAAATACGGGTTATTATAACCCATTAAACTCACTAGCACTTCTTTGCTGAGGCGAGGGATTTCGAATTTGGCAGCAATAGCAGTGATAAAACAACCATAACGGAGAAGATCTCTTTTGGAAGATGATTTGGTAGCATGCTTGATCAACCGATACATATACAGAGGTAAGTTGTGGACACCCCATTTTTACCATTTATTTCTACCATATATCCATGCAAATGATCAACTAGAATAGCTGATCATTGGGTGAGGAATTGGTCTCGTAAAGACCAAATTGACAAAATTGCCCTTTTCTGAGGAAAAGGACAATTCATTATTTCATGTGTACATTTGGATTGGAATCAACCCATTTGTATTGCATTTGACTTTTGAGGTGTTTTAGAACATCCCTGTAAATTTTCATGGCATTCTGATGAGAGCTCAATAGGTAATTAGGGTTTTTGCGACTTGAAGGGCATTTTCGTCCTTTTTCTCGTATAATTTCCGAATGACCTCCGAATTCGAAACGGATTGTTTCATGAGGTTTATGTGGATGTAGGGAGTGAATTTGGTATGCCAATTGAGCCTTTGAATGGTTGGGATGGATTCTCCCAAAATCGATCCCGCAGGTAAGAATGAGCCGAATTAGGGTTTCGATCAAATTGACTGTGAATTGGTCGTTTTCACCAAAACAAAAGATTTTCAAAACATGTTGTTAAGTGCCAATTTCATGTTGAAACCATGTTTTTAGAAGTGGTGCAAGCCTAATTGATCAATTTTACAAAACAGAGAATGGTCATTTGACCAATTTTGGCACAACCGGGTCAATTGGCTAGCTTTTTGCTAAAACCCTTGACCATGGTCAATTGATTTTAACCCAAAAACATTCTAAAAATGTAGAGGATCAAAGCACGGTCGTTTTGAGCCCTGAACCATCGGATTTGGATCAAATTTGACCAAAATATGGCCAAAATTCAAAAACCCTAGAATTAGGGAACTTTTTTTTGGAAAATCAGCATGGTGACCGTCCTAGCTAGGACGGCCAACCATCCAGCTAGGACGGCCAACCGTCCATGCCTAGGACGGCCACCAGCTTACTCGAGCCAATTTTGCCATTTTTGAGATTTTGACTTATTTTGGCCGATTTGATTTGATTTTTTTGGGCTTAAATGCGAAGGGTTTCAGCCTTCAAACCCTAGAGAGACTCATTCTAAGCCTTAGGATCGTTTTTTAAAGGGATTAATCCTAGCCATTTAATGCTTTAAACCCTAGCTCTATATATACTGGACTATAGAGGTTCAAGAGGAAAGGAGGAAGGATTTTAGGGTTTTTGAGAGAGGAGGCTACAGCTTTTTGGAGGCTCTGCACTCTTACACCATTGAAGGAGTAAGAAGAAAAGGCTAAGAGCTTGGAGGAGGTTAGCCAAGAAGGGAATCGAAGGGTAAACACTCAACCAGGCTCTTGTTTTCTTGATGGGTTTTCGTTTTACTTTGTAGGAGTTTGTCCTATGCATGTTTGAATAGGTTCATTTCTTTCTTTTATTTATGTTAGTATGCATGATAGGGTTAGCCTTGTTTTGATTTTGTGTGAGCATGCATGATTAGGTTTAGCTTTGTTATTATTTCATGTTAGTATGCATGTTTAAGGTTCATTAGTTTATATTATGATTTTATGTTAGTATATGTGTCTAGGGTTAGTTAATCTTATTGAGATTTTGTATTTGAATGGATGTTTAGGATTAATTTCATTATGATTGTATGTTAGCAAGCATAATTAGGGTTAGCTTTTTTTTTTTATGATTTTATGTGAGTATGCATGATTAGGATTAGTTTCATTATGATTATATGTTAGCAAGCATAATTAGGGTTAGCCTTTTTTATGATTTTATGTGAGTATGCATGATTAGGATTAGTTTCATTATGATTATATGTTAGCAAGCATGATTAGGGTTAGCATTGTTATGATTTTATGTGAATATGCATGATTAGGATTAGTTTCATTATGATTATATGTTAGCAAGCATGATTAGGGTTAGCATTGTTATGATTTTATGTTAGTATGCATGTTTAGGGGTAGTCTTCTTTTTTTTTGTGATTTTATATAAGTAAGCATGTTTAGAATAAGTCATATATGTATGTTAACATATCTAGAATAATTATCGATATGTCATATAATTGTTGAAATCTTGTCCATATGATATTAATGATTATATGAGTGTATTGATATATTATCCTTTTATATGTATCAAGTCTTGAGTCCTTTTCTTTTGTATGTTCTTATGATTAATTAAACACTTGATTTGGATTTATTGATTTGAATATATAAAATGTGTACGAGGGAGCGTGCAAAGGTGAGATCCTTCCCTTGTGTTTAAATTAATCGATTAAGCATATTTTTATGTAGTTTTTGATATGTTTTGCATGGTAATTTAATCAAGCATGATAGATTGTATGCTAGGGTGTTTATTCATTATTAACCAAGGATTAAGAATGATTTTTAGGCCATTAAAAGTATATATTCAAATCTGTCCAGATTTGGATATATTCTTTAAAATGGTTTAATTATCATTTTTAAGCCATGTTTTGCATGATTTTTGTAGTTTATTTTGTATATTCATGTAGAAAGCATGCTAGGGCATTTTCACATTTTTTATTCTTCATTTTCATGAATTTTTAGAGTGGTTAAAGGTTGATGTTCAAATCTGTCCGGATTTGTTTATGCCTTTAAATCACTTCTAAAAATTATTTTAAGGCCAAATCCAACTTAGAAATATGCTTAGGTTCACATAGATTAATTAGTGTGCATTTAGGAGCATTTTCATGCATCTTTAGAATTGATTACTTGTTTACTTGTTTAAATTTCAGCATGCATTGCATTAGGATTTTAGGGTTTCTAGATTAACTTTAGGGCTAGTTAGAGACCCTAGGCTAGGAAGGTCACTTGACCTTCCCTAGGAATTTCCTTTGTTATAAAGATTGCTATCAGATTTTCGTGTTTTAATTGATTTGAGATGTCGATCTTCGAGAGATTTCCTAAAAGATTTTTGATGCAATATTTATGAAATAAATATGATTTTATGAGATATTTGATTATTAATTGATTTTCAAAAGATTTGAAATGTTTTAAAAAAATTTTACTTTGGAATGAAATTCCTCTCAATATGATTTGTTTTCTTGAAATATCTTTGAAAAAGATTTTCAATTGGAATTTAATTCTAAAGATAAGAATTATTTTGGAATATTTGGATTTTATGAATATCTTTTAATTTGAAATGATTTCAAATAAATGATTTTTGAATAAATGATTTTGAACAAACAAAAACTCTCGAAGCTAGAGTCTTGAATTAGGTTGAAATACCTTTGATGATGTGATCGATTACAATAGGAGAGTCCTAGGGTAGTCGAACTACGTGGACTTTGATACTTGCTAGGTGATACTAGTAAGTTACGTAGGCGCTGATAGGGCTCAAGTCCGCCCTAAGATGCCCGTAGGGTGTCCTAGGTTTTAGGGGTTTGTTTGTATATATTTTTATTTATTTATTAATATAACTAATATAGATAATGCATTTATATCAATATTTTTTGGTTGATTTAGATTATTTAGGATTGTTTGAAATAAGAAATTTAAATAGCCCAAATAAATTAGAAGTCCTTTAATTAGGGCGAGGTGGGTGCCTACAAGTGAAAGCTTGGAACCTTCCCACGTCGTAACCTAGCCCCCGGATCCAACTCTGGTTTGTAGACTGCTTTTCCATTAATGGAGTTTGTTTTATTGAAAATAAAATGTTTTTATGGTTTCCTTATTCCTTAAAAATAAGGTGGCGACTCCTTTGTTTGATTTCTAAACCCCCCTAATCACATCGCCCGGTAATGATGTGGACTCACACACCACAAAGCCCCGTCCACGAGGCTGGTCCACATAAGTCAATAGGAATATTTGTTTCAAGAGCATGAAGAATCTGGGCACGATCAATGGTAATCTCACTATTATGCAAGCTAGGATCCATTGTAAAATTGAAGAACAAATTTAGAACCCTATAATCATCACTAAGCTTGGACTGATCCAAAAATTGAATAGGCCATTTTGCTTCAGCTCTGTTAGTCAATGTTACATCAAGCTTATCCTCAAAACGTGAGTATCATTTACTGGAATGGGTGCTTCAAAGACTCTAGGTAAACCAATGAAAATACCGATAAAGGTTGGAGTCATACCCTTTTCTACACCACGCACAACTGATCGAAAGCCAAGTTCCTCATCTTCAAGGCTTTCTTCAGTCTGATTATTCGTATAAAACTCATGAACAATGTCTTTTACAGTTGAATCTCGAGCCAAACAGAATTTCTCCCATTCACGGTCTTTGATAATTTTGGGCAATGAGAAATCCTTCTCCAATGAGGTGAGATTTACATCCCTTTCATAGTGAACTGCTCTTGGTGTAAAGAATTTGTTGAAGTTATCTCAAAGCTTTGGTGTGGGAAACGAATTTCCTCCACAGATGGAGGTTGAGCATCTTGAAAGGTGCCTTTATCACAGGTCCTCTTGGTTTTCTTGTTGGGAACTGTCTTAGATGCCAATGAGTTAGGGTTTTAAGAGATGGAGTGAGGGAAGGTGATCTATGGTAGAGGAAGTGAGTGAAACAGGGAGAATTTGAAGGATTTTGACCATTGCAAGTTCGGCAATGCAGTATCAGGGTTTGGGTGTGAGAGAGAAGAAAAAAAATGGGAGGGAATGAGAAGTCACACCAAATAAAAACCCTAAATCCGCGATTTTTAAGTTCTCGATCAATCGAGGTACACTAGTGAATCACTAAAGGTCAAGTTAGTAGCCACAACACAAAAAAGAACACTTTTTTGATCGATCAAAGTATTATGTCGATCGCTTGAGATGCTTTTTTCGATCGCTCCAAGTTTAGATTTCAATCGATCGAGCTTCTGTAGAAACCATACTAAAGAGCATTTTTGAACATTGGTTAGCAATACAAGCACCATAGAATTATAAAGCATTGTAAACACTATTTTCAGTATATGTTCATGCACATTTATGCATTATGATGTAAATAAAAAGCTATAAATGATATTTGCATATAAAATACCAATTTCAAATAACAAAGAGGCTAATTCATATCAAAACAAGAATTGTGCAAGGTAATTGAGATATAAGTGCAAGCATTCATAGTTTAATGTCATTTTTGGACGCGGCATAGTTTATAGTCATTTCGGACTAAAAAGCATCAATCACTAGGAGGGAAAGGATCAGTTTTCCTTACCCAAAAGGTCTTCACCTTAGGTTGCTCCAAGACAACCTTAGGAGATCTAATCCTTTTTCTATACCTAAGTGTTCCATAGGTTCCATAACCATATGGAGTCCTTCTATAGTCTCTTAAGAGGTAAAAGCAATTTGGTCTTATATGACCCTTTTTGACACAATGATGGCAAGTGAGAATGAATCTAGGAGTGTGATGTGTGTGTATAGGTTCATGCACAATTTTTCTAGATTTGTTCTTCAAGCCATATCTTTAACTTTTATCAACAAAAGTCTTGGCCTTGGGCTTGGGGCATTTGGGATGAATGTGTCCCTTAGAACCATAATTGTGACAACTAGGAATTCATTTGGGTCTTGACTTAATATCATGAAAGAGCTCCCAAGGCTTAGAAACATGAGCAACTTTTAAAATAGCTTTTTCATTTTTCAAAACGTCCCTTTCTTTTTTCAAAGAAATATTTTCATTTTTACAAACTTTGAAATTTGTTCAAGTACCTCCATTTTGTTTTTCAAAACAATATTGTCATTACTCAAAGTTTCAAAATCATTTGATGAAATTGAGGCTGAGGGAGTGTTTCTCAAATTCTCAATAGTATTTTTCAAATCCTCATTATCTTTTGTCAAAAACATATTTTGATCATCAAGAGCCTTTTTCTCTTTTGTAATAGAGGCCAAATTATTTTTCATTTTCATGTAAGTTTTCCTAAACTTTAGCATTTCCTCATAAAGGCAATTGAAGTTTTCTTGCAATTCAACATATGGAATTTTTTTTTTCTTCAAAATCATCTTTAAGAGCATTTACACAACTATGAAATGTGTATGTTTCATTTTCATGAACATGTGCGTTAAGACAAAAGGTTTTCAAATCTATATTTATGAAATCAATAAATCAAGGAATATAAATAAAGAGTTTGCAAATGATCTTAAGCTCTAAGAATATAAATTCAAGAAGAGCACCTGCTCTGATACCAAATGTTGCCCCAAAGGGTAACCTTAGAGGGGAGATGAATAGGGTCTAATGTAAACTATTACAAATAATGCGGAAATTAAAAAAATATAGGCAATTCAAATAATTATGAAACAACTATGAAATTTATCAAATATTAATCACAAGTATGAATGAGAAAATTGCAAGAGCTTAAGGGTTAGAGAAAACAAACACATGATATTAACGTGGTTTTACAACAAGCTTAAGTCCATACTTTAAGCACCAAGCTCAAGGATTCCCAAATCCACTATGTGATCTCTTTAATCAGTAGAGACCAAACCTTACACCAATTATCGTTTTCGCAGGCTTAAGATCAACCTTTACAAATATGCTTGAAGATCAACTCCAAGCTCCACAAGGGTTACCAAAACCTTATGACCTTTTTCAAGGCTTAAGATTAACTTATTCACTTAAGCTTGAATTTAACCAACAAATTCCAAGCTTTACAAGGGTATAACCTAATCCTAGATCCCAAGAGAGTTACAAAATGAATAAGTACAATAGAGTGCTTCTTACAAGTCGATTTAGAACAAATATAAACTCACACTAAGTTGCCTTCAATATAGAAACAAGATTAAAGCTCAAAGTATATGATGGAAGGCTTTTGCTCGAGAGAAATGACTTTGCACAAGTGTATGACTAGTTGGTGTGCTTGGGATATGTTCTTATTACCTACAAAGGAGGTTTAAGGGTGTTTACACAGGCCAAGGAGGCTATATAGCCGTTGGGGGTCCAGTTCTCCTTGAAACAAGTGTGAGAAAGCAAAAAACAAGCTGAAAAAGTCAAATCTGACTTCTTCGATCGATCGAGCCTAAGCCCCGATCGATCGAGCTAGTCAAACTAACCGTTACAGCCTACGTGTCACTTTCTTGATCGATCGAGATACTATCCTTGATCGCTCGAAGTGAGATACAGAAGCTGCTGCATTTTTCACACTTCCTCAATCGATCCAACCAAGCTCTGATCGATCTCTCCGATCAATCGAGCACTATCTCGATCACTTGAGATTGTGCACAAATGCACTATAAGATTCATGAAGGCTCCTAAACTTATTTTTAATGTACTTAAATTATTTCTAGTCATCTAAGGAAGTCCAACAAGGGTTAAACAAGTGAAATAACCTATGAGCATGCTAAGTTCATGAGCTTTACAAGTTTTGTGCATGTTAAGCAACTTTACAACCATTCCTGGCACTCCTCTCACCCAAAGTAAATAAAAAATAACAAAATAATTAAGGTGCTTAAGGGTGAAAAACTTCATCATGAAGTTCTATGAGGGTGCCTTAGGCTCTATGAATGACCTTTAATGAGTTGAATGTGCTTCCTTGACATGATATGAGCTATAATTCAATGTTCTTGCACAAAAACAACTCCATTAGCATATGATAAGAGGTTTGTTATCATCAAAACCAAATCAAGGATATGGAGTGAAGCCACTAAGCTAACACATGAAGTAAATGAGACGAGTTCAAATCTTTTGCCTTAGTAGACATTGTTCATTTTTTGGAATATTTTAAATATTCACATGATACTAACATGTTTTATTGAGTATTACTTATAGTGGCTAAACTCATTGGCATTACACATGACTTAATTTTTAATTTTCATATTATACTGGCAATAACAATATATGTTTATTTAGAAGGTTCACATTTGAGTTTAATGGTGATATATTACCTTAATGGTGTATATGCTTGGAATTGTCAAGATGAATAGAGAATCGATGCTCTATATATAAATATTTATTTGTGAATGAGATATCCATTGTACTTGGGTGTATAGTGATGATAATTGAAATTTCAATTTGGTGATTCTATATCTACCACTGATTGATTAATCGGAGAAAAATCATGTTGGTTACGAGATTAATTTTTTAATATATCAATGTGTTGATATATTATGATAGTACTGTTGCATTTCGCAGGGTGCATAATTAATTCAGATCTTAAAACGCAGTACTGTGAGATTGTATTAAATGAGATATTTCGAGGGGGATGAGACCCAAATAATATTGAATCATCTATGAGGATACCCTGCCTAGGGATTGGAGATCCCAAGAACTAGGTCTAAGGGAAAAATGAATCATAGAGTGGTTTAAATGAACATACATAATAAAAGTCTTACAAGACTATTGGTCCATCCCTATGGTGTAGTGTATGTCATCCTGTACGATTTAAAGGTTGAGATTATTTTAAATCTCTTAATGAGTTCTATAGTCTTTATGGGTAGGATGTTAGAGTTACAAGAGCATCCTTGATAGACTCACCTATATAAGTGTGGAAGTGAGGCCGCTTCCTATGAGAATTGAGCTAATTCTCTTGAACATGTATGCAAAGCACATGAGCATAATGTGCTGGCTTTTAAAAGTTTAGATAAGGACACCTTGAATAATATGTGTGATGTAATTCTTGTATCCTCAAGCAGTCTTAGTTTAAAGGCTTAGTCCACTTTGACTTTAATACTTGATTTACTGAAACACTAAATGAAAGTTTAACGGCAGTGCTACCTTCATTATGCATATTGTTCTAACTTTGCCAAAAGTTGTTAAAAGTTATTTTATCAAATTTTTATTAAAATAAGTGGGGGATTGTTGGATATTTTATTAAAAAATATTGGATTTATTGTGATGATAAATTTATAGCATGAGTTACAAATATTGGTCAAATTTGTTGGGCAACTTATGTAACATTCATTAGGTATAATGATAGAATTTTAATTCTATTTTCATGAGTAACAATTTCTATATCTATAAATAGTGAGCTATTCCAAGCCATTTTACACATTCATCCATGCACTCATTCATTTTCCATTCTCTTCCTCTATGAGTCTTTATACTTAATTTTGAGTCTCATTTTTATGAGTTTTATTGGGCAAAGTAAGGTATTGTGTGGAGCTTTCATCTTCTCATAGTTGTGCTGACTTTGAGAAGATAACAGCGAGTAACTGGGCTGTTGTATCCTGGAGGCGGCTTGCTTTTAACTATTGCATCGGATATAATCCGTGGCGTGAAACATCTTAAAAAGAGCGACCTAGTCTGCGCCTCAACCTTGCTGATCTTCACTTTTTCATAGTGGGTCATAATCTTATTTGATGTAATAACTATCTATTATATGTTATAGAGGTAATATTTTGTGTATGAGATCCAACATTTTCAATCCCTGAACTCTGTTTAAGCTTTCTTATAGGACTATTATTACAAAACTAATGAGCCTGTGAATTCTCCATACATATCGTGCGTAAAATTAATCTATAGATGTTTTTTCATTGATTTCTAGAAGAACATCAACCTTCTTCCATTGATGATCATATAGGTTGTAGCTTTGAGTGTTTCACTATACACGAAACCCATCTATAAAGTGTTCTTCAAATTATATAAAATCTACTACACTTTCGAACGTATAAGATCGATCCAAAGATTTGGATAAATTTTGTATTCTCTCATGATTTTTCAAACAAGGGTTTTCCACATGAAAAATCATATATTACGTGACTTTGAGGAAAAATGCCTTAGCAATTTTTCATTAGGGGAGAATAATAATATATACAATGTACATGATCAGGAAAGTTCATAATCTACCATTAATTACTTAAAATACATAAAGCTATCTATGGACAAAATATTTACATCCCAAAAATAGAGAATATACAACTCATCAATAGTTGACTACATTATTTCCTTAATGTGCCCCCTCAAGATGGAGTCTCGGGGAAGGACGCCAATCTTGACTCGAAGACGTTGATGAGATAACGTCTTAGTGAGTGCATTGGCCAACTGGTCGTCGGATGAGACATGAGAAACTCGGATGGCACCAGTTTGCACTTTTTCCCGAATGAAATGAAAATCTATTGCAATATGTTTCATGCAAACGTGAAATACTGGATTTGCACAAAGATATGTAGCGCCATTATTGTCACAATAAATTGTTGGCGTCGTAGGCAATTGAATGCCTAGTTCATGTAACAAAGATTGTAGCCACGTAATTTTAATAGTGATGGAGTCGCACGATACTCAACTTTAGTGGAAGATCGAGCAACAGTGCGTTGTTTCTTTGAACTCCATGAAATAGTGTTATGACCAAGAAACACGACGTGAGCACTGGTGGAGGTTCGGTTATCTAGGTTACCGGCCCAATCTATATTTGAAAATCCATGGAGTAACAAGGGAGAATTTCGATGAAAACACAAACCATGATGGATGGTACCTCAAAGATAGTGGAGTAATCTTTTAACTGCGGACTAGTGTTGGGTGGTAGAACGATGCATAAATTGAGATAATTTGTTGACAGCAAAGGCAACATCTGAGCGCATAAGTGATAAGTATTGTAGGCCACCAACAATGAAATGATATTCCGTTACATCGAAGAGTGAGGTGCCATCATGGAGACTTGGTACATGATTGGGGGACATAGGCGTGTGAACATCTTTGGCAATGAGTATGTTGGTCTTCTCCAATAGGTTATGAATGTATATGTGTTAGGACAAGAGAACGCCATGAGGTGAGGGGATGACTTCAACGCCAAGAAAATAAGAGAGGGTGTCAAGTTCTTTGATGGAAAACTTTGCCGCAAGTTGGTTGGTGAATTTTCCAAGAACGCAGTTGTCGCTACCTGTGAGAATCAAATCATCCACATACACCAAAAGATACATGGTTAGATGCATGTGGTTATATAGAAATAAAGAGGTATCAGACTTGGAGTTAACAAAACCAATTGACAGTAGAAATTGGCAAAGTTCATGTTAGAGATATGCCCTAAAACCAATCCTAAAGAGCATATCAATTTCATATTATAATAAGAAGGTATTATTTATCTTGTATTTAATTACATGATAAGGTCCATGAATGAATGATAGAGAAATATATATCTCAAGATATTAAGATAGGGAGACTTATATTTCTCACACACATTTATTCTAAAGAGTTCTGTTAGCCTTATGACTTCAATTCATATTTGTTTATTGATTTTGATGATAACAGACATTGTATTGTGGTTGTGCATATAAATACTTTGTTGAACATTATGATATATGTCAAACTTTATTGTATGTCAAACTTTATTGGAAAATTTATTGGCTATCTATGTTGAATATTTTTATCCTATGATTATTATATAAATTGTCAGTATCATTCATATTTGTAAGAATCAGGATTTAAGCCTTCAATGAAGATTTTTCAACATTGCTTAAAGCACCCATGAAGCTCATGCACTCTAAATGTACCTTATGTGAATATGAATAGTTATATATTCACTAAGGACCATGAACAGAGCCATTCAAAGATGAAGTCTTGCTCAAGCCAAAGATAAAGTTAATCTCAAGCCAAGCCCAAGACTTGAAGATCCCTTGTGAAGACTTTAAGTTCTTTCTTGTGTAAGTGTTTAAGACTTAAATATGTAAATCTCTCAAATAGGATTGGATTACATTGGCTTAAAAGAGTATGACCTCTTAGACCCTGTTTTTACTTGGGAAAATCATTTTGATTGGTCAAAATTGTTTTAAAACTTAGTGGGCTATTTTGAAATAAAATTGTAGCCTAAGGTTCATGAAAAATGCATTATGACCTAGCCTAGGCGACTAAGCCTTCATTGATAGTCGACTAAGTCAATTGGCAGTAAGCATGTTTTATGAAATCCTTAGCTAGTCGACTAACCTGTTGGCACTAGTCTACTAATCGTGCCCAGATTTTCAAATGTTTGATCTTTTACTTCTCTAGTCGACTAATCCTTTTGACCTAGTCGACTAATCGACTCCGAACTCATTTTCATAGTGTATTTAAAATACTCTAGTCAACTAACCTTTTAGTCGTAGTCGACTAAATATGCTCTGCAAAAAATAACGGCTAGTTTTTGTCAACCAAATGACTATTTGTTTTTTGTCTCTAACAGCCATATTTGTTTGAGAGCTTATAAATACCATTTGATTGAGTCTTGGATGAAGAGAGAATCAGATAGTATCATATTGAAACACACTCTTACTCAAATTAATCTTTGTTCAACATATTTGTGTGATTCTTTCCAAAAAAAATCATTCTCTCTTAAGCTAATACTAGTTCATATTCTTGAGAGATATTAGTGAGAGCTCATATTTGTACTCATCTACTCTTGAATGTGTCATTCTTTGTACACATAAATCATCTTGTATCATTTATGAGATTTAAGGGTTTTGTGTAATCCTTGTGGGTGAGAATCTACTACCTGTAAAGCAAATTGTAGGTGAGCGTCTTCCACCTTTGAAACAAGATTATTGTAAAAGTTTCTCTACCTTGAAGGAGTAATCCATAGTGGATTGTGGAATCCTCAAGACGGAGATCTTGAGGCGTGGATGTAGACGGAAATCGAACCACGTTAAAATCCTTGTATTTGAATCTCTCTAACTCTATCTCTTGCATTTAAATTTATTTAATTGTTATTTATTTTGTTAAGTTGTGAGTCATTCTTATATTCTATTTATTTCTAATTAAACTCATCGACTTGTTCATTTTCCGCTAAATTTAATTGGACCAAAATTTTAAATTGGTAATTTTTGTTAAAGTTCGTAAAACCTTTATTCACCCCCCTCTAGAGGTATATATTTTGGGCCAACATTTGGTATCAGAGCAGGTGTTCTCTTTATTTAGTTGTTGAGCTAAAGATCATGACAAACTTTATTGGAGCAAACTTTGGAGAAGTTTATGCTATTGACCAACCTCCACACTTTGATGGCAAAAATTATATATTTTGGAAAATTAGAATGAGTGTTTTTCCCCAATCTCAAAATTTTAAAATGTGGCTTATTATTTGTGGTCATTTAAATCTTCATACAAATCCCATAAATGAGTGGACTGAAAATGAACACAATATTTATCATCTTGAGTGTATGGCCAAACAATTTTTACATCAATCTCTTTGTAAAGATTAACTTATGTTTGTTTCTAATTGTGAAACAGCAAAACAAATTTGGGATGAACTCGAAATTATTCATGATGAAAATTTACAAGAGAAAAGATCCAAAATTCGATTGCTTGTTCATGAATATGAAACATTTCAAATACATCATAATGAATCCATTTTTCAAATAAATATTCATTTTAAATGTCTCATTAGTCATTTGGAAATTCTTGCGAGAACCTATTCTAATGAAAATCTTGTAGGTAAATTTCTCATGTCTTTGTCAAAGGAATGAGAACCAAAGGTCACATACAGTCAAGAAACAAAGGACATCTCAACTTTTAGCATGAAGGAGCTCATCAATTCTCACTTACAACATGAAATCTATTTAAGAATGAATGATGTTGAAGAGGAAACAAATCTTCCCATGCTTAATCATGCTCAAAATTTCTTAGTTAATGATCATGATGAAATTGACATTGAGACTGAAAAAAGCATTGATGATGATGGAGATGATGCAGAAAGTATTATTCTCATCCCTATATCCAATATCTATTCAATGGGAGAATCAAGTATGTAAATTTCCCAATCATGTAAGTTTTGTCTTGAAAAAGGACACAAGAGAAGTTTTTGCCTTCTACTCTTAAACATCAATACTCTTGAATAAAGATGAAGATGAGGACAATTCATGCTCTTCAACCTCTCGTGACAATGGAAATCAACATTATGACCATGGTTGACTACATTGATAAAAAGTGGTAAGAAAACCAACCTTGGTTGGTAGTTTGTAAGTTTCATGTAAGCTATTGATTATAATGTTATGTCATCAATTATTCTTCTTTGTTTATTACTAACATTTTGATCACAAATAATTGTCTTAATGTGATCTTGAAGCAAAAGTCAATGTGCTCTGACAATTTTATCAATCTTGGCATATACATTTGCATTCATAATTGTTTTCAATCAAAAAAACTTGAGGGATTAAATTCATATTTCAAAAATCCTATATTTTGTAGCTTAATAAGGCTGAGTAATTTTGGAAGAGAAAAAGTTTTTGAAAAACAAGTTTTACTATTGACTAATATATTTCTTGCTAGTCGACTACATAAGAATCTTTCAAAAATAAAAATGAATGGATGCGATTAGTCGACTAACCATTGCTTTTCTAGTCGACTAACGAAAAAGTTTTCAAAATTTTTTGGTCAAACTCGATTAGTCGACTATTAAACCCTTTCTAGTCGACTAAAGTTTCTGGAAAAATTTTCATAACTACTGTATCGTAGTTAGTCGACTAAACATAGGTGATCAGTCGACTAAGTAGCCTCATAGTCGACTAATTCTTTGGTCTAGTCGACTACTGCAACTGGGCTTTGTTTTTAAAATTGAAAACCGTTCATCTCTTTTTCGTAACCCTATTTCATTTTCTCTCATTTTCTCACAAAATCTCTCTCCAAACTCTAACCCTAGGTTTTCAAAACTCTCTCAAGTTGTTTCAAACTTGAATATATCATATTTCTTTCGTGCATTGCTCTTCGAAGCTTCAATGGGTCCAAGGAAATCTACTCCTCTCAATCGTTCTCATGGTGAAGGCTTTTCTACGGCTCCCAGAAGTTCCAAGGGAAAGGGAAAAGCTACAGAAGATGTTCCAAGTCAAGCTCCTTCAATACAACCTTATTCGAAACTCTTCTTCACTAAGGAATGCGAGAAACTCTACATCAAACACATTGCCACCCGAACTATCATTACGGGTAAAAGTGTTCCGAAAAACTTTCTTAAAGAGTTCTTTCCTTTTATTTATGCAAAGTTTAGATATTTAAATTAGTTTAATTTGATTGAGTTAGCAAGGCCTACGTGTCGATCTCTGGTTAGGCAATTTTATGCGAACTTGAGTCTTGGGAAAGGTTCAATTAATTCTTATGTCAAATGGTTCAAATAGTTTTTGATAAAGAAAATCTTGTCAATCTTTTAAATTTTCCAATTGGTGAAATGAAATGGTTTACACCTGAATATCACCCCATCAAAAGTGGCAATTTTCCCTTTTTAGATGCTATAAGACTCATTTGTGGGAACCCTGACATGGAAATCCATCATTTTACTCACACGGGGTTTCTCTTTGAAAATCATATGTAACTTGTAAAAATTTGT
>JAESVK010000817.1:139242-164239 GCA_017140935.1 Hamamelis virginiana
GCTAGCCATACAAAGGAGTAAATGCACAAAGAAAGACATTCAATACATAAGAACTGAAATAAATGCTTCTATATTACCAAAAAGAAGAAAATACAAAGTCTTTAAACCAAAAGTAGGATGAAAACAACTAAACTATGGATTACAAGTGAAATAAAGCAAGAACTAACTAAATCTAACATAAACCAAGTGATTAAACTAAGGATTAACTAATCTAGAGGGAAATCTAAGAGAGAAATTAAAAGCCCTAGAAAATCTATGGAGAAAACCTAAGAGAAGGAGAAAAACTAGAGAGAGAAACCTAAAGTGTGTAATGTCCCCTCCTTTTCATGGCTGCTGGGTAAAAACCCACATTCCTTGCTTGAGGTTATCATAAAGTTGGAAGGAATTACAAGTTTGCCACCGAAAAGTGAAAAATAAAAGTCTGCTGCGCGGGCCCTCTACTACCGGTAGTAAGTTCACTACCGGTTGAAAAGCTTACTGGTTCCCTGCTTGAATTCCCTGATAAATCCCATTACTGGTAGTAAGGTTCTACTTCTGGTAGTGAGGAACAACTTGAGCCAAAAAGCTTCGTTTTGCTTCCAAACTTCACTAAGCTCAATCCAATAATGCTCCAATACTTTGCGACAAAAAGGATCGCCGAAAAGGAGGGCCTTCAACCCACTCTTTGACAACAAAAACCTATAAAACACTAAAAATCAATCATTAAATCAAATGCAACAAAAGAATGATATTTGAATTAAAATGTATGACAAAATGGGGATAAAAGTAATGCTAAATATGTAATTTATGATGCTAATCAACCTCTATTCACCCCCCTCTAGAGGTATATATTTTGGGCCAAGAAGTTCCTACTCATAGGTTTATCTAATTGGATATTTATAAACCACTAAGAGTAGCACAGATTTAAACTAGCTCCAATTGGAGGATAGGTAGTCTTTACTATATGTGTAGTGACACTATAGTTAATTTGTGGTTGCATGTTAGAGAACATGCACACTGAACATGATCTGAAAAGAATATTCTTATGGAGATTAAAATCAAATGAATATTCTTATATTATGTTAATTGATTAGTAATCCTTAGACCTGAAGCACTAGAGTTATTTGTGCATAAGGCATTAGGGTTTGATAGTACTTTGTACATACTCTAACCATGAGGATGTAATCGGTACTCATTAGCTCTAGTGAATTGTGTATGAAGGTAGATGAGTGCGCAATAAGGAATCATCACTCTCACTTTGATGAGAAATAATGTCAGGGTTTATCCACAAAGATAAATCTCATAATGAATCTCTGGCCAGAGTGAGTGATAGGTGAACTATAAAAGAGTTTTATTGGGGTCATCTTATTGAGATTATATTTTGTGAGACATATAACAGGTTGTTAAGATAAGGTTTGACTTATAACACTGCTTGATTATCTTAACAGTGACATTAGGGGATGAAGGATTAAGTAACATGAAGGGTTCATTTAGTTTTACTATTCACCCACACCTAGGGTATGTCATGATATGTTGCAAGATGTCACTCTTGATTAGTGAAGGCCTAATGATAAGTGTTATCATTGAGGGTAAAATTGGAATTATTCCAATTGAACCTTGAAATAGAAAGTTTCTATTTTAGGAGATAGGAGATGTCCAAGTCCACTACTAGATTGGGGTGAACCCAAAGGGTCACACAAATAAAGGACACAAGAGATCTTTTTAATTTAAGAGAGAGGAAAGTTTCCAATTTAGTAACTTGTGGGTGTCTCTTTAATTAATAGTTAATTAAAGAGGACCAAGTTGAAAAATTAGAAACCCTAGTATTTGTCTATACATACAAGTGCTTAGGTGCATGCTAGCACTAAGTCCACCTAAACCCTAGAAAGAATAGAGATCATCCACCCCACCCACCTTGGCCATGACTTAAGGATCATCTCCCTATCAAGGTCGTGACCTAGGGAGCCTCTCCCTTAGTGACCGTGATTTTCTCTCTCTCTCAAGCTTGTTTTTGCTTAAGTGTTGATCAATCTCAAGGAATTTCAAAGTCTTGTGTTCGTGTGGATACCTTGGAGGCTTCATCGTTTTGAAGCTTAGATTCGATCTTGAAGATTCTACAAAAGACATTCAAGTAAGTTAATTAAGTTTTTTAATTAATTTTCTTGTTTTATTCATGATTCTATGCTTGAGTTCGAATCATGGGATGGTTGTGTTGATGGATTCAGCCTTTGTTAAATTTTATGTTGTATGTTTCATTATGTTGCGAATCCATGGCCACAATTTTTCAGTTCATGATACCAAGCTTGAGGAGCTTGTTTTAATCTATAAAGAGCCTTCTTAAGGTGACAAACATAGGTGGGATTATTCTTGTCAATGAAGCCCGGGGGTTGACTCATATAAACTTCTTCAGTTAAGTGCCCATAAAGGAAAGCATTGTTAACATTCAATTATTTGAGAGACCATTCTTTGGAAAGCGCGAGACTTATGACAAGATGAATAGTGGTCGGTTTGATGATAGGACTAAACATCTTATGGTAATCGATGCCCGGACGTTGGTGAAAACCTTTGGCAACGAGCCAAGCGTTGCAGCGCTCGATGGAGCCATCGGGGTGGCACTTAATTCGAAACACCCATTTGCAGCCAACCAAGTTCAATGAGGATACTAGAGGAACAATATTCCAAGTTCCGTTATGTAAAAGTGCATTGAATTTTTTGGACATGGAAACCCACCATTCTGGTCGTTTGAGGGCTTGTGATATAGTAGTGGGTTCAATGATGGTCGGGGAATGGAGAGTGGTGAGGCTAAGTTTGGTGAGAGGTTTATGGATGTGATTTTTGGCTCTAGTTTACATGAGATGATTGTTATGGGGTGTTGATTTGTGCAAGTCATGAAAAGAATGAGGAGAATGAGTAATCGCATCATCACCAATTTGGGAAATAGCAGCCTGCTGGGAGTTGGTAGTGGAGGGAGTTAATGAGTGAGGTGATATGGAAAGTAAAGGACATTCAGTGGAGTTATTGAGGGAGGTAATGGGTGAAGTAAAGTTGGAATTGAGATTCGGTGGTATATGGGGAGTAATTGATGGAGTGATTTGTGGAAGGTAAATATTGGGAGTTAATGGTGATGTACATTGACTTGAAGGAGGGGAAGTAATGGTAGGATTCAATGGGAGTAATGGGAGAATAGTGGATTGTGGGTTATTTATGGGAATGATATGATGTGATGAGATTGGGTGAGTAGAGAGATTGGTGGGAGTTATGGACGTGGAAACTTGTATGGGTGGATTAATTTTTGTCCATTCGTGGAATGTTGTAACTGTGGGTCTTGAAAGAGTAGTGGATTGATGAGAAAAGTGAAAGAGTGACTCAATGAAATTAACATGACGAGAAATGAATTTTTTTTTGAAAATTGGATCATAACACTGATATGTACTTTATGTGGAGGAATAACCAAGGAAAATACAAGGCTGGGATCGGGGATCATGTTTATGGGACCCATATGGCTGGAGCCACTGATAACAAAGGTAACCAAAGACTTTTAATTTGGAGTAATTCGGTTGGGTGTTAAATAATTTTTAAAAGGATGATTTCATGGAGAAGTCAACTTTTGGCATATGATTAATGAAATAGACCGCGGTGGAAAAAGTATGTGGCCTAAAAGTGAGGGGCATGTGCACATGATGAAGTAATGTGAGCCCGGTCTCAACAATATGGCGGTGACGACGTTCGGAAAGGCCGTTATGTTCGGGGGTGTGTGGTAGAGTGGTAAGATGAGAAATTCCATTGGTGGTGAGGAAAGATTGTTACGAGATGTATTCGCCACCATTATCCGTGTAAAGTGTAATAATGGAACGTTTAGAATATTTTTCCACTAAGGGGCCTTAAAGTGGATAAAAATATCATGAACGTCAGATTTTTTCTTAAGATGATAAAGCCAAATGGAGCGAGTGAAATGGTCCACAAAAATGACATAATATTTATAGCCCTCGTACGAAACAACATGAGAGGTCCACACATCATAATATAATAATTCAAGAGGAAGAGAACTTATAAGAGATGAAATGGAAAATGGTTATTTATGGGTCTTATTACAGTAACAAGAATTGCAAGTAGAATTAGACACAACCGAAGATGACATAGGCAATCTGTAATTGGAAATTAAATGACGTAAGACATTAGAAGACGGATGACCAAGGCGATGATGCCATTGGTCGACAGAGACTTTTGTTGAAGAAAAATCAATAACAGGTGTAGACATCCATTTTTGACCCTGAATAGAATCATAGATGGTTGCCTGTGATCTGAGGTGAAATGGGGTGTTGAAACTCTAAGTTGCCCATAGCACCCTTTCGAGCAGTTAGATAGAGGTCATTATCGCATGTAGATTTTTAGGTCAGATCGAGTCGGTTCTTTTTCCATTTAGTTTTTAGAGAGTTTAGGAATGTTCCTGCTAAATTTCATAGCATTCCGAGTAAGGCTTGATAGGTAATAAGGTCTTTTGCGACTTAAAAGGCAGCATTGTCCTTCGAATTACAAAAGCTCCAAATGACTATCGATCTTGTCTCGAATTGTCTCGAGACTTTGGCATGGATAATTAGGGTGTGTTTGATAGCTAAGTTGATCAGTGGCGAGGTCCATTGAGCCATTGGGCTCATGTTTGGCTCTTAAGGCCCAAAGGGCCCTTTTTAAGCTCAGATTAAGGTCTTGACCGGAAATGACTGGGATTCGATCTTTTTATTAAATCAAAGCCTTCAAAAGCTTTAAAACACTTTCTTAAATGATTTTAAAACTTGTTTCAAGAAGTAGAAACGATTTCGAGAGCAATCGGTTAGTGGATTTCAAAACCTTAAAAGGGCTCGATAGGCCCAAAACAGCTAATCAGCTTGGTTTCTCTCAACCCATTGACCATGGTTAAGGTTTTTCATCCTCAAACTCTTCTAGAAGCATGGAGAATCGAATCACGATCGTTTTGGCACTTGAATCGTCGAATTTGAACTTGAAACGAGCCCGAAAAGCCAAAAACAGTCGAGAGAGGCCCAAAATGGGTCAAATTTAGGCTGAAGCTTAACTGACCATCCATCCTAGGACGGTTGGCCATCCTAGGAGGGACGTCACCCGAGCTTTTCCTCTGATTTCGCCAATTTTCGAGCTTTTATGTCTCTTATCCGTTTGGGACTCTTCCAAACCCTATATGGATAAGCTTTGAGGGTTTAACACGACTTTGGGGACTTTGGAAGACTCATTTTAGACCCTTAGCTCACTCCCTAGGGTTTTAATGGGAGCCATTGATCAAATTGAAGCCTCTTCTATATATACATCACTTATAAACCAATTTAAGGAGGATGAACTTTGGAGAGAGAGACTTTAACACTTAAACCAGCCACCTAGAACCCTAGCTAGGAGTTTGTAGGCCATTGGAGCTTGAAGAAGAAGGCTAGGAGCAAGAAAGAATGAGGCTAAAGGTATATTCGAACACACCATTGTTCTTGTATCGATGTTTTACATAACATAGTTAGGATTTGGCTCATTTAGGATAGTTTGATTTTCTACAGAATGTATGTTCTAGTTTCTTCTAATTATATGCATTATTAGGAGTAGGAATTGATGTTTAGAATAGGTAAGCCAATGTTTAAGAATAGATTTTAGTTTGTTGCTTGCATAATAGAGGTGTTTAGAATCCATAAAGTTTTCTATTTTGAGTTTAGTTTGCATAGTTGTTCATAAAGGCTCTTCTTTTACATGAAAATCAATGTCATTATTATTTGTTGAGCATGATAGCATTGATTAGATACTAGAAGCATGTCTTAGGATGAATTTTGATCGGTTAATTTATGTTTATAAAGTATGCTAGGATGTTAAAGTTGCTTCTTTTAATATAAAGATATGATATTTATGTGTTATTACATGTTTTGGCTTATGACTCTACATGAGAATGCATGGTTTCATATTTTGTATCAAAAGAGTGTTTTCAAATATGTTTTGAGCATGCTTTAGGATGGTTTAGATATTGTTTTTTTAGTTACATAGAAAGTCTTTGCATCTATATGTGTTCGATAGAGTGAAAACTTGATCTTTTTATGATTTTATATGGATGAATGCCTTTGTATGCATATTGTGCTTGTGTGGTTCAATGTTTAGGGTCACTTTTGCATCATTATTAGAGTTTTTTACATGCTAGAGTTGTGTTTGCATTGGTTTTCTTGTTTAGGAATATGCTTAGGATGTATCCTTATTCATGTTAGAGTTTAGATACAAGTAAGAAAGGTGTTATAGATACCCTAAGATTAGGGGAAGTGTTTGCACTTCCTTATGACTCCCTTAAGATAAGGTATTATCCTCAATCATTGTTTTAAAATTTGTTTACAAGTCTAATCTAGAAGAGACTATCTTAAAAGGAATTTGGATAAGAAAATAATTGTATTTTGAAAAGAATTATTTTTGAGAAAGAATTGTATTTGAATAAGAGGTCTCTTCAGATTAGAATTCTAAGCAGGCTTTAAAAGATAAGATGAAAGTAGTTCACTATCTTAGGATGAGTCCTAAGTATTCGAACTACAATGGACTTTGATCTTTATCAGGACACTGGTAAAGTACGTAGGCAGCCAATAGGGCGCAAGTCCACCCTTAGGATGACTGTGTGTCTCCTAAGGTCTTTAGGATTTTGTTCGCTTTTTTTTTCTTATTATCTAGTATTATTATTTATGTAATATTATTCATATTTTTGTGGTTGATTAGATAATTAGAATTGTTGTGATAAGATTTTGATAAGCCCAAAAGTAATTAGGAGACCTTTAATTAGGGTGAGATAAGTGCCTATAGAATGTGTTATGGAACCTTCCTATCTCATAACCTGGCCCCCAAATCCAACTTTGGTTCGAAGACTTTCTTTTCTTTAAAATATGAAGTCAATGTTTTATTGAAAATAAAACTCTTTTTATGGTTTCCTTATTCCTTAAAAATAAGGTGGCGACTCCCAGTTTTTATCAAACTCCATTCCTTTTTCAAAACCCAATCTAAGTGGACTCCTACAATAGAGAAGGATAATTAGGGTTGGATGATCTTGAGTGGATAATATAGAAGGATAAATAGAGGAGGATAATGAATTATCTACAATCCATGGTGATAGTGAATCCAATTCCAAAAGCAAAAGAGCGAGGTTGGCTGGTTCACAATAGGCTTTGTTTTTGGTGTTGTATGCGGCCACTCATAAACGCCATCTTTAGTCGCTCCTTGCATCAGTGTGGCCCCTGTGCAAAGATCCTTCACATAAAAGGAAGATGGTAAAAGTTCAGCGGACACATTATTATTGGAACAAAATTGAGAAACAGAAATAAGATTCTTTTTCATGGAAGGGACACACAAAAAATTTTTTAAAACAAAGGATGAAGAAGAAAATGGTAGTGTGGTTGAACCACTGTGAGTGATGGGTAAGCCAGTGTCGTCGCCAATATGTATGTTCTCAGTGACTGGGTACTTATAATGAAGAGATAGATTTCGGAGGTCGGACGTGACATAATGGGATGCGCTGGAATCCAGAAGCCATTTTAGTTTTAGAGGGTGCAGGAGGGCCGACTGGGTAGGCTTGAGGAGTGGTAAACTGGGCTTGAGGAGGGTATGAGGGATTGCTATAGGAGTTAGGTTGAGGGTGATGAGACCAAGGCATGAATTTGAAGGTGGGACAATGTTTTGTAGAATGGCCCTATTGGGTACACAATTGACACTTGCCAAGGTATGGACAAGTGGTTGAAGGATGGGGTGGGTGGGATGGAAATGAGGACGAGGTTTGGAAGAAGGGGGCAATTTTTTTCATTTGTTGGTGGATAGTATTGGTGGTTTGATGTTTGTTTTGGTTGTGGATTATGGAATGGTTTTTGCATATGGTTGGCAAAAGCGGGCATGTTTGGAAGGTTGGATTTCTTTCGTGCTTCATACTTGAGATATGCTTCAAAGTTGATGAGTTTTTCATGCAACTCTTCAAATGTAATGGGACTTTCACGAATATGCATGGCCGAACAAAGGTTGTTGGCCTTATGGCCTCCACCCTTGACTATTTAATTGATTTTGATGATAACAAACATTGTACTATAAACATTTTACATATTCCATATGTCATTCTTAGCCAATTATCAATTGATCATACCTTTGTAGCACTTATTATTGATATTGGTAAAAGATATCTTGTGAAAATTATTTTACTCTCTAGTATATATCTTGAAATCACAGGATCCATGGAAATTGAAGCATCATTAAAGCTCAAGCCATACACTCCATGATTAAAGTTCAAGCCAATTAGCTAAAGCTCAAAGTTCAAAGCCTAGCTCTAGTCTTGGAGCTCATTGGAAAATATATTTTGAAGACTAGTGTGAGTTTAGGATTTTTCATGTAAATCTCTCATTAAGTATTGAATTTATTATGGCTCAAAAGATGATGAACTTAGTAAACCATGTTTTAAACTTGGAAAAATCATCTTTATTTAGTCAAAAAATGATTTCAATCAAAGTGGGCTTTTATAAACTCAAAACATTTGTCACTTTTCATCAAAATTGGTTTTGAACATTGCCTAGTCGACTAAGCCACTTTGACTAGTCGACTAAAGCAGTGGCAGTAAGCAATTTTTGTGAAAACTGTCAAGTAGTCGACTAACCACTTTGATTAGTCGACTAAAAGCCTCATTAGTCGACTAACCGAGCCCAGATTTCAAAACCTATATGTCTTAAACACTCTAGTCGACTAACCCTTCTTACCTAGTCGACTAACCGTGCCCTGAACTTTATAACGGCTAGTTTTGACAAACCCAAATGGTCATATTATTGTGCCTAACGGCCATACACTCTTTGAGGCTTATAAATACTCATTGGATGAGTATTAAACAGTTGATTGATCACATACAAACATACTCCAACTTATTTCATCATCAAACTTGTATGATTTAGTCATTAATCATTCTCTTGAGCCAATATTAGTTCATTCATTTGAGAGATATTAGTGAGTGCTTATTTTGTAAATCATCTACTCATCAAGGAGTTATCTTGTTGTATTCAAATCTCATCCATTTATAAATCTTATAAGTGCTCTTTGTGAGCATAGGCCAAGCATTCTTTGTGAAGCTTGAAGAAGTGTTCTTTGTGAGTACTGGTGGGTTCTTTGTGAGCCATATTTTTAGTTGTTTGTGAGCTTGAGGTGAGAGTCTTCCACTTGGAATAAAGAAGACTGTGTAAAGGTTTCTCCACCTTGAAGGAGCTAATCCTTAGTGGATTGTTGGGAATCCTTGAGCTGGGTGCTTAAAGCGAGGAGTAGGCGGAGTCTGAACCTCGTTAAATCGCTGTGTTTGATCTCTCTATCCCTTCTCTCATTTCAATTACTTGTTTATTTATTTGTTTCATTAACTTAGTAATTGAACATTAATTTTATTTGATAATTATCTGCAAAAGTTTTCCATAAACCTATTCATCCCCCTCTAGGGTTACATATTTGGGAGAACAAAGGTCATTGTAGTCTTCATCAAAACCACCTAAGATTTTTAAAATGAGATCATCATTGTCAACAGGGTGATTCAGCATAGCGAGTTCATTGGCAATGACTTTGACATGTTGCATATAGTCTGTAATGGACTGTGTGCCTCTTGTGAAAAGGCGGAGATCTTCTTTCAATTGAGTGAGTCGGCCTCAAGAAGGTTTGGTGTAGGGGTGGGCAGGAACTGACCGCAACCGACAAACCGAGTTAAACCAAGCCGATTTTGATGGTTTTAGTTGGCTTTTAAGCATCCCACGGTTGGCTTGGTCGAATTCTTCATATATTTTATATTCGACTCAGTCCTCAATATAAAAAAATGCAAACCGATTTACACTGAACCGACCGACTACACAAAATAATAACTTTTATCATATAGTGGTTGGAAAAGAAATATAACATGCTTTGGTTTTTAGTAAAATTCCGATGTGGGACTAAAATCTCTTCATATGCTGCTAATTAACTCCATACATATTACCCTCCATTAGGGTTGAGCATCGGTCGGTTCGGCCGGTTTTGGAAGTATTTTTTGGGCTGAACCGAACACCCTTGGTTTGGGAAAATGGCACACCAAAACCAACCACAAAAGGTGTCAAACCATGGTTCATCTGCTCGGCTCGGTGCACTTTTTTTCGGTCAGTGTACTCGGTTTGAGGCTATTGTAAAAGTATGGAAAAAAAATGTCACGCAAATAAACTGGAGCATTGCTTGAAAATTGAAATGGACCATTGCTGGAATTTAGAATTAAATATGCAATTGCTGAAATTTAGACTCACTAACCAAATGTCAGTATGTCACTCAAAAAATTTAATTAAAAGGACACGACAATACATGATTACATGGCCCAAGAGACCAACATCCATATATCATTATAAACTGGAGCATCATTATAGACAGCTCTTGCAAATTGAAACCTCTGTTTCTGTCCTCCACTCATATTAAGTCCTCTCTGGCCTATTTCTGTGAGATCACCATGGTTGAAACTATTTATATCCTTATCCAAAGCACATGCTTTGATGGCCTTTTTCGTATCTAGTTTTGTCCATGGGCTTTCCATACAGTATATTATCGCGAAGAGTCCCACTTTGGATCCAACAAGTTTGAGAAACATAGACAATGGATCCAAATACATCGACCTATTTGCAAGAAACAACAAAGCAAAATTAACGGGACAAATATAGCAAGTGTGATAGAGTAATTATGTTTTATTTGCAACTCACAGTTCCACTATCCAGCCCAAGCAAAATCCCATTTAACTTTAAATTAAACAAATATAAGACAAAACAAAACACAAGACTCCAGAAATACGTAAAACTACGTATCATTTCATTCTATTTTCCTCTGTTTCTTTGAAAACAAGCAGGAGTAGTTTATGTGAAAATTTCAACGAAGATGCCTAAACATCGACCATTTCTGCAATATAGATATCAGATCTGACATTTTCAACAATGTGATGAAAGATCCGAAAACAATCATCCAGTAGAAAGCATACATATAAACATCAAACAAAAAGATTTAAAATCCTTACCGTTTGGATCTAGAGAAAATGATGGAAAAAATAATAATGTTCTAAATTTCAGATTTTTATAATTCGGATTTGAGAAAAGGAAAACTATAAAGCAATACAAAACATGAGATCCAGAGCTTTGTGTTCTCATATTTTCCTCTATTTTCTCAGAACCAAACAAGGTGGTTTACAGATAAAACGATTAGATCTAATGTTTCAAATGATCAAACAACGAGGATCGGTGACTTACGGATGATTCCGGCAACCAGAGATGAGAATGTGATGATGCCGACGAGATCCCGGCGATCTAGGAAGGGAGAGAGCTCACTCTAGGGGGCGTTTGGTTGCCTGTAAAGAGCTATGTAATGTAATCTCAGATTACATTACATAGCTTAAATCATGTTTGGCGCGTCATGGTGCGGATGTAATCCACTTTACGAGTGTAATCTACTATGAAGAAAGGCTGTAAAATGGATTGCAGTCTTCAACCAATGTATTCCGGGTAATGTAATGTAATCTACTTTACAGTCAATTAAATTACATGGCTATCCAAATGCATTTATGGGTAATGTAATGTTATTCCAGGTAATGTAATGTAATCTACTTTACAGTCAATTAAATTACATGCTATCCAAACACATTTCTGGGTAATGTAATGTAATCTGACTTCACATTCCCTACTCATCCAAACAAGTGAAATGTAATTTGGAATGTAATTTAAATTACTAATGTAATCAAATTACACTATAATCTACTTTACAGTCAATTAAATTACATTACATTACAGGCAACCAAATGCCCCCTAGGAGCGAGAGAGAGAGAGAGAGAGAGAGAGGGACGGTGAAGAGGAGCAGGCCTAGAAATGTGGTATATAATTTTATAAGAGAGGCGGCTGTTCAAATACTCAAAAGAGTCAAAACCCTAATGAGTAATGAAACTTGACTCAAGAGTCAAGACTCGAGTAGTCGAGTGAAGCCTGAAGGAGTAAGGAGTTTATCAAACTTTAATAAATGTTTAAGAGATGCTTCGGTCGGTGTCGGTAACCATCGGTGCAGGAAATATTCTACCGAAGACCGACCGGAATTAACCGGTTTTTAAAAGTTACAAACCAAATAAACCAAATTCCTTTTAAAAACCATTTAACTTCGATCCAATTGGTCGGTTTTGGTTCGGTTCATCGGTTTTGGTCAGTTTTTGACCACCCCTACCCTCCATACCTTTTATAATTACCTTTTTGCCATCATATATATATATATATATATATTCCCTAAGAAACCCTAACCAAACGTAGAGGAAAAAATAGCTGTCCAAGCTACTACCGTGAGACCGTGAGTAGATATATATAGAAATTCTCTTATGAGCATCACCTTACTTTAAGCTAAAGTAAGCATCTAACAGTAGAGCTGCATGTGATGTAATTTTGGAAAACTGACCGTTGGATTAGATACCCCTATAATGTATGTCGTGCCTGCCAAAAATCACAGTGATCCAACGGTTAGTTTATGAGAAAACTGACTGCCAAAAAATGATAACATTTTAAAGAACAAAAAAATCATAGTTTTTCACAGTCAATTTTCTCATAAACTAACCGTTGGATCACTGTGATTTTTGGCAGGCATGACATACATTATAGGGGTATCTAATCCAACGGTCAGTTTTCTAAAATTACATCACATGCGGCTCTACTGTTAGATGCTTACTTTAGCTTAAAGTAAGGTGATGCTCATAAGAGAAAACCTCTAGATATATATATATTCCCTAATTCTAACCAAACGTAGAGAAAAAAATAGCTGTCCAAGCTACTACTACCGTGGGACCATGAGTGCCGTCTTCTCCATGAGTTCTAGCTTCATGCCATCACCGCCATACCTCTTCTTCTCAGCCTCTTTAGCATCATCTTCTCCTCCATACCTCCTCTTCTCTAACTGCATCATCTTCTCCATGAGCTTCATTAAATTGCTTTCTTTGCTGAAAATTTAAGAGAAAGTAGAGAGAGAAGATGAAGAAAGGGAAGGGGTTTTCAATTAAGCTTCATTCTTTTAAGGAGTTCAATCCGTTCTCATGCAATTATATGCTCATTAATGACATAATCTTAAGTCCTTTCCTCTTCCTTTCTTTCTTCTCTGTTATCTTTGTACAATACAACCCACAGTATTGTTTGTGTGAGAAATTGCTTTGTGCAACTGAAATTGTGCTGTGTGTCTTGATAAATTTGGGGTTTATTCTTGATATTTTTTCCCAATTATTGTTATATGGATTCGTATATATCTCTTTCAAACTTAGATTTGAAGAAACCAGCCATGTTCTGCCAGTTCTTGTTTTTGCATTTTATTTTGTTTACACTACCATTTGAAGAAAATGACGATAATCATAAACAAATTAAAAACCAAAGCTCCGACTGAACCAAAACTAAAACCGATGGAACCGGTAACCACGGTTTCCACTCAGGGGTCGTTCAGTTTCAGTGCTGCTTTCTCACAAACCAAATACTCCGGTTTGGTCCAGAACTACCCCTGAAACCGACCAAACTGACCGATGAGCACCCCTACTTTGGCGTTTGTGTTGGCTAGAATATTCCATGCCTCACATGATGTGTGAGCAGAGGCAATAAAAGGAACAATATTGGGTGAAATGTAACCGCAATAGCACTAAGAATTAATTATCTTGGCAGACCTAAAGTGAATAATCTGAATTTGGATTTGGGCCATTGGTGGTTGGAATGGTAGGTGAGGGGCAAGGCCTGGATCCATCTATAAATCCCATTAAGTCATACCCTATGAGAACTGCGTGAAATTGGAAGCGCCATGACATATAATTTAAGGAGGTGAGTTTAATGGAGATTTGAGAGGTAGTATTGATAGAGACGAGGGAAGAAGTATTATCAAATGGGTTGATGATGGTGAATTTTTAGCGATGGGAGTAGTTTGAGAGTCAGCCATTTTTGGAGAGGAGGGATCGACCTCGTGAGAGTTTTAAGAAAAGCTCTGATACCATATGTGATTTTGAGAAGATAGAGTTTGGGGAAAAATGGCTCAGCAATTTTTCATTAGCAGAGAATAATAATGTATTAATATATACAATGTACATGATCAGGAAAGTTCATAATCTACCACTAATTGCTTAAAATACATAAACCTATCTATGGACAGAATATTTACATCCCAAAAATAAAGAATATACAATTCATCAATAGTTGACTACATTATTTCCTTAATATGCATGTGGTTATATTTTACTACTTTTTAATTCATTGTTAGCATACAAGATTGTAGCATTAGAGTTGAAATATTGTTGAATAATTGTGAAATATATTTAGTATGGATTATCAATTAAATTGCTGGATTTTTTCAAAAGACCTATTCGTCCCCCTGTAGATTTTGGAAATCTGTTACATCAAAAAAATTTCAACCTTAAAAGACCATTTTAACTCCACAAAAGATGACCAGTCATGTCTTTAAACCAATAATTGATGGTGACTTTATGACTTGTTTATTTTGACCAAAGACATCACATGCAACCAACACTAGATTAAAATTCAAAACCAACTGGAGCTAGCCAAGTTGGTGGAGGTTGGGGTGTGTGATTTCGAGACATCTTGCTAGCATGTTGCATATTATTGGTTCTTTGGTTTATATTATTTGATGTTCATATATGTACAAAAAGAAAAAAAAAAGTTAAAATTGAAATAAAGTCCATATTGTTAGATTTTTAAGTTGGCTTATTCTTATGTGTGTAAATTTGTTTTGTATTGTCCTCATCCTCAAGCTTAATTGTCGAAGATTTCAAATGATGCATGCTCTAAAGCTCAAATCATTTCTCGAAGATCCTTGAATCCATGTCATAGGATGGTAAGTTACTTAAAGGCTTAGTTTTTATCCCATAGGTGATTAGTGATTGATTCCAATATGTGAATTGATTGTTTTCAAAATGTGTTTTGATTTAAAAATGCTACTTGAAATCATTTTCAAATATATTGGATCGATCCAAGCTTTTTTGGATCAATCTAATACGATTTTATTAAAGGTCCAGAACCTGGATAGCAGTTGGATCGATTCACTTTTTATTTGGATCGATCTAAATTGTTTTTTATTTAAGGTCCAGAATCTTGGTAACTTCTCGATCCAAGCTTTTGTTGGATCGATCTAAATTTGATTTTATTAAAGGTCCAGAAGTTGTGTAACCATCTGGATCGATCCAGGCTTTTCTTGGATCAATCCAAGATCGTGTTTTAAAGAAAATTCCAGATTCTGAAAAGGGTATTTTTGGCCTTTAATGTGATGATGTGTTTAGGTCGTACTTAGAACTATAAATACATCATTTTATGCCAATTAGGGTAATGAAGACTGATCATTCTAGAGAGAGAAACTTGCCCCCTTCATTTTTAAATTTACTTTTGTACTTTGAATACAATTACTTATGCTGTGTTTGGTAGGAGGGAAAAGTGGGAGGAGGGAAAGGGGAGGAGGGAAAAGTGGAGGGAAGTGTAAATTTGGGTGTGTTTGGTATGGGGGGAAGGGAAAAGGGGAGGGAAAAGTGGAAGGAAAAGGGGAGGGATTTTGAGCCTCTTCTCATCCGCCCAAAGTTGGGCAGAAAAGTGGAGGGATTTATGTTTTATGGGGTGAAATGACTTTTTTGCCCTTTAAACATTTTGAAAACCCACAATTGCCCCCCTTTATTCTCCAAGCAAGCACCTATACATATATGCCCACGCCCAATGTTTTATATATATATACACACACACACATGTGCGCGCGCACACGTGAAGGCTTCCAAATTATTTTTAATATTTTTATAAATTATTAAAAGCATTTAAAATATATTTGAATATGAGAGGATAAAATTGTAATTCAATACAATATATCATTTCCCTCCCCCTTGTTTACCAAACACATGGAAGGAAGGAAACTACTTTTCCATCCATCATACCAAACACACAGGAAGGAAAAATGGTTTCCCTCCCCTGAGGAAGGAAAGCCCATCCCTCCTATTTTCCTTCCTTCCACTTTTCCATCCCTCCTACCAAACGGAGCATTACTTCTATGGAGTTTTGACCCTTTGATCTTTAATCCACCATAGATTAGATACTCTTAGGCTGATAGAAATCACATACCTCTGTTTGAGAGTGATCCAATGTGAATTGGATTGTGGCCTTGTAGACTCAAGGTGTGCTTGGTGGATTTCAAGTGTGTGGTTATGGAAAACGGCGATTTCCCTTGAAGTTGGGTGGATGTATTTCACTATGGACTAATCGTGGATTCGATGGAGGTTGAAGATGTTCAAGAAAGGATGAAATTAAGCTTGAGGATGGCTGGTTTAATTTCCTGTTTCTTGTAGTTCTTCTTTGTCATATTGAATTTGTTTTCTCCCGTGGTTTTTCATCCTTTTGGATTTTCCACGTGTATACACTCTTATGGATGATTATTATTGTGATTGTTGATTAGATTATCAAGAAGGATAGAATGATATCTGTGTTTATGGATGCATCTTGATAATCTCATGGTTGATGATTATCTTTGAATTTAATTATATGTGTTTGATGAGTGGTCTTTGAGATTTCTGTTTTTCCGCATTTGTCTTTTCCGCATTTGTCTAATTAATAGATTTGAATCGACCATGCTGTTGAGAGTTATTTGGGACTGTTAAATCTCTTTTCACATATAGAATGCACATATATGAAACCCAAATTACAAATCACTTTTCATTCCCCTGCCTGACAGAAAACGCCGTGCTGGAGGGCCGTCCTGTTCACGTTTGCTTAATTTTTAGGGTTTTTAATATGAATTTAGAAGCTCAAAACTGGAACATTTTGTGGAAACTGCCCATATTTAATTGATCCAGCTTTGTTGGATCAATCCACTAGGTGCCTTCAATTGATCGATTATTGTTGGGATCAATCCATAGCTTTCTGGATAATTTAGATCCATCAAGTGTTGGTCTCAATCAATCTATAGACTAATCCATGATAGCTGAAATCGACTTTTATAAGCATATTCACTCATGTTTTTATTAGTAGTGTTAATTTGATCTGTCTAAAGTAATCACCCACAATATAACAACCTCAAAGACTACATACACTTTCATTATTCATGTACATTACATTTCTTTCTAGTTTAAGGGTGTGTGCGCGACCTTATTTAGCTGTAGTGTTATCTTAGGATATATGTGATTACCCTAAAGAGTATGGGGGGCATGATGATCCTTATTTTGGTGAAAGTCCCTAAAGAACACAGCTTGAGGGAGGGCATCACGGTTCCTAGGTTGAGATCGAGCCACCAAACATTACTTGATCAAGACCCCAAATATGCGAGAACTGAGCTCAGCTGGTTCAAAATTTGGTTGTATTGGTTGATACATGAAATCTTTGGAAATTCCGTAAAGTGGATTTTGGAATTGTGATGGGTGGTGTATATTTTAGTATGGTAGAACACTCTTAAGAGATTTGGGCTTGTAATGTTAAGCTATCTTGATGTTTTTCTTAAGTGTGTTTGTTTGAAGGGACATAATCTTAATGTATTTATTTTGGGTTGTAATCATGGATATTTGTATAAGATGTTTTGGAGGAATGGGGATGTAGCTGAATGGTCTATGATTATTAATTGATATCTAGTCTAGATGTAGAAGTGTTATTTGTGTATACTAAATTCAACTATAGTCACATTAATTTGGTGTAGGTTTCCATGATTTTCTTATTGGCAGAAGTAGTACTGTATTTTCAAATAACTTGATTTTCATGAAACAATTAATACAGTTCCCATGATTGGAAAATTAAGAGACTTTGCAGAAACATTCCTTTTTAGTCTATTTGCAAATGATAAATTTCTTTAAGCCTTACTTCAAGTTAATTTGTTTTAACCTTTCTTGCTTTGCTAATTTAGGGCATGGCAACAGATGAGTCACTATTAGTTCTCAATTACAGCTTCCAAACATATTCAGCCCAAATACATTTTTCAAGATAAAGTTTTTCAGACTAGTTTGATAACACTGGGGCTAATTTTGTGTGGTTTTACTTCATCTTACAGATTTCAGCATGCATAAATATATCAAATATTGTAGGAGCTTGGAGTTCTGATACCATGTGGTTTTCATGAAACTCACAGCCTAGGAGACCTCAAAAATAAATGTAGTTTCTTGGTCAAGGAAGGCTCAAAGAGCAAGACAGAGGTAGATTCATGTGTAATGTATTTCAAACACCTCAAACTTGTGTAAGTCAAGAACTATTGGTGTACATAGGTCTCAAGAAGCTTTGTTAATGAGCTGGTATAATCGAATTCGTTCTAATTTTTGTTTTCCTTTTTCGGGGTATTTTTCACTTGGGGGAGAGGGAGGAAGAGGTGTTTGCTAGGTCTTGTAAACTGATCATTTGGCTTAGTGTAGATATACATTGATGTGCATGTTCTGAAACTAGGACGACATTTCCTTTTGCCCAAACGAAGTTTAAATTAAAGTAATACTTTCTTGCATAAAAAACAGTCGACCACTTGATCAAGACAACATATAGACTAAGATCCCCTCTCCTAGAAGATGTTAAATTGTTCTAAAATGGAAAACTACTCATTTATATTCAACAGAAGCAGTATTGAAGGCATTAGGCAGTGGGGATTCTAAAGGAAGAATAATGCATTACTGGGTCAGATGTTCTATTTTGTCCAATTAGTTGAACAGAACATAAGAGGATTGTTCGTCCCAAGTTAGTGAGTCCGATTATATATACACAATGTGTATTTTAAATAACAATATGATTTATCATCGTCATTAAACAAAAAAATCAATGCAGTGGATGATCTTACATCATTTGGAGTGAATGGAAAACCATGTAAGTCATCATTCTTTCCACACAGGAATAATCCCTTGGGCTCCCAAACGCTTTTCAACCCAGAAGACAACATGTTTTGCTGTGATTTTCTTCTCATCAATGAGAAAGGGCTCAACAGTGCTTGCTCCTTGGCCATAGGAAGAGAGGGAGAACCCTTTTGGACCTGTCCAATGAGAAAAAAAAAAAAAAAAAAGGCCCAAAAATTATCTGAGATGGAGAACCCTTTTGTGAGGACATTATGTCTAACTAACAGCACAAAAATTACCTGTGAGGACTCCATTGGGGAAAAAGGCCCAAAATGAATAGGGATTGCCATTCTTTATAAAGGAACCTTCCAACTGTTATTTTTAGTGAAAAGAAAACCCAATAAAGGAACAAAGATTAATTAGAACCTCCTTTTTCTCCCTTTTTTTTTAGTACTTGGTATCAAATTCATTAATCTGGGTATAATAACAAATAGAGGACTAACCCTGTTGTCTTTCCAAGATAGCTCAATGTCTGAGAGATCATCTTGCGCTTCAAGAATTGCTCTTAGTGAAGGAATTACATCCTCCTCCATCATCTCAGGTAGTGGCTTGACTGGAGCTTTTGCTGGAGGTTTTGGCTTTGCTGGAGCTTTTTTTTGAGCTGTCTTCACCTCCTGTGTTTCGGCATCAACTAGTAAAATAAAAAACTGTCTATTATTTTCCATTTTCTTTGCAATTTGAATATTTGAAGATAAAGGACTTAGTAAGTTTACTTGCAAATTGCCGCCATGATTAGATACAAACAAAGGAAATAAAACCAACACTATATATAATGAGAATGTAGCACCTACCTGTGGAAGTAGATGATTCTTGTATGGCTAAGCAGGCAATATTTCTGCGTGAAGTTACTAATTTCATAACCATCTGTTGCACAGAAACCATACCCCAGTATGTGTCATGCACTTAATAGTTGAACTGAACTTAACCACTTGGGAAAAAATTTTCTTCAGATATTAAATGGTGCATATAAGAGAAGAAGTAACAACTTAATTGCTTGCAACTTCCCCATGAAAATATTAATTAAAAATAGCATGATTCAAAGCAATTGATATCCTTGATTCGCATGATTTTCATCCACCACCCAATTTAAATCTCTCCAGGTTTTTCTATTGGATCCACATAAGGCAATCACCTCTAGAAACTTCAAATCAGCTGCATATATATATATATATATATATACAGTCATTCTATTATGAGGCCCACCTTACGCAAGGTTGCGTAAGGTCCCCTCCATATGGCCAATTTTATATGACAGTTTGTAAAACTGACCGTTGGATCAGATGCTCATCTTCTGTATGTCATGCCTGCAAAAAATCACAGTGATCCGACGGTTGGTTTCTGAGAAAAATGACTTTGAAAAAAACTAGAAAAAACCTGCCATTTTTTATTCTTTGAATTCCAGTTTTTTTCAAAGTCATTTTTCTCAGAAACCAACCGTCGGATCACTGTGATTTTTTGCAGGCATGACATACAGAAGATGATCATCTAATCCAACGGTCAGTTTTACGAACTGTCATATAAAATTGGCCATATGGAGGGGACCTTACGCAACCTTGCGTAAGGTGGGCCTCATAATAGCATTTCTGTTTATATATATATATATATATATATGGGATAGGTTCCCCTTACACCCTATTTTGACACCTATGTTTACACCTCATTTTCAAATACCATTGAAGATCGAATATTTTGATAAACCGGCTGTTAGATTAGATACTTAACTTATGTTTCTCATGTATGAAAAAAATCAGAGTGATCCAACGGTTAGTTTTTGAAAAATATCATTTTGATGAACTATTTTTTTTTTTATTAATTAAAGACATAACAATTTTTTATAGTGATGTTTCTTAAAATCCAACCGTTGGATTACTATGATTTTTGGTATACATGATATGCATAAGAAATGTATTGAATCCAACGGTCGGTTCGTCAAAATATTTATCATTGATAGTGTTTTGAAAACGAGGTGTAAACATAGGTGTCAAAATAGGGTGTAAGGGGAACTTGACCCTATATATATATATATAACAAAAACACCAAGACTAATGCAAATCATATGCTTCCGGTGATCTTGCTCCTCTCTTTCTCAATTAAAATCAGCAATCAATTGGCCTAAATACAGTTGAATGGTGAAAATAGATGTCGGCAGGCAACTACATATAAGTACAAATAAAGCCTTGTTGAGTAGAACTGAGTTGAGACAGAGTAATTAACAAATTAAAATCCATGTCCTTAAGATTAATGGATAAATTTTGAATGATTACTTAGATGGTGGATATTATGAACTACATGAGGATCCAAATCCTTCAGGCATTTGTATGATATTTTCTGCTCCAACCTGATTCACAATTTGCCCTTAATTCATCAACTACAACAAGGCAATTTGATTATGTTGCATCTTCAGTAATTCCTTGATCATGTTTTCAGAGTTAATTGGGAATATTCTGAAATAATTTAGCAATGATTTACAATAGCCTATGTGCTAGCTATTCATGAAATACCCCATGAGTCTGATTCACTTGACTGCTTGAATTAGGATTATAATTTGGTGGGTGCCTTTCGAAACAGTTCAAGAACCATCCATATATATATGTATATCATCTAGTGCATAAGTAAATAAATAAAAGCTCTGAAACAAAATTGAAGCTGCTGAGAAAATATAAAGAGGAGTTGGTGATGGATATATACATACAATTGGAAATGAGGGGTGGGCTTTGGCTTTCCGAGCGAAGTAGGAAGAGGATGGAAAGCTGGAAACTCCAACTGCTCCTATTTTGAACATGCTCATTCTGCAGTACTGCTACGCTTCTGTTTTTCGCTTCTTTTATTATTATTACGGAGTATTATTATTTAAACATCACACATTCTTTATTTTTCTTTACTTGCTTTATCTCAGAGAGAGAGAGAGAGAGAGAGAGAGAGAGAGAGAGAGAGGCCTTTCCTTAGGTTTAACGTATATAGAGAAGGGAGGGAGCCAGACACTCTTGTGATCCACACACAGAGTTACGGATGATATATGCCACTGATTTTATTTTATTTTATTCATTCACTTGACACTATTCTTCAAGTAGTGAATCGAACACATCCTCGTAATTATTTTTTAGCCTTTTTTTTTTTTTTTTTCCAAAATTTATGTTTTGGTAGAAAATCCGTAAAGGAGAAAAGTAGAATGGATTTTCCATCTTCCGGGGAAAAATAGTTCACTTTCTTTTATTGTGAATTTTGGTTATTGCATGAAAAAAATAATTCATAAAAATTAAAATATATTGAGAAAAATTATAAAATTTTACCTATATGCTTATAAATACATCAGTAATTTAATATAAATATTTTATAAAAATAAGATAACAAGTCTAGAACCTTTTTTCAGTCAAACAAACAAATAGCTAACTGATAGAACGGTGCAAAGTATCACAAATTAAAATTATAGGAAGTTAATGTGTTGCAATTGAAATCATAGGGATACAAAGTGTAAATCGATGATAGTTGAAGGGTCAAACTGTAATTTCTCCAGTAAATAAAATTACTAAACTTTTAGTCTACTTCAACAACAAGCCATTTTTTAATTCGCAGCCCCATACCCAATTCAACTCCATTTAGAACATTAACCAAAGAAAATTGGAAACAAAAAAAATTAAAAAAAAAATCCATTAGAAAAATTATCAACCATACTCAAACTGCAGTATATGATTCAAGCATTCAAGTATCAACTACAGATGGAACATTAACTAAAGATTATTGACCAAAAAATGTAATTATATCAATACCTCATAATGTGTCATGGCCTCTCAAGAATCATGTATTTTGAATTCTACAATGATATAAAGCCCTTCATTAATTAAAATTCAAAATTTATACAAGGCCTCAACTTTGAGATGGGATGGTTGTGTTCCTTTCATCAAAACCAAAACCAACACAATCAAATCAGAGTATGTGCGCGTTAGTCTACTCAAATTTGTACGCATGATAAATGTATATGTTATCCCTAGTATTGACCCTAGAGGGGGAGTGAAAGGATTTATAGCAAATTTTGAACAATATATTATATGAAAATTAAGAACAATTACACAAATTAAGAAAGCTATGCAATTTATATAAAACAAACACATGCACAAATATAAATTGCAAGAGAGAAGAGGGATAGAAAAATCAAACGCAAGATATTAACGTGGTTCGGCACTCCTTGCTTACGTCCACCCCTTAAGCTTTTAGTTCAAGGATTTCTCAATCCACTATAGATTATTCTTTTAAGGTGGAGAAACATTTACACTATCCTTCTTCTGAGTCAAGATATATAGAAAAATACAATCTCACTTTCGGTAAAGATGAAACCAATACAACCAACGAGCACTCTCTCACTCCTTTTCACAAAGGTTATAGCCCAACCGTTCTACAACAAATATTACAAATAGGTTTATGTATATATGAAGATGAACTCCCCAAAAAATAGTTAAGTACAAATGAAGCTCACACTATTCTCTCTCAAAGATTAGAATTAATTGGCTCAAGAGAGAATATGGTTCTAGGGCTTGCAATACACAAGAATGGTGAATACTATGTTAGTGTGTGTTTGTGTATGTTCATTAGCCCAAACAAACCCTAAAAGGTCAATATGGCCATTATGGGTTAAATAGATCTGTTGGGAGCATTTTAAAACTAGTCATTATGCTTTCCAGATCGAGTCAATTAGTTGGCTAGACAAAAGGATTAGTTGACTAGGCCAAAAGTGTCCAAACTAAGTTATTGCCAAAATTTTCAGAGGCTAAAACATAGGACGGGGCATTTTTCATCCAATGAAGTCGGGCGTAAGCCCAAAAAGAATTTTGAATATATATATATATATATATATAGTATAAATTATAAAAATATTTAGCAAATTTTATAAACTGGATAAACAAATATTATAAGAGTAGGTTGTTTCATAAATAAGAAAAAAAAATGATTAGATTATAAAATTTAAAAATAAAGTTGGTGCAAATTGATCTTTTCTATTTTATATCTTCATTCTTTTTTATTCTTAATGGGAAAGAAAGTCGATGCAAATTCTTATCTTTTTGTTTACCACAAAAATAAAATGCCACGTGGGAATTTTGGGAAACAATATCTGAGTGCCACGTGTATAGAAGAAGAGGTGCTATATGGTGCCATGTGATAAAATAGGAGGCCATTCAGAAGAGGACATTTGTCAAAAGGGGATTTAAGTGGAAGTTATAAAGAATGCTGGATTAAGGCCGGGTAGTGGGGCAGTTATGGATAATGGAAGTAGTGGCCCACGATTAAAGGAAGTGGAAGAAATGAGCTAGAACAGTTATTGGACTTCAGCCCAAACGTGTATATACAGAAGGCCAATCAGCAAGGAAAAGAGACATCAACAACTTCAATCAAACCAACTCAAAGCAATTCTTTCCCTCAAAGTTTCTTTTCAAAGCTCAATTTTTTAGTTCTTTAGTTTCAATTACCATAATTAATTTCTACTTTATTTACTCTTTCATCTTCCAAGTTAATTGGTTCCTAGTTGCAATTTTAACTTTAGTTTAAAGCTTTATTGTTATCCCAGTCCGAAATGGAGTTTAATTCATGTATTGTGAAGTCAAGCTCTGTAAGTTTTTCTAATTACTTTACAGATTCAGTTGAATTAATTTTAGTCAATGAAATGTTTTATTTCTGATTGGCTCATCTCATTTTAATGTGTTAACTTTAGTTTCTTAAACCTTCACACACTAGAACCCAAGAGGATCAACCTCTAATCCTTGTTAATCGCCTGATTTCAATTTACTTTTATAAGTGATCAACTAGGCATTAGGACCATACCTGATTTCACGGCCTAGAAGGTGCTAAGGGTCATATTCACACAGTCCTTTGAACTTTAATAGGCTCTGGCACATCCGCGTTAAGACCTTAATCCCAAGGACTTGAGACCGTAGTTTATAAGGGGAACACTTTTATATCTCACTTTTTTACGAGAGTTACACCAAATCCTATTTCGGCAAGTGTGTATTGCGGTTTTTCAACAAGCTTGTCCAAATGTGGAAGCTTACCGCAAGTCGTCCTTGCTGGACTTGCTAAATTGATTTACTGAAGAATGACTATGGGTGTATGCAAGTACCTGTTTGAAGCTTAATAGCTTTGATCCATGGGGAAAGTACGTAGTATGCTCCTTTG
>JAESVK010000817.1:164639-280526 GCA_017140935.1 Hamamelis virginiana
AGTTCAAGTATCTTCTCAATTTCAATTGGTAGTTCTTCGAGTTTCAAGCATTTCTACTTCAAGTAAGCGCCGCATTTCAATTTCCAAGCACATTTCAATTTCAAGTGTGTTGATTTCTATTTCTAGCGTTGTAATCTCAAGCAATGTAAGTATTTCTTTTTTTAAAGCATTTCCAATTTCTTTCCAAGCAAGTTGATCGGTTTGATTACGATGTAATCCAAGTCGGATTTTCGTTTTTATTAGACATTCAACACTAGAACCCAAGAGGATCAACCTCTAATTCTCGCCAATCGCCTGATTCCAATTCCAATTCCAAAGTGACTGACTAGGCATCTAAGACATTTCCTAGATTCTCGGCCTAGAAGGTGCTAGAGGTCGTGTTCACAAGGTCTTTGGGCTTTTTGAGCCCTGACTCGCCCGCGCACGAAGGCCTTTCTGCACAAGGCCTCAGACCGTCATTTTCACCGGGAACACCTTTTTGGCACGTCCGGTGGGACGCATTGTGTTAAATGCCTAATAGACCTGTCACAAGATCAATGACTAATCCAATTGAGGAACATAGGACATCATCAAATGGATCTCATGGTGAAGAAGAGCCTAGTTCAAATAAGATCTTGACCGAAATGAAAAAATCTTTTACCAAAATGTCAAATCGTTTGGATGAAACAATACAAAGAGGAAATACAATTTTAATCCAAATGTTTTCATTCCAACTTTCCCAACAAAAGGAATTTTTTGAGAGCTTAACAAGTAAATTTTGTGGGTCAAATGACTTGAGGCCTTTCAAAACGCCCGGGGGGCAAAATGGGAGACTTTTTAATGTCACTACAGCTGGAAGGCCTTTTGAGATTTTCAAAATCCTCTATTTATTCCGAAGAGGCCTCCAGAGATTCTTAATATGAAAAATTTCAGGTCAGACCGGAATGCGGTCAAGAATATGATCCCATAATGTATGGCTGTAGGGGCTACAAAACCTGTAGTGAGACCTTTAGATGGAAAAGGCCTGACCAAAAGCCTGGATGACACTGTTAACTATCACAACGAGTCTGAATGTCAGAATATGACATTGGAAAATTAGCCTATAGTCATCACTACTCCTATTGTGCATTTTCAAAATAAGGAAAGACCACTCATGAACCAAATGCCCGGGGGGTAAGGTTCTAAGAACCATGGTCTTCAAGAGTTTACATGTAATATAAATCCTTTGTATGAGGAGGAAATCAAGAGTAAGAGCCAAAACGGCCAAGGGTCATTCACATTTATGCTCGAGGGGCATGTGGAAATGTCAAATGACGAAATCGTGCATGAGAGGCCTTTCGAGGCCTTAACAAAAAAGATCAAGCAGGACTTTTCTGGTGACGATCTTAATATTCAATGTAGTATGGAGAATGTTCTCATTGGTCGTTATGTAAAAGATAACGACCAGACTGTGCACGAGAGGCTTTTCAAGGCTTTAACAGAAAAGTCGACGGAGCATGACTTTTCTGGTGACAGTCTTAAAATTGACGAAGGTCTTATGATTGACAACTTTATTCTTGAAAGTACTGTGTAGAATATCTTTGCGGGTTTTAAAGATGAAAATGACCATCCTCATGGTCAGGAGACCATTCCTAAAGGTTTTTATGAAGAAACATCAATCTGTACCAAAGTCAAAAAGCCTTCAGATATTGACAAATGTGGTACGAAGGACAACCAAGATGAGAATGTCTTAACAGATTGTGATGACGATGACCTTCTCCATGGTCAGGGGACCATTTCCGATTGTCTTTATGAAGATGAACCAGTCCCTGCAGAAATCAAGAAGCCTCCAGATATAGACCAAGGTCATACGGAGGACAGTAAAGAGGTCTCTAATGAGGTAACATCTGGAGGTAAAAACATATCCATGTCTTTTATTTCTAAATTTATCCAATTCATGTGCTCTTTGGTTTTCTTATATCAACTAGAGTAATTAGGAAAACTATTAGTCATGGATTCAAAATAAAGATCAACCATTTCTTTCAAACCATCTTACATCCCGAATGGGTTTGTGGAGGCCATCAAGTTTAGATTAAGATGAGATGGTTGGTAAAGAAGAGAGAATATTTCCAGCAAAAAATATGGCTTTATAGGCTATAAAATTGGTCTATACAAATTTTCAGGTCATATAGGCCGAAAAGGAAGACCTTCAAGCCGTGAAAAATGGCCTTACAGGCAGTAAGTATTTCAGACCTTTCAGTGCAGAAACGTGATCTTCTGCCCTTTAGGCCAATAGTTTGGTTATAATATATTTTCAGAGATATAGGCCTTGCAGGTTGAGGAGGCCTTGTAGGTTGAGAAGAGTGGCCTTTCTGGGCCATAAAGAAAGAGCTCTATAAACCATAGGAGGAAGTTCTTCACCGCAACAATGCGCATCAACTTTATTTCAGACCTTCGGAGAAATCAAAGCTATTTCAGAAGGCCTTTCCACCACGCACAGTCATTCCAGAAGACCTTATCAGCACTCATAAAGTCTGACTCACCTACAAACAAGACCTTCATACCACCACAGAAGATCGCCAAAGACCTACAACAAATTTCTAAGACCGTAGCAAAAGATCTAAAGGCCTTTACTGAAGACCATCGTGTGATACTTTTCTGTGAATGACCTAGAATCAAAGTTTGACAACACCAAAAGAAGCTGTAAAATATCAAGACCTATATGGCAAAAGGTATATATTCTTCCATCTTTACAAATTCTTTTCTACAAAAGTAATTTGAAAGATGCAAGAACAGGGGGGCAAAGTGTTCACCACAAAAATAACCACCAATGGTGAGTTGCTATGTGGCGTGGAAGTTGGTGTGTTAGTGGCCACTAACTTAATGAGTGAGTGGTTAATTAAAGAAAGTAGCTAATTGAATTAGTGGGTGGTTATGCCACATGTCAAGCAAGGATTAAGTCTAATTTGGTTAGTGGGACATGTGACAATTATTTAAGCATCATGTGAGAAGTTACAAAGTAGTGGAGCACTACTTTATAAGCACAAAGTGGGAGGTTTATATGGTTGGCCAGACCTTCCGTAGGCTATAAATACCTCAATCAAAGGCACAAGCAAGGACAACTCCAACAACCAAAAATCAATGCAATGCTCCAATCATTCTAGTAGAATTTTAGGCATTTCTCTTAACAAGCGAGCTCCTTTTCAAGTTTATTTCCAAGCATTCTTAGTTTAGTTCAAGTATCTTCTCAATTTCAATTGGTAGTTCTTCGAGTTTCAACATTTCTACTTCAAGTAAGCGCCACATTTCAATTTCCAAGCACATTTCAATTTCAAGTATGTCGATTTCTATTTCTAGCATTGTAATCTCAAACAATGTAAGTATTTCTCTTTTTAATGCATTTCCAATTTTTTTCCAGGCAAGTTGATCAGTTCGATTACGATGTAATCCGAGTCGAATTTTCGTTTTTGTTAGACATTCAACACTAGAACCCAAGATGATCAACCTCTAATTCTCGCCAATCGCCTGATTCCAATTCTCATTCCAAAGTGACCGACTAGGCATCTAGGACCTTTCCTAGATTCTCGGTCTATAAGGTGCTAGAGGTCGTATTCACACGGTCTTTGGGCTTTTTGAGCCCTGGCACGCCCGCGCACGAAGGCCTTTCTGCACAAGGTCTCATACCGTCGTTTTCACCGGGAACAATTTGCATTGGAAATACATTTCTCCTAAGACGTAAAATCTCCTTCTCTCTCTCTCTCTCTTAGGAATTGTTCTCATCAAAACATATAAAGCCTTCTGTTTTTTGATGCGTGGTATTCCCAAAAAACAAAAATCTCTGCTCAGTTATGCCTAATTACAACTATTTTGACTCTAATTTATGTGAGCTTTTAAATTTTTTGAAAGCCCAAAACAACTATGCATGAGATTCGCTGTTACAGTTGTTTAATCTTCTGTATTTTGAAAACCAACTATTAGATCTAGGGGTGTGCAAAAACCCGCCGGACCCGACCCCACCCACCCCGACCCCATCCGCAATCCGCGGTTACAATGGTTAGGCGGGTTGGGTTGGGTGGATTTGATGAATTTTTGACGGGTGGGGTCGGTTGGCGGGTATAGAGGACAACCCGCCCTAAACCCACCACCACCCGCCAAATAATTATATATAAATAAATAATATATTTATATAAAATAAATTTCATTACTACGTTATATTTTCCCTTAGTTGGATATGCTTGCAAGTTAGTGTTTTTTATTTCTTTAGAAATGTTTATTATGATAGTTTGAATATGCACTTATTTGATTTGATATTCTTTCAATTTCAAATGTGAAACCATATGTTAGTTTGTAAGATTTTTTAATAATAATAAACTATTATTATGTATCTAGCTAGTTAGTAGCTTCTATTGTTGTAGGACAATTTATTTTGGCACTTTAGTTTATTACTATTGGAATAATTGTTTGGATTATAGTTTAATTACTAAATAACACAATATTGCATTGTTATATACGAATTTGAAGTGTTTTTGCTTGTTAAAAAGATTTTAAGAACTTTAGGTGTTTATAAAAAATAATAATAATAATAATAATGCTTCACCCGCTCAATCCGCCCAACCCGCCGGTTGAAACCCACCATATATTTAACCAATCCGCCGGTTATTGAGGTAGGCGGATTGGTTGGCGGGTGAGAGAATTAGCCACCCGCCAAGGACGGGTTGGTTGGCGGTTTTATCCTCCACCCGCCCTCACCCGACCCGCGCACACCCCTAATTAGATCATTGTGAATTTTTGCAAACATGACATAAATAAAAAAATTATGTAATCCAACGACCAATTTTTCAAAACACCTATCCAATTGTCAGTTTTGGCATATACATGAAGGCCCACGACTAGCATTTACTTTAGGAAAATTTCATTCAACCTCCCTTTTTAGCCTCTTCTTTTCCTCACTCACATGTATGTCCAATCTAGGACAAGTATTTTGAGAAACCGACCGTTGGATTGATGTTCCATTTATACAAATCATATATGCAAAAAATTATATTAATCCAACAGTCAATTTTTCATAGTTTTGAGAAAAACTATAAAACATAATGAAAATTTGTGAAAAACTGTCTTAGACTATTTTTTTATTTTTTTTTTTAAACCAACTGTTGGATTAATGTGATTTTTAGCATGCATAATTCCTATAAGTAGAATATCTAATTTAACAATTGATTTCTCAAAATACTTGTTTCAAGTTGGCAAGACACACTAAAAATAAAAATAAAAATAAAAAAGAGAAAAAAATGAGATTAAATAGAATTATTGTTTACTTTATGCACATCTCTTACTGTACCAGACTACCACATGAAAACTAAAGCATTCATGAGGTTATGGCCCACTTTCCCATTTTAAATTTAGCGCTAATTAACTACATTCATCCACTCACCACTTTGCTGCACATTAACCCACTAACCGACAAAATTAATTATCCCTAGCAACAAGTTAAATACCCGCTAACAAAACATTAAACAACCCACTAACTCCATATTATTCTCCCACGTCAATGTAAAACTTGAAAAATAAAATAATATTAAATTAGATGCTTTTTAAAATAAAATAAAATAATCTTGAAACTAGCTAAGAAACTTGATATTAGATTAATCTTAAATTACCTTATCATCTCGACATCTTGAGAAGGCTCAACTCTAAATATACAGTGAACCCAATTGTCCAATTTTCAAATATAAAATTAAAAGTAATTAAGAATATGTTTTTAACATAATAGATTATTTTAAATTTAACAAAAATACCATATTCTGATATTCAAATTCTTTCACCCATTAAAATAAAAATATATATCTTTTGGACATAAGAGAATATTTAAATTTGTGTGATTTATTTCATAATATTATTAAATTAAAAAGATATAATTTCTTTACCATTCTTTCTATCTATTATATAAAGAGCAATACGTTGATGTGATGGTCCTAAAATTCTTTCTGTCATTCAAAGAAAGGTAGCTTGCTTCTCCCCCTCAGGACGGTCTCGGGAGACTGTTGTTGCTGAAGGTATGCCTCTTCATCGAGCTTCACACAAACACAATGGCGTCCTTGAGAGTCGACCAAGGAGGCATTCTGGTAGGAAGGCCGACCACTACATAAGCCGCCATCAGTCCAGGAGAGAAGCAAGCTACCTTTCTTTGATCCACCTTCGCCACTAATGCTTTCACTCGATCAACGGGCTCTCTAGCTTCCTCTATCACTTGAACCCTTGTCTGGAACATTTGCCTCGATGATGGTCTATCCGGCGTATAGGTCCGTACGGGAGATCGTACTTACTAACGATGGGCAAGCACGCTCGCTCGCATTCTCGTTCTATGTGATGGTCCACCAAGGGAAGGGCACTCTCCTTAATTCACTCTCATTCTTCATCCATATTTGTTTTAGCCCTATTTTAAAATGATATTACATTATATGATTGGTCCAACTAATTAATTGAAGTTTAGATTTTTAAGATATTTTATTGTTGTGATCCCATTCAAGTTTTATTTCTCTTTTCATAATTATTATTATTTTTTTTTTATTGTAGGTCTCACCTACTTTTCTCCTATCTCTTCTTATTTATTTTTTATTTAAAAAAATTGATTCTAGCTGACTTTTTACTTTTTTATGTTATTTTAAAAATTTTATTTTTTTAATAATGTATCCAAATTAATTTTTTTTTCAATTTCTTTAACATTTTTAATCATTCTTATGTATTAAGATATATACTATAACCTATAAATTTAATTACGATCAAACGGTCAAGATCATATGATCAAAATATATTTTATATACAATTATAATTAATTAGATATAATTTTATTGATAAATCTTGCGCATTGCGCGGATTTGGGCTCATACTTTTATAAGTGGTTTGTAAAATCCAACATGGGAATTATATTTTGAGAAATCCACCGTTGGATTAAATGTTTCTCTTTTACATCATTACAGAGGTGCTGATATCAGGTGCACCTGATGCATCTTGCATCAGGTGCCCTCTTGTAGAGCCACTTGCTCAGTAAATTTTGAAAAATTGACCGTTGGATTTTAGATACCCCTATAATATATGTCATGAGTGCCAAAAATCACAGTGATCCAATGGTTGATATGAGAAAACTGACTGCTAAAAAATGATAACATTTTAAAGAACAAAAAAGTCATAATTTTTCGAAGTTATATTTTTCAAAAACCAACTGTCAAATCACTGTGATTTTTGACAGGCATGACATACATTATAGGGGTATCTAAAATCCAAATGTCAGTTTTCCAAAATTTACCATGCAAGTAGCTCTACAAGAGGGTACCTGATGCAAGATGCATTAGGTGCACCTGATATTAGCACCTCTTTACATCATTATGTTTACAAAATATAAAGTCAATTGGATATTAAGAGCTACTTCATCCATAATTATGAAAAATTGGGATATTTTTTATTGATTAGAAAAGTGACTTTATAGATTGAATGGTTACTAGTGTTCGATTAGTTCGAATTTCGACAGACATGGTATTCATAAAAAAAAGTATCTAATCCAATAAGAGTTCAGATTTCCTGGTGATCTCACTGTAGATTACCATGTAATGATTCATCATTGAGATGGTGCCACACAAAGCCTAGAGGAGATCTAAAGATTTTTATTTTATTTGTCTTAACTTGGATATTAAATGACAATTTTTTTTTAGAAATAATCCTATGTTTCTCACTCAGTCTTTGAATAATAATCATGGTATCTAACGGCCAATTTTTGAAAAGATGTTACTGTAAAAAAAAAAAAAAAAAAAAAAAAAAAAAAAAAAAAAAAAAAAAAAAACGATGACTATTTATTATGTTCTTCAAAATATCATTATTTTTTTACAGTTAGTTTTTCTCAAAAAGTAACTGTAGAATCAATGTGTGTTTTGGCAAGCCTAACATACATAAGAGAGGTTTCTAATTCAAGGTTAATTTTTTAAAATTTATTTTGCAACTAGCCATATGGAGGTCTATTAGTATTTCAATATTTTTGTTATTTCTAAAATTGGCCCAGTTTTTTTAATTTTCTATTGATTTTTACTTTCTAGTATAATTATAGTGTAGATTTCACCACACCAGAAAGATCATTACATGCAAATCTACAAAAAGAGGATTTCTCAAATTTTAAGGGCTTGTTTGGGAACTGAGTCTGGTCAATTCTGATCTCTTTTTATTATAAGGTTTTTATGTAAACCAGCTTACAGTTGATATGAAAAAAAATTGTTTTTATACCTTATTTTCTGGATATGCATGATTGAACTGATCTACAGAAAAAATGCACTTAGCAAACAATACTAAATAAAAATCAGATAGATTTATCCTTAGCTGGCCAGATTTTTAAATTTGCTTGACACCCCCTTACTCTCTTATTGGATTTTACAAACTACAAGTAAAAAATTATTGATAAAAGAATCCTGTCCTAAATTAAGATAGTTATAATTCTAAAAAATGAAAATAATAATATTACACATTTACACGTGCATTTTGTGGAGGCACGTTATGCGGCTTTGCAAAGAAACCCGAAAGGCACATTGCAAAAAGGCGGCTCACGGTCAGACCCATAATAAAAGCAGAGAGAGAGAGAGAGAGAAAGAGGGAAGAGAGAGAACATGGAAGTTGAGGCGAGAACTTCGAAGAAGATTTGCTCCGGCGCCGACAACTGCGTGGAAGAGCGGCCGTGGGAAGGGCTGAATCCGGAGATATTGGCCTTGATATTTGTACGAATACCAGTAGAAGAGATGGTGCAGGCGGTGCCTTTGGTTTGTAGGTCGTGGCTCACAGTCGTGGCCGGACCCTATTGTTGGACTGACATCGACGTTGAACAGTGGTGCCGCCGATGCAATCAGTCTGACATTATTGACTCCGCCGTTCGAAAACTTGTTCGTAGAAGCAAATGCACTTTTCGTCGTCTCTCCGCTTACAAGCTTGGTAACGCTGGTTTTGCTTTCGTTGCCAACTGGTATTTTTCTTTTCTTTTCTTTTCTTTTATCTCTGTTTTGCTCCGGTGATTGTTGGTTCGATTGTATTTGTTATTTGTAACTGGTGGGTTTGCATTATTTGTCTTCATCAGTTCATCACATATACGCATATACAGTATACACACCCTTTTTCTTTGTGATGAAAATAATATTTCATTATGTACTAGCTCTTATGTTTTACAAAACTCATCCAACCCTACCCTCGTGTTTGGATGCTGCGAAAACCGAGTTTTGCTTCTTCTTTTTTGGGTATGGCTCTCTCGTATCCAAATATGTAAAAAAATTAATAAAAAACTCTTAACAGCTCATGAGATCAAGGACAACGATTCATGAAGCGGAGGTTTGGGATCTAATATTGGCACCCTGATTATTGGATGGATTATAAAGTTTTCGGGTGACGTCGCTCATCCTACGGAGTAGTCTAAACTCAAAACTCCAGCGGGAGTAAAGGTCAGTTTTGAATAATTTTGCCTAAAGTCATTTTTGGAATTCAAAATTTCACTTGATCTAAAGAGATGGGCGGTAATTGCTTTTAAACTGTGTCTGAGTTGAGAGAGTTGGAGGGAAGAAAAGAGAAAACTTTTGAGAGTTTCTCTTGTTTGGTTTCCAAAATTGGGAGAGAAAGGAAAAGAGGGAAAGAGAAAGTGGGGAGAAAGTAGATGCTTTTTTATTCTCTTCAAATTGGAGAGATTTGGAGAGAAAAGAAGAGAGAGGAGGTAGATTTACTCTTTTGCCCACATATATTGCTTGGAATGTTAGAAGAGTAAGTGTAATGTTAGAAATTACACCTTAATATTTTTTCTTCTCTTCCTTTAATGAAAGCTATCCAAACAGGGTAGAGAGAAAGTTACCTTAATGAAAGCTATCCAAACAGGGTAGAGAGAAAGTTAAGTTATTCCCCTATTTAACTTTCTCTTCTCTTCTCTTCTTTAAGCAAGGTTTTTTCTCTTCTCTCCAATTCTCTCAATTCAAACATAGTGTTAGACAGCTGGAGGAGTACGTGATGGTTGGCCAAAGTTATGCCCTTCATCTTTTGCCACAATCACTTCTAGTATAAATTTTTTTGATATGTCAAGAGTTTGATTTGAACATAACTCTAAAAAAATGTGAAGATATAGTTTTTCAAAATTAATTTTAGGCAAAGCTAATACAAACGGGCCCTAAGCCTAAAATACTCTATGTTGCTAGGGAAACAGTCGCGTGTGTTAGACTAAGTTGAGGGGAGTTGTTTTGTTTCTTGGGTATGAAATGGTGAAAAGTGAAAACCTTAAGATTCATAAACTTATGTTATATTTCTTACACTTCATTTTTAGATCAACAAAAAACAGAGCATGGGTTTAATCTAATTTCTGACTAAATTTGAAAAGTTCTTTTCCTACACCTTCTGATCAACCAAAACCAGAACATGGATTTAATTTGATATCTGCAAAAATTTCAAGTTCTTTTACTATATTTTCTTTGGATCCAAACGTAACTCAAGTTGGATAACTCTCAATGGCATTCCATTTTTTTGAGGGGTCTATATAGATTGGACCTGTTTTTGGACAAAATTAAACTTAGTGTTAATGCTTTGATGTTGCAGAGTTGGAATAATGTAACTAATGGCCCTGTATTTTATGAATAATAATATATAGGGCATTGATCTATAGGGACATGAACTAAAGCTTTATATATTTTGGATGGGATTTTATAACCCTTGCATATACTAATGAATGATGCTTTGAATTTTCGCAAGTGTTATTATTTCTTTGATTTGTCACTTAGTGTATCTCATATATTTATGTTCATTATGATGAGACAAAATAGAGTTTAAGGAGCAAAGATGTGGTGTCAATTTGGTAATATTAAGTTGTTGAGTAATGTGTTCTGCATATTGCATTGACCTAGCAATTCTTATTGTTTGTTTTGATTCTAATTGAATGTCGGTTGAGAAGGTGGGATAAGTGATGCTTTGTTGTTTATCAGAAGTGTTTTAAAGTTGTTTCCCGGCTTCCCGCAGCTTAAGTCCCGTTGTTTTGGTATTTGGTATTTCATAGTATTTACCTGTTTGCGTATTTTTCTAAACACATGTGTCCAAAATATTGAGAAATTCTCTAAATTTAGAATGAGAACGACAGAAGTTCTCAGAAAAATGGCATTTCTTATGTTTTTCATCCTCTTTCAAAAAAATATGGGAATGAAATGTGTGAGATTACTTTACAGCATTCCTTTAAAAGTCTTTGTTTTCAAAAGAAAATTTATTTGTCTGGATAAGTATTGTAACTTAGTTATTTGCTTATTCCATTTATTTTTGTGTTCAAACATGGAAGATCATAAGTGAAAAATAATATTTTCTTTTTCTTGATAAAGGACTGACATCTTTTCCTACATTTTCTTTCAAAAATAGAGCATGGATTCATATGATATTTTACAAAAAATTTGAGTTCTTTTCCTACGCTTTCTTTGCAACCACATGGAGCATAGATTTTTGTTTTCAGACAAACTAGAGTACTAGACTAACCACTTTTAAAGTTCAATGTTGCAGAGTTATGACATTGCATGCATTTTGATAAATTAGATGCACGGTTTTGATTTCTAGGGACATAAGCTAAGCATAATATGTCTTAGATGAGATTTTATAACCATTGCATCAGCTAATAAATGGTGCTTTCTATATCCATTTCCTTTTTATTTCCAGATACATACTTCCTAGCCAAAAATATGCACTGCTGAGACAATTTTTACTTTTTTTTTTTTACTTTTAATTTGTTGTTTGTAGTAACTCATATAAATTTCTGTTCATTTTAATGGGAAGAAACAAAATTAATAGGACAAAGTGATTGCGTCAATGTGGTACTATCGGGTTGTTGGGTTGTGGTTTGCTCTACAAATTGCCTTCGTTTAGATAAATGGTTCATTTTGAGAGTAGAAAGGAACATAAATGGTGCGGGGAACATGTGGAACCGTGCTTTTTAGATTCTTTTTAAATTTCTCTATCAACATCCTTTGCTGGGAATTCCATAAAGGCATTCCGGAAATTTAACTCTCTCTCTCTCTCTCTCTCTCCCCTTTTTTTCTTTTGGAAAAAAAACATCCCGAAAACCACTTTATCTCAAATTTCTCTTAAAGTTTGGTTATGCTTGCAAAAGACGTGTCTGATATTGTAAGAATGTCTGAAACTTTCAAGAATAAGAATGGTATAAATTTTGAGAATATGTCATTTTGTTGACAAAAGACAGAAAAACAGAATGAAGATGTGCAAAATGACTTACGAACTTTTTTGAAAGGGGTCACTTTTAGAAAACTATTACAGAAGTATGTGGTTTCCATTATTGAAAAGATATTAAGTGGCGCTTAGAAACTAATGAGGATGCATTTGATTTTCAGAGTTACGAGATCACCTATGGAAAAAGATCACAGCTGAGGTTGGAAGGGGATAAAATTATCCCTTCAATCTTGCCAGCTCATTGGATTTTGCTTCTAGAAAAGTCATCTTTTTTATTCCTTTCTTTATTTTTTTTTCAAAGATCATTGACTCTTTCCTTCCGCTAGCTGTGATTAAGAGAAACTTATCAATAAATCTCACCATATTTCTATTGATTGTTTTGTCTTTCATCTAGTCATTCTTCAAGGCATAAGAATGTACTGTTTTTGACAGATATGATTGTACCTGAAGTGCTTCATCAGAGACCAATTTGTAAATTTTTTCTTTGAAAGGGGAAGTGAATAAGAAATTTTGAGAATGAAATGATCATATACTATAATACTTATTCTGATACAGGTATTTATGTCTAAATTTATCTTTAAGGACTTGGATTAGATTAAAATTGAAAATCATAAATATTTATTTGCATATTATGGCGGAAAAATTGGTTGTGCTTAAAATGTCAACTTAGCGGATATTTATAGGGACTGTGGATTGAATAACCAACTTTGAAAGGTGGCTAGTCATGTACTTTAAAAATAATTTAATTTTCTGTTTTTTTTTTTTTTTTTCCCCATCTTTAGTGGGATATGCCTGAAGGTACTGCAAATTCCCATGAGTAATGTCACTGACAGGATGGTGGAGAAGCATGCAGAATCACTTGCAAATGTGACAATCTTGGACATCAGTTATTGTTTGAAGATCACGTGCAAAGGGCTTGAAGAACTAGGGAAGCATTGCAAATCCCTAGTTCAATTGAAGAGGAATATGCCCCCGCCAGAATGGGAGCAACCTTCAATAGTGGATTCAAAGTTCGATGATCGTGAGGCAATGGTCATAGCCAACACAATGCCGGGCCTGCTCCATCTTGAGCTTGGTTTTGGCCGCTTTGGTGACCTCGGCCTTAATGCCATCCTTACAACGTGTAAGGCCCTCACCCACCTTGACATTCGAGGATGTTGGAGCTTGGAGTTGGAGGGTGATCTTGAGGATAAGTGCAAGCAACTTGTGGTTTTTAAGAGCCCTTGGGTTGATGACTATGAACACGGGTCTTCTGACAATGATAGTAGTGGAGAAGATGATGACGAGAAATCTTCCTCGTCAGATTTGGATTAGTCAATGGTTTCCTTCAGTTCTTCCTCAAAGTTGAATTAGTCAATGGTTTCCTTTTGTTTAAGGTAATTGTGAATCAACATATGGATGCATGCCTTGATAGGGGTATTTTGGTACATAATACTGTGAAAATATATAGTGCGGAAAAGGGTAAATTTTATTTTCTTTCAGTGGTGTACATAGTCAAGTTTACAAAACAAATCATGCACATTGGTAGAAATTCATGATATTATCTTAGAAGTTTGTACTGACAATGTAAAGCTTCTATTGACTACTGTGCTAGTTTGATGCACAGAAGTTAGTCAATATAATATACTTACTTATATAATGATGCATGGTTGGTTTTTTATTCCTCTTATCTATTCTATAATTGGTTTTATTAATGCCTTTTGGAGCAATTAATATGCACCTTGCTAGAAAAGGTGATTGCCTTGTCATTGGCTCCTTTTCATGCTGGATTTTACGAAGGAAATTATGTGCACATCAATAGATGAAAGTCATTCTCTTTTATCAAGTTATGATGGCAAATAGATTTGTTTGTACTCTTTTTGTCATATTGATTTTGTGATGTCTATCATGATCATTTGAAACATAACACTCTAGAAAGGCAAATTGCAATTCAGAAGTTACATGATCTGCATCTTTAATGTAGCAGCATTTTTGTTTCAATGCCTCAACTTCCCTTTGAAGTTGAGAAATTTTAACAGCAACTGACTGGAAATCATAGTTGTTCTTTCTTCAGTCTCTCTCTCTCTCTCTCTCTCTCTCTTTCTCTCTCTCTGTGTGTGGAATATGAAGGATGGTACTGACAACATGATATAACAGTGATGTAGTGATCATTTTAATATTTAGTTGTATTTATTTTGAGACAAAGTTAACAGTTGTTGTTAACAAATTCCAGTCACAATCCCCAGTAATAGGGTTAATTTGAAAAAAAATAAATAAATAAAAAAATACATTACATATTTTCCAGATAAAGGGTTTTATGGATTGTTATCTCTAAATTATGCTCCTCCTCCTCCTCCTCGTACTAATTAATAATTATTGGATAAAACAAAATTTGTGAATGGTATTGGAGTGTTTAATATGAATAAGGAGGGTCTATAACTGCGCGAGCTTGGTATGAAATATTGGTTTAATTTCTGAATGTTTGGGGAGAATGGCATGTGGTGGGTAGTGTCATCTGTCTCCCTCTCTTCTCCATGCAATAATTTATTTGATACTTTGATTAACAGCTGTATGCATACTGCGTGCTACTTGAAGTAATTATCTCTCCTTTCCTCATTGATTGTATGATGATGGAAATTATTCATTTCTTTACCCCCCATCTATTGTGAGAAAAATATCTTTAAATCATTTACCTTTTTTTTATTCTAAATTTGGTCTCTTGAGGTGATATTTGTAAAGAAAGTTCTTCCTGGTGAAAAGTTGGTATCTTACATTCTAATGCTTTGTTTGAATCTCAGAAACAACAAGGAAAAAGAAGTAAAAATGCTAGCTATTATAAAATGGATTCCTAGCTCTCTCCTTCTGTATAGCAATTTAGAAAATTCAAAGAGAGGCAAGAAGAGAAGAAGTAGTTCAATATACTACAATATAATTGGATTAGAAATGGAATTCTGGATGTGTCCCTTTTAAACTTCCAAAAATGAAAATGTTTTCCTGAAATGATGAATTTAAATAGTTTTTATACAAATAATGCCAATTTAACTGGAGAAAAAATAGGAGTAGGAGTTAACAGGAGAAAAAACACATGTTAATTAACTTACAGTGCACCCAACAATTTGCTAAAACCTGTTACATGTATGTAAATTACAAGAAAAAAAGATATATGAACCTGTTTTACACACAATTTTTTTTTAAAAAAAGTCCCTATATACCCCCAAGTCAGCTTAATAATCATCATACAGTAGGTCAGCATAAACCTCTTAAAGCAAGACACTTCAAAAAGAAAGCATTAATGATAAGCTTCCTAACATCATACGTCACTTCAAACAAGCACTACATGCAGCACCACCAAAGGAAAAAATAAAAAAATAAAAAAATAAAAAATTTAAAAAGGAAGAAAAAACCCATGTTTCAGAGATTGACATAAACAGGAATTAACGAGTATAAACTGCATTGGTGTTGCTTCCCTTTCTTGGGCTTTCGCACGGCGATAAGAATTGTTGATTGCATGGCCTTAAGACCCCATTTGGAATAAGTTTGTCTAAAATCACTTTTCAACTCAAAATGTCTATTTAAACTCTCAAAACCTTAATAGATAAATTATAATTTTGATTTTGGCCAAAAGTAACTCCCCCAAACAGGGGTATAATTTTGATTTTGGCCAGAGGCAACACCCCCCCCCCCCCCCTCAACCCAACCCAATCACTTCCGGAATGAAAATTTTCATTTGTGAAGATGTAATTAATTTGGGTGTAGTTGTAAAGATATATGTGAAGAGATAGTTTTTCAAAAGTGATTTTAAGCAAAACTAATTCAAACAGTGCCTAAGACTAATGCTGCCACAATAGATCTCCAGTGCCTCGTCCAATAAAATGCACTCCAATTCGTTGTAGTCATCAATGCCTGCACATATGCCAAGCTGATTTTTCTTCACCAATATTAGAAGCTTCATGCTCAGCTAATAAAGTAGGTGTATTTCTAAAGCAATATGCAGGTGACACACTTGTTAATCACACAACAGTTGATTCAATTATACTTGGAAATGAACTATGCAGAACGTTTCTGTGTATGAGACTTAGGTTCCATTGGCATAAGCATTTTTTAAATTCACTTTGAGAGTCTAAAGTTTCAATTGATTTAAGAGATGGGATGATAATCACTTCTAAACGACTTGAAGGGTAATAGGATAGTTGGCAAATATATACTTACAGAAGAATTTTGTCATGTGAAGATACAGTTTAAACATTTCTCTAAATAGATATGTGAAGACAGGGTTCTTCAAAAGTGATTTTAGAAAAAGCAAATGCAAACGGAGCCTTAGGAAACTTATGCATGCAGAGCATCCACAGTACACAATCTTTAAAGGCATTTGAGGGTAACATCAGGATACGGTTCAGAATACTATAGAGATGCAAATCTCTGTAAAACTATACATGGACCAAAAAAAAAAAAAAAAAAATCTACAGAAAACCCTAAAATTTGTGACCTAACTAAAATGATGAAACTGTTCCATGGTATAACTGCTTATAGCTTTCACCACCTCACAATTAGGCACAAAAAAAAAATCTAAAAATATCTACTATCTGTAGATTTTTTTCATTTTTCTTTTTTAATTTTTAGGTGGCATCCTAATCATGGCCTCTTCAAGCCATGCCAGAAGACAACTCCCACACCATTGTTCATGGATGCCATGATAGACAAGAGAAAGTAAAGTAGCTTAGTTTGATAGTACTATCATCTCAGGAACTCACCTGGGCCACAAAAAAGAGCCATAGCAGAACACTGAGAATACATGTCCGCTTTATTTGGCTCCTCCAGATTATGAGGAGTCACTTCAATGTATTTAGTTTCAGTAGCAGATTCTGGATCTGAAATATGAAGTAGCTTGATTTCACAGATTTAATAATTTTTGTTGGCTGTAATTTAGGCATCATGTCCATCTCTGTGTTTTTGTTTCTGTGTTTCCAGTCTCACTTGCTTGAAGGTGGAATCTTTTTGCCAGAGGTCTAGGAGCTCTTGTTTGGCGGTTGAATCCTCTCAAACAAATAAACCCTGCAGAATTGCAGAAGTGAATACTTAACTTCAGCAAAAAAAAAGTTCATAATTGAGCAGTATACTTCAAGATGGGTAATATGGAACTGAGGTGTAGCCCTTTGTGAAGTTTTGACACAGAAAACAACCCCACTCCCGCCAGTGGAAATGTTACGAGTGATGCATAATGCATGCAAGAAAAAAATAGTGAAACAACACAGTGACCAATAGAAGCTAAGGTAAATAATTTTAATAGCAACTATTTTCTTCTGATATTGATATTGTGAAAAAACAAAAAATTCTAGTACAACTGAGGTGGGCTGGCCAGTAACTCTCTGAGTAATCATCAATATGAATATAGCCAATCATAAGCTACACGTTCCATCAATTATAAAGCTGATAGTGTACGTATGATCACAACAGAGCAACTAATTTGATATCTTTCTTCCTTTGGTCAGTAAGAAGGAGTTTTCATACCTCTCCAAAAGCAGTGCTGGATTTTCCTTGTTGATAAACCTGGTTCAAAGAAATTGTGTTTGTAAGCCAATTATCACAACCTATATTTAAGTCATTTGGTATTATAATTTCTTGCCTTTACATATCATTGATGTGGAGGTTCCACAGTATAAAGTTCGTCTCGGCAGGCCCTGTATATATGACATAGGAACAGTAATTGGGGTTTGACTGGATTCATCATCAGCAAATACCTACATGAGAATAAGATATTCATTGTGCATAATAGACTGATCCAAAAGCAAATGTTTTTAAAATTTGGCAAACAGTAAACATTTGAATATTCATAAAAGACAGAATAAATTCACCTCATTAACTTGAAAGTATGTTCCATTGAGTGGAAAGCTCCCTCTCAAAGCTGTTCGACACGGTATCTGTTTATCCATTATTGTATATGATTAATTACTCCAATTTTTTAGTGTATTAAATTGTAGTATTAGCATGAGTACATGGGTTCTGATCTGTCCTCACCAAAAATGTTCCAAGGACCATTTGGGAATCTTCTTCTCGAGTATTATTACCCAATGAGAACCTCCTGTCATAACACTGTTCTGATTCCTGAGAGACACATTTGGGTGGCTCAACAGAATTTTCAGATTCACCTGATATCAGTCATTAACACAATAATTTAATTAACCAAAAAATATGCATGATAAGATTTTATCTCTAAGCATGAAAGAGTTCGTACTAAACTATCATAGTGATTCCTGAGTTCCAGCGAATTGGTTGTTCCTATATAGAGAACAGGAATGATGCCATTGTAAATTATAAAACATTATAATGCTTTCCCAAGCATGTTTTGAGCATCATATTGTGTTTCCATCATTGGACCAGCTAGATTAATTGGCTTGTGGCCTTTCATATCATGCCTTCTATCTTTTGTTTGTACCTGGTGGCCATATAGCAAGGAGGTATGGGCAAGGTTCGTCAGGGTCTGGTCTCTCTAACTGTAATATTCACAAAAACAGGTATCATCAAAATTGAAATTCATATGCATATATGCCAATACAAATTACTGCATTGAGGAGGTGCAAGATAACTTACCTTTGTCAGAAGAGGGTGCGACTTTGGGAGTTCATAGCTGCATTCGGTTAGAAATTAGTTGTCATCCACTTTTTAAGTTTTGATTCTTGGCGAAACTTTAGAATCAATTATTTGTTGGAACTAATGATAATATGTGTTTGGACATGGACAGAATCTAAATTAAAATTAGACATCTTACATTCTTAATAGCACAAGATTTTCTGCTTGCTGATCTTTTAATTTAAAACAATATTCAATAAAACTAAAAGATGGGCAGAAGTTGCTTTTAAGAATTTGAGCCTGAAATTTTCTTTTGTATTGCATTCTCAGCTTAACCACACCAAACAGGACATGGGATTTATTTCACTGAGCTGGAACCTTGCTCTAACTTACTTAGGGCAATTAGAGTTGGTGCTCCTGCAGTTCAAGAATATTTATTTTCTCCATAATTTAACTTACACTGTTTTTCAAACTTTTATAGGAATAAGTTCTAAACAATTCCTTGATCATGTTAACAAGAATGTCTACTTACACTAGGTGCTCTGTCCTTAACCGGGTTGAGTACTTCAATTTGGGCAATGGAATTTTAGCATCTTCCGAAGTTAAAGCAACTAAAGCTTTTGATATATAACCCTCTTCAGGCAACAACTTGTTATCATCCATATAATTCCATAAATTTTCTGTGAACTCTTCCATTTTGAGTTGCATTAAAGGAATTTCATCAGGATCCATATAAAATGAATCTTCGATGTCCCTTTCTGATACTTCTAAGAATGGGTTAGCCTCAGGAAGGAATGATGATGTTGGGTTAATAACTAAAGCCCGGTTTTCAGCAGCTGCAATGGGAATGATGGAAGTCCGTCTAGTTTTCTTCCTTGGCCTTGGCAGGGCAAGCCTCTCACTGCATTGAACACGCTACGTCAGAAATGGATGATTTATCAAAATGTGATTTATATGAACTTGTATTTAGATTGGGGCGTCTGTAGCTTTAAGCATATGCAAAGTACAGTCCCTGCAGCCTCTAAACAAATTATCATCTTAAAGAAAGTTAATACTTGATACATTGATGAGATCATCCTGTTAATCAGATCATCCGTGTGTTTTTAAACCCCACTAGATGTAAGGCTGAACAGGATTCCGATCGTTTGGCAAGCATTTATAGAAAACTAGGAAAATTGAGCAGAAAATCGATGTTTACCTTGCAAATGCACTTGCAAAGTATTTGCACTCTCCTCTCAGCGGACATGCATTGCAGTTTGGACGTCTTTTTGTACAAAATACCTGCATAAATTTCAAAGAACACATTTAATGATAAATAAGACGATAGGAAGAAATCACATACATTAATTTCACAACATAATTCAAGTGTGCGATAACATACCTTTCCAAAGGTAATCATCTGGTAATGAAGTTCATACCTGTATAAGATGACATCTTATAAGAATAAGTTCTGCTTGATTGAAAAAAACATTCAGTTATGCTAAAACAGTTAATGTGAATTTAAAAATAAGGCCAATCTCATTTCAGATGAATTATGGAAGGGAAATTTTGGGATTACAATGTTCCTTGATCTAGGGTTCGCAGCCGTGGCCAAAGATACTTTTGAATGTCATCCAGCTTTGGGTATCTACAAGGAAACAATATCAAGTGTGTTCATTTAATAGGAAGTGTTGGTGGTGTTGACAAATTGGCATATAATACTTGCTCATTTAGAAGATGTAGCGGAATCATCTCAGGCAATGTTTGAAGAGGAACCCATCCAAGACGCACTGCTATTCGACCAACATTCGTGTCAACCTTATTGAAGCAGCAACTGTAGAAGGTCAGTGCATAGTTGAGACTCCATAAAAATAATAATTGTTTCAATTAATAAATCTTACTGGGAAGGCAAGTTGTTTAAGTGTCAAAAGCCTAACGCACTCTGAGCTTTTCAAACCCAGCCCATTTATGCCCATTAGGAATTCTCTACAAATAATAGATAGTTCTATAAGCAAAAATTTCAGATTCAACACAACATATATCAAATATTTACAGATTCAACAGTTTTTGTGGGTTTACTTTGCCTCCTCAGGTGGAACATTTCGTAACCATTCAAGGTCAATACTCTTAAGCTCTCTAACTAGTCGGTTGAGGAAATCCTACATAATTTGAGCAACCGTTGTTAGCTTCATTTAGGAATTTCACATTTAAGAAATGCATGGCTTCAACATTTCAGCCTATTATTGCCAAAATTTGGAACTCTTAAGAAATAATTTTGTATACCTGGATTCTCTCTGTCAAATTATTATTCATGCCTCTTGCAAAGATTGTTGCAGAAATATCCTTAGGTTCGGCAAATCTAACAGCCTGCCAGTTTACAGAATCCATAGAACCAGCACCACTCTCCCATTCTATACAATTGGAATGCTCTTTCCATAAGCCGGCCCAGTTAAATATTTTCTTCTGATACTTCCCCTTCTTTCTTCTCATCATATCTTTTTTTCTCTCTGTCTCATTAACTGTCAAGCCAGAAGAAGAAATATGTTCTTGCAAACTCGATTCATTTACAACTTGCTCTTGCTTGTCCTGGGAATCCAAGATATTAACTTGATGCAGTTGAGTATTTGGATATCTTGCAGCAAGTGACATGAAGGCAGAGCTGTACAGAGAATAACAAAAAGGTAAAATGACTTTCCTTTTTAATTTCTACTAATTTATTCTCAGCGATATTCTTAATGATATTTCATGATCAAAATCAGCTTATAAACTTGAGTTTACCTTGAAAGATGGTCTGACACATTCTGAGTTAGGAAAACTCCAACAATTGAGTCCACCACTGAGCCCTTCCAGGGTGAGAAAGTTCTGTTCCCTGTAAAGTTTACCATTCTTCTGTTATTGAATGCACATGTATATAAGTCATGTGTAGTGATAATTACACACTAATAAGTTTACCATTCCTGCAACGTGAAAGAGTGATAGGGTTAATGCCTAAGGCTGGTGTCTGATGCATTAAAAAAATAAGAAGTTATTGGCAATAAAAGAGTTCCATTCCAAATTATTATTTTGAAAACATAGCCTGGTAATTGAATATTCTTTGACTGCTTGAGGACATAAATTATGATGTAAATATTTGGAGATGCATAAATTTAGATGAACTTAATCTGATACCTTGGATGCAACGCATGAACTCAATAAATCTCTCAATACGTCTGCAGTATACTTCTCTTTCTTTTTTCATCCATTTTTCCTTATCCTTGTCTGCTTTTTCTTCAACACATTTACCACAATCCTTCTCGTGAACATCTGCTGTTATGACAGAAAACAAACTGCTATGCACGTTCACCTTTCGTCTCCCCCTGATCTTTTGTTTGCCTATCCTTGGAGAATTAGGTCCTAGTTTTCTACTGTCGCTAGGGGGTTGCTTTACTCGTGATTTTCTTTGGTACACCCGTAAGGAATGTTCTTGACAGAGAGGTTGGATAATGGCACAGAGATTATTCTGTTCAATTTCATGACAATTGTCTCTTATTGACCTCTCTTCAAGTTTAGAGTCATCAATCTGCCTCTCATCTGTTTCATGGTTGTCCGGGTAATAATCAAACACCCGCTTAAACCGCCTTGAAGTAGGTTCAGGGGTACGTGGAACAACTGCTTCCCCTATGAGTTCATTTGAGGAAGATGCCAAGGCAGAGTATCTGAAGCTATTATTCACTACATTATTCCCATTCGCAAACAGGTTTGCCTCAATAGAAGCATGCTTTAGAGTTGCAGTTTTTTCGAATAATACTTTTGGCTTACTATGTTTTATCCTTTCAAGTCCTCGCTGTTTGCTATCCTTATTCCTTCGCCGCGGCCTCAGCCTCTCCAGAATCAGCTTTGCAGGGGTCACTGGTATCCAATTCCCCCTTTTCTGCACCTCTTTTGGCTTACTATGTTTTATCCTTCCAAGTCCTTCCTGTTTGCTATCGTCATTCCTTTGCCGCGGCCTCAGCCTCTCCAGAATTGGATTTGCAGGGGTCACTGGTACCCAATTCCCCTTTTTCTGCACCTCTTTTGGCTTACTATGGTCTATCCTTCTAAGTCCTTGCTGTCTGTTATCCTCATTCCTTCGCCGCGGCCTCAGCCTCTCCAGAATTGGATTTACAGGGGTCACTGGTATCCAATTCCCCTTTTTCTGCACCTCTTTTGGTTTACTAAGTCCTTGCTGTTTGCTATCCTCATTCCTTCGCCGCGGCCTCAGCCTCTCCAGAATTGGTTTTGCAGGGGTCACTGGTATCCAATTCCTCTTTTTCTGCACCTCTATACACTTTGCATCCCCTAAATCCACCTTTTTCCTATTCTTAGACCTGCTAAACAGGAAATATTTTAACAATCATACAGTTATGTATATAACAATAACGCATAGAAAAACATCTCAATATTGAGGAATGAGGAAGGAGGGAGGAAAATAAACTGTATTTTTAGCATGAAAATGTAAAGGGTGGGGAACCAAAATAATTTCATTTTTAGCAGGAAAACGAAAAAAAAAACGGGTATTTCAAACAGTAAATAACCTAATCTCCAACTGCTTGGGATACAGTAGAACCTAGCAGTGAAAATTAAAGAAGAGAATCCACTAAGAAACAACAGGGGAAAAAAATTGTCTTTTAAGCATGAAAAGCTGAAATAAAAACAACAACTACCACCCAACTACATAGGATATGTGGGAGCCATTTGCACGCTTGACTAAAGGATCCTGAAGACTAAGCAAATCAAAGTAAGAGCCAAACAAAGCCTTAAACTTTTATCATTTGTACATCAAGTGGGCCCACGTAAAACCACTCACTCTCCTCTCCTGACAAGGAAGACAAGTTGATGGAGACTCAGCGCACAGGCTTACTCCACCTCCACCGAATGAGGATCCTCTACTTGGGTATTTTTGGTGCTTGGGTGATGTGTAGAGGGTATTTTTGGTGCTCGGGTGATGTGTCATGATCTGGATCATTAGCATATCATTCAAGTGAGAAAGCAGACCATCCATTTCATAACACATCACCAAAGCATACCCAAGCCCAAGTAGAGAATCACACTCCCACACCTCCACCGCATGTGGAGCTCTACACTCTACACCCTACACCTTAAAATGAACCAACTAAGTGGCAAAATGCCACTCCACAAAGAGTGTAAAACACTCTTTCAAAGAGGAGATTCCATCTATTAAAGGAGAACCCTTCTACCAACATGAGGTACGCCATCTCCCCCAAAACACTCATTTCACTTATTCTATCATACTAGAATCTGACATTGACATTGGAGCACTTTAATTTAGGCAGGCTCCAAACCGGGGCTCAGGTATGCAGCTCAGATCTGCAGCAGGGGATTTAGCTACGTAGTTGGAGGGATGAAGGAAAAGAAGAGACTTATTTTCATTTGTGAAGGTGGTACCAGCTGCCCGAAAAGCTTGTTCACCACAGGATGCATACAACAGAAGCAAAGAACAGAGGAAAGAGAGAATCTAGAGGAACAGCAACAGAGAAAAAGAAACTGTTCCCCTAGCATGAACAAAGATGGGTACCCAAAAAATCAAAAAACACTCAAAGCGGTTATTATGGCATCAAAAATGAGAAAATGGGGTAATCAAACCACCACCACCACCATAAAATTCATAGTATCTCAACTATATATAAAACCAAAGAACAGAGAAAAGAAGAAAGAAAGCCTAGAGGCCAAGAGCAGAGGGGACAAAAAAAATAGATTCTACTTTTAGCACGCAAATGAAAAAGATTGTCTTTTTAGGATACAAACTAAAAAGCAATGCCTTTTGATCCCAGATACTTGGCAATTAAGGGTATCAAAATTTCACGCAGGAAAAAAACTTTTTTTTTTTCTTTTCTCACTCCTGTTTTAAATGCATGAAATGATGATTCAACCACTTAATACAATTTCATAAGAAAACAGTGTTGAGAACTACATACTGCAATTGTATAAAGTAGCTGATAATCAGAAATGAAACTAAAAGCTCTTTAATTTCAAAAAATTTCAATGAATAAAAAAATTGATTTTGAAAGAAAATTAAAGAAACCCAACAATATCTGTACACAATTTAGCTGTGAGTCTGTGACCTGGGTTATATGACTACATATCATGCATGGAATGTACAGAAATGAAAGTAACAATTAAGAAAATCCACCTACATTAGTTTATTTGAGAAGAGAACGATGTTCCTCTTGAACGAACTCCACACAATTACAGAGACCAGGGACCAATCTTCACATAGAACAGTGATAAAATAAGAAGAAGAAGAAGAAGAAGAGAGAGTAGCGTTACAATCAAAGATGAATACAAGATACCTGTATCTATCTATCTATATCTATAATAATAGGAAGGAGTGGTCATTTGGCTCTGTAAAGAGGCAAAGAAGCTAGGCACAGCCATCGATGAGGGGTAATCATGAGGCAGGCGCCGGATTATTGTCAATGGGTTTGATAAAATTCTCCATAATATGCCATGCAAGTATTTTTCATATTATGCTTTTATTTAGACGTCTGAGTATTCACTTCGTCTCGTCTATCAACTTCAGCTACAACTACAACTGTAGCTACAAAAAAAAAATTATTAACTACTAACTATATATACCAGACTGCAGCTGAATCTGAAAGTATGTTATAACGATATTATTAGAACTATGATATTTATGACTATAATGTAAACATTCAACAGGGCCGGCCCAAGGTTTGGGAGGCCCAAAGCAGGGCGGAATCAGGATTTTATCTTGGGGGCGAAAACATTAAAAATAAAAATTCAAAATTCAAATACATAAATATATTAAGATTCAAAACTAAATTTCTTCGTGAATAATAAAATTAATATATATTCAATCATAACAAAAAGTTTTTTTCTTAAAAAAAAAAAAAAAAAAAAGAAAAACATGATTAAAAAATTGGTAAGTTTCAATTGAATCATCTATCAAAAAGAAACTCGACGTTCTTTCAAATCTCGAAAGTCTTCTATGATTGATTTTATGCAAAACTCCATAGCAATTTCTTTTTAAATATACAAAATCAAATAATCCGTAAGAAACTCATCCTTCATTTTATTGCGAAGCCTAGTTTTAACAATATTCATGGCTGAATATGAGCATTCTGTTGTTGCAGTAGAAACTGGAATAGTAAGCACAAGAACGATAACTTTATAAACAAGTTGAAAGATTGCTGATCTTCTAGTCTTCACCAACCAATGACACAGTTCAGAAATAGAGGGTAATTTTGGAAACTCTGTATGTTGAACAACATCACACTCATAATGGTGAAGTTCCATTTTCAATTGCACTTTCTACTCATCTGTGAAGTCTTGCGGATAAAATTTATCTATCAATTAGCAAACATCACCAACTTTGAAAGATTCATATCCATTTCGAGGATCCAAAGTCGAGCTAAGTATAAGCAACTCCATTGCATGCTCACTAAACCGATCATTTAATTCTTGTAGTTGAGAATCAATTGTAGCATTAAAAATATCTATCTGATAATGATGCTCAATTGAAAATTCACCTTGTTGATGACGAGCTCGACCTCCTCTTGAAACATAACGGGCATTCATATCCGAAACATCTATGTTGTGTACTTCACAAAATGCTTTCACATTGATGAGTAAATCTTTTCATCCATCATCTCACAACTTTTGGAGAAGTGATCTAGTTGATGAAACAAGACGCATGGCATTTAAAATGTCTTGAGATTTGCATTGCAAAGCTTGACAAAGTAAATCAGTAATTTGCATAATTTCTTTCATAAGATGTAAGATGAAGACAAACTCAAATGATGTTAATGCTTGATAAGCTGAGTCCGCATCTCCTTGTTGAGCATAAGTAATTCCATCATCAATGATGTTAAGAAGAACTTCGCAAGTTGGACTGAACATATTTATCAAACTAGAAACAAATTTTAAGTGAGAACTCCAACGAGTATCCCCTACTCGTTGTAAAGTGTCAATTTGATTAAGGCCTTTACCAGTCTCGAGCTCATCAATAGCAATCAAATGTGCAATTTGTGAGGCTTGAGCTACTTTTAATCCATCATTATGCTTGCATGAAGCACCAACAATATTGACAATAGAAGTCAATTTATTAAAAAATTGATGAATGATGATAACGCCTCTCGATGCAGCAACTAGTGCCAATTGTAAGTGATGTGCTAAACAATGGACATAGTAAGCATATGGGCAGTCATTTAAAACCAAGGCTTGCAATCCATTCCACTCTCCCTGCATATTACTTGCACCATCATATCATTGCCCTCGAATATTCTGAATATCTAAATTGTACTGAGAAAATACATAATATATCTCATTTTTTAGAGTTAATGCCGCAGTGTTGGAGACATGAACAATCCCAAAAAAAGGCTCTCTCAAATTGTTATCTTTGTCAACAAATCTCAAAACTATAGCCATTTGCTCATTCTTTGATTCATTGAGAGCTTTATCAACAATTATACAAAACTTTGCATCACCAATCTCCTCACGAATTGCCTTCTTCACTTTGGTTGAAATGACATGTAAAATTTCTTTTTGGATTTTTGGTGATGTGTAAGAGGCATTTTTAGGAGCATTATCTAATACAACTTTCGCAACTTTTTCGCTATATGAACTTAATATACTTATCATTTCAAGAAAATTTCCACAGTTGATTGAACTTTGACTTTCATCGTAACCTCTAAAAGCACAACCTTGAAATGCAAGCCATTTGGCTGAATCAATTGAAGTTTTAAGTCGAAGTCGATTGTTTGCAATTTTCTCAAAAGTAAATTTATCAAGCACTCTCTCTATATATTGACACTGCTCCATCAAATCCTCTCACGATTTCTCAGCAATTTTATGAATAGAGTCAGGATCTTTTCTAACATGATTCAAGAAAGCGCAATTTTGCACATCCCTAACTTTCTTCCAATTTTTAAATCCATCAACCGTAAATGCAGACCCATACTTATTAAAGAGATAGCATAGTAGGCAAAAAACTGCATCTTTTTCAGGGGAATATTCTAACCACAAAGGAAATAGATTGAACCATGAAGATTGAAAACTACGAGGATGAGCTTCTGATCCAGATTCTGAATACTTTGAAAGCAAAGGTTGGTATGCACCATTCTTAATGTACGCTCGTCGAATTTCATTGCATTGATTGACATCATAATCTCATATTCACGGACGTTTTCCTGGGTCGCGTTCTAAAGAATTTAATTCAACTTAATTGTTTTCAATTCTTTGAGATTTTGTAGGACGGGTTTCAGAAATTGGAGTATCATTAGTGAGAGTTGACAATGTTGCATTAGATTCCAAGTTTTTGGCATTTTTTCTTTTGAAGAGTTCGTCAATTGTAGACGACTTTCCCATCTATAAATAAATAAATAAAATATTTATTTAGATTAAGCAATTTTAATTCACACTCAAACATAAACTAATATTATTAAAAATAAGCACAAATAGGATTTTCAATCACAAAGGGTTTTCAATTGGCTCACCCCCAACCTCCTACAACCATGCTACAACAATCAATCACAAATAGAATTTTCATTTGGCTCATCCCAAACCTCCTATTACCATTATAAATATATCACAAGCTAGCTTAATCAACCAATTGGATAAATAAAAACTGAATAATGAATATGAACAATAAAGCCAATAATAAGCCACTTACCGTTTTTTGAAGCAAGCGATTCTCCAATTCCAAGCATTTAAGTTCAACGATCTCGTATTTGCTTCATTCACTCTAAAATCAAGATTCCCAAATCCCTAAAATAAAAATATATATGTATAAAAATCATATAAGATTTAAACTTAAAGAGAAAAAAATATTTTCCAACCATAATTTTTTTCAATCACATATAAGGATATTGAGTCCCAAACCATGATGAAAAGAGAAGCATAAAAAAAAAAAAAAAAAATTAAAGTATTAACTCTATTTTTTTAAGCATAAAAAAAATTAATGTTTTGTTGTTGACTTGTTGTTAACTCCCAAAAAAAAATACATATTTTATTGTTTAAAAAAAAAAAATGAAGCCATAAAATATTGAACATATTTTATGTTCATTGGAATCAAAACTCAAAAGTTTTAAATTAAAATTTTTTTAATGGTGATCGGTGAACTACTGAACTAGGAAGGCAGGAAGAGACAATAAATGGAAAGATAATAAAAGAAAAAGGAAGAGAATGACCACTTACAAGCACTAGTAGACAATAAATGGAAAGAGAATGAAAGAAAATGGAAGAGACTGAGAGAGGGACCACTTACAAGTGGGGTTTGGAGTTGGAGATCCCATTATCTGAAGCTAGCGGATGGAGCCATGGGGGCATCAGGCAGACAGGAAACGGCAGTGAAGGTAAGAAAATGAAAGAAAAAGGAAGAGAGAGTGAAGTGGGTTAGGGTTTTTTTAATTGAATGGAATTTGGGCTTCTATTTGGATTTTTTTAATTGAATGAGATTTGGGCTTCTAATTGGGCTACATGAATGAATTATTTTGGGTTGGACTATTAGTTATAGCCTTATAGGCTTTGGACTTTGAATATGGGGGGGCCATGTAGTGTATTTTTGGACTTTTTTAACTATAATATATATATATATATATATATATATATATATATATATATAATACATGGATTTGAAAAAATCACGGGGGGCCATGGCCCCCCTTGCATAACACTAAGTTCTGCCACTAGCCCAAAGTGAACTCCTAAACTGGGGCTACTAGGTACTAACAACAACTAAAAAAAATGCATGTAATATATTAAACTACATACTATTTTGGATGCATATATTGTTATTACTAAAATCATGAACTAAAAAGTGGGAAGTGAAGTCAGGAAGGGGTTTGAAAATTTTCAAAACAAATGAACCCACGTGGGGAGGTTAGAGGTAAAATGGAGTCAAAAAAATAAAGGGTCCACATATTTTTTTTAGTGAGAAAGAAGACAAAGGGGCCCACAATTTTTTTTTCTAATACAAAAGAGGTCCAATCACAATTTGCATGGGAAAACAATAGGCCTTTTTTGTTACTAATCTCTCCTATAAGCAGCTAACTCGGGGCCTTAATTTTTTACAGAAAATAGAGGCCCTAAGCAGATGTTTCTCTAGCTTATAGCCAGGGCCGGCCCTAAAATTCTAATAATTAATCAATTATTCCACTACCAAACTGCTAAGTCTTCTTATGCCTTGGACCAAAGGGCTATCAAAATAAAACCAATTGCATTTAGTTAAAATTTATTTCGTGGAAATAACTAATGTTATACTAATTATAAGCTAGCCGAAATCTATAAAAAGTGGGGAGGGAGGAATTAAAGAAAAATGTTGTTAATTTCGTCCCCTGCTCCTGTATTAAATTTCCCGTATGATGTGGGAATGGCACGTGGCTAAAGTGCCACATCAAATACTCATTATTACTTCCACCTCGCCTCTTATTGTTTACTTCTCATTTTTTTTGTGGAAATGGTTTCTTCAACTTCATTTCTCTCTATATTCATGTTTCTCTCTCTCTGGTTCACGTTTCTCTCTCTAGCATTCATCAATGGCTCATAGTTCTACCATGGCTGCTGCTGCAACTTCTTCGGATTTGCACAGACCATTCTTCTGATCCTTCTTCTTCATCATCTTCACGATTGAGCACGAGCATGCAGCAGCAGCAAAAGCGATGGTGCAGCAGCAGCCACAGCAACAGCCACAGCAATGATGGTGCACTAGATTCGGCGAGTCGGCGAGTAGATCCGTCTTCGCCTCCGGCGGGATCCGTCTGCAGCGGCAGCGATGGTGAAACAATAGTCTGTTGAGATGTAATTTTGAGGCTGAGATGTAATTTCTTATGAAGATAAGGGAGTTTCAGTGAGGGTTTGGGTTTGTTCTACCATGAGCATGCAGCGATGGTTCTTCATCAACAGGAGTTGCCAGACTAATTTTAACTTGGTCAAAATCTGATGCTACCAAGACTTCTTTTCACCTCCTGATTCTTACTCACAAAGTCCAATCCCAATTCTACTTCTTTCATTTTGAGTTCTAAACTAATATACTGGGTTAATTATTCTTAGTGGCCCATCTTTAAGCCCACTTTGAATTTCCGAGTCCAAATTTATTTGTGGTATAACATTTGTCCCCCCAACTCTTTGAAAATTGAGAATTTCCCTGCACAATTTGAAAAATTTTAAAGAGTTGTTTTAAATAGCATTTCTTCGGTCACTTGACCAGAAGATTTTACCACTTGAATCGCTTGAATCCCATGTAGAACTCATCACCACACCAATACTTCATTTAATTTTTAAATCATAACTTCAGCCGTTGGGCCAAAATTTTATTTTCTCCTAAAAAAAAAAAAAAAAAAAAACCTGCTTGCTTGGCCTTATTAAATTCTACTTGAATGAAACAATTATTCAGATTACTATTGGTCCATAATATTCTTACTTCTTTAATAGCCATCCAACTTTAGCACTAACCTGATATGCTCCACAAATCCAATATCCAAATATGGATATAAATTCACATAAGCACGTTGGATAATCATCTTACTTTGTTAAAGCCTCGTGACTTTTTCAACAATGCCGAAAACTTTACCTCTATCAAAATTTTCTGATTGAGGTTACTCATAAACAAACTCAACATCAAATGGCTCACCTAAATGTTTCCATTTGATTTCTGTCATTATACACATTCTGGTATTGAAATTGGCGATTTTGACCATCATAACCACCATTTTGGTTATCATTCCCCGCATTTCGAACATACTGGCCTGAAAACGCCGATCGAAATGACGAAACATAGTCAAAATCAGAACTATTATGATAATGACATTGGCCACTAAAATAATATTCATAATTTTGGCTATATGAATAGCCAAAATGACTATTACTTTGGTCACAACAACAATAATTTTGGCCAAACTAGCCATAATTTCCGTCAATGCTTAATGGTTGACCCATTACACCTTGATACTTACTTGGCCCAACGTTCTCAACCATTTGAGGCAATGAAGGTTGCCCCCCGAGCCTTATGGCGAAATCGTTGGCATTGACTCTTTAAATGGAAATGCCAACCCCATTAAAGATGGCATTGTATTAGGTAACGACGTAGAAGGTTGCCCCCGAGCACATCTAGTTCCTGTTGTTGCCCCCCAAGGGTCTCTTCTATTGATTTCAGCCACCTTACCAACCTTCTAACACATCCAGTCTTGATTGCCCAATATTACCATTATTGTGTTATTGAGATGGCAATACGCCTGAAATCACTGTAGGATAATTCTCTGTTGGAATAAGAGGTTGGGGTATATTTTCAACTAAAATAGGAGGTTGGGGCTGAAGTATCATAGACGTCCTGGGCTTTTCTGCAGTACTTGAGGACTGTCCCGACATTTTAGCCGTGGAAGCTTCAATTTTTTCTCCCACACTTTCTTGAAATCAATCTTCATTTTCTAAAATCTGACCGATATTTTGACTCATTACTCCAACATCTCGATTTACTTCACCAAGATTTTTACTAGTCAAGCCAATATTATTCGGAAGGCTAGTGCTTAATTCAGTAAGATACTTAACCAGCCTTTCATAACTCTCTCTAAGATAGAATGATTTCATGACTTCTCTCAAGAAACTCTAAATTTTGTTGCCTCAATTCTCAACCTCTTTTGATGATATCTTCACAACATTCAACAAAACTTGACGACATGGGAACGAAAAATGGGTGTACTTCCACCAATTTCATGCTATGTGGTAGCATTTTTCAATGTCCTATCGGGCATGCCAAATATGTTTGCACAAATTGGCTTTTACGAGGTGTGCAGGCGTGCCAGAACAAAATTGGTTCAATTTAAGCAAATCCTTTTGACCCCGGGCACCGATTGATAAGAGGAAAGCCGAGAAATCAATCAAATTGATTTTCGACCTATCAATAAGCCACCTAAAAAATCAAGATTGAATGGTAGGCCTTTGTAATAGGGTTAGGGTTCTTCCTTGCCTAAAACGAATCGAAAGGACTTTAACACAAATTAAATATGAAGAATTTAAAAGAAACTAAACTGATGAAAATAAAGCAAGCTACTGGGAATGTAAAGTAAGCTATGCTATCAAAAACAGTAAACTATTGCTATTATAGTTATCAACTGAAGACAATGCTGGAATTGAAAACTAGTAAACTAGATAACTAGAAAAGAAAATAGCAGTAGTTTGATGAGTGACGTTGAGTTGTCTTGAATTTGCCTCTGAGTCTGGTATTTATAGAGAAATTTCCAGATTTGCTGATGCTCCACATGTCACTTGTTGGGTGCACCAATTAGTTTGCTTGTTCCTCAATCTTTGCAAATGATCCCATGAAGACAGGAGTAGCTTCCCACATTCCTTTGCTTGCTGCCCACTCTTTTTAGTGTGCTCCTTAATTCATGCTAGCAGTCCCTTAAAAATAGGCAACCACTCTTCTTTAATAGAACCTGCTTCTCTCTCTAGACTAATTTTGACTTGGTCAAACTCTGATGCCACCAAGACTTCTTTTCACCTCCTGATTCTTACTCACGAAGTCCAATCTCAATTCTAATTCTTTCATTTTGGGCTCTAAGCTAATATACTAGTTTTATTATTCTTAGTGGCCCAACTTTAAGCCCACTTTGAATTTCTCAGTCCAAGTTTATTTGTGATATAACAAATTGATACATTACTGTCGAAGTGGACGTCGGTATGGAAGAGAGACGATTCCACGCCATGTACTCATCCACCCATTCGACAAAGCCATTATAGGTAGAGTCCTATCATGAAGGTGGTGGTCAGTAAAATTATGTATTAGTTGTGTTGCCCGTTACAATTATAAACAACAAAAATTATGAAATCATTACACATTTCTCACATTATAGGAGGATGCAAAGTAGTCTTCTTGGATTTTTTCTACTACTGGATGTACACACGATATATTCCCGCGATACTTGCAATCACATACTCGACGGGGCCATACATTTAGGGAACTTTCACTACCTTGTGTTGCCATATCCTACATTATACATGTATAACCATATTATGAATCCAGTGAAACAATAACAATTGAAACTATCAAATGCATCTAGGATCCCAACTGTTACTGTTAAAGTAAAGAACTTCAAACACTTAGTTCCAAATCGAACTTATTTAACTAAAGCATTATAGCAACAACTAATTGAAAGATTATATATTTTCTTAATTATTACTATGCAAATTTTTTTTAAAATGTCTAACTCTAGCAACAAGACTATTTTTAAGAAAACCTAACACCTAATCTATTTTATAAAAACTGTATAAACATAAATACATCAATGGTTCAAATTGAATCATGAATTCAGTACACACAAAATATATGGGACCAAATTGTGATGTGATTTACAATATTAAAGAGTCTCTCATGAGTATACAGCAGAGAGATCAGGAGAGGGACAATTTATAGAAAAAAATATGGAAAGGGTGAAATAGTGAAGAAATTTAGGGAATTTATCGGGTACTCTGTAGGTAGGCACTGTCGGAGGGATGAACTGCAAGAGAGAGGGTTCCTGACGACCGCCGATATCGCCGAGAAGAGAGGTTGATGAAAGAAAGTGATCTAAGAGGATTCGCAGCGGAAGATATACGATAAAACTTTTTTAAAAATTGAATCCACTCTTCACAATCAAGCCAAGATACAAACACAAGCATAGGATCATGAATATAAAGCAAGGACATATTTAAACAAATTTAAACATACTTACTTGATTTGCCTTTGATGAAACTTCGAATCGAATCCAAGCTTCAAAGTGTATGAAGCCTCCAAGGTATCCACACAAACACAAAATCCCTTAACCTTCTTGCATTTGATCAACCCTTGAACAAAGCAAGATGAAAGGGAGAGAGGAATCACGGCCAAGGGGTGGGAAGCACTCCTAGCTCACGGCCCTAGCAAGGGAAAGTGATGGCTTCTCTTCTATTAGGGTTTGAGTGGACTTATTGCTAGCATGCGCCCTCACCCTTGTATTTATAAGCAAATACTAGGACTTCTAATTTTGCAACTTAGTCCTCCTTAATTAACAATTAATTAAAGAGACCACATAAGTTACATAAATTAGAAACTAACCCCTCTCTTAAATTAAAGAACTCTCTTGTGTCCTTTTTGTATGTGACCCTTTGGGTTCACCCCAACTTAGTAGTGGACAGGACATCTCAATGTCTCCTATAAATAGAAACTTTCTATTTATGGTTCAATTGGAACAATTCCAACTTTGCCCTCAATGATAACACTTTATCATTAAGCCTTCACTAGTCATGAGCGACCTCTAGCAACATATCATGACGTACCCTAGGTATGGGTGAATAGTAGAACTAAATGAACCATTCATGTTACTTAATCCTTCATCCCCTAATATCACTATTAAAATAATCAGGCATGGTTATAAGTCAAACCCCTATTTTAACGACTTATTATATGTTCCACAAAATATAATCTCAATAAGATGAACCCGATGAAACTCTTTTCACAGTTCACCTATCACTCTGGTAAGAGATTCAATATGAGAATTATCTTTGTGAACAAACTTCGACATTCTCTCTCATCAAAGTGAGAGTGATGATTCCTTCTTGCGCACTCATTTATCTTCATATATAACCCACTAGAGCCAATGAGTATTAATTACATCTTGATGTTAAAGATGTACGAGATACTATCAAACCCTAATAACTTATGCACAAAATAACTATGGTGCCTCAGGTCTAAGGATTACCATTTGGTGGACGTAACATAAGAATATTCATTTGACTTAAACTCCATAAGAACATTCTTATCAGATCATGTTCAATATACATGTTCTCTAACATATACCCACAGATTAACTATAGTGTCACTACATAGATAGGAAAGACTACCTATCCTCCCATTGGAGCTATTTTAAACCAATGCTATTCTTAGTGGTTTATAAATGTTCACTTTAATAAACCTATGAGTAAGAACTCTTTAGAATAAATGTGTACGAGAGATATAAGTCTCCCTATCTTAACAACTTGAGATATATATTTCTCTTATCATTTATTCATGGACCTTATCATATATATATTTAAATATACAAGACAAGTTATACCTTCTAATTAATATAATATGAAATTGATATGCCCTTTAGGATTGGTTTTAAGGCATATCTCCAACAGTTGAGCAGTTTTGCCGGTGAGAAAGAGAGAGAGAGTAAAGCTTAAAGCTAGGGTTTTGTGGTAATGAAATGAGGGGCGAAAGAAGAAATCGTATGAGCCCTATTTTGAATTTGAGAGGGTATTGTTTGTTGGGTTTGAGACGGGTCGTGGATGTGAACCGATTTAATGTCACTTAAACTCCTTATTTCTAATCTCAACCGTTAAGGGGCCAAAAAAGTGTAGCTGATTTTCGCTTAAAAACATCCACTGCTAATAAGAAAAGTACTGTCTACAGCAATAATTGAAGTAGACCCAATATCCTTTTCAGTGTTTAGTCACTGAAGCTATTGTTTAGTCACGCAACTTATTGTAGAGGCACATCTCATGGGTTCACCTTAAGGACAAATGAGGGACCAAGTGTTGCTTAGAGAAATAATATTTGATGTAGAGGAGTACCCATCATTCATTTATGTTCCTGTCTCAGAATTCTTTATAAGGGAATGCTCATGTCTTAAAATTCTATATAAGGGAACACAACATCAGTTTCAAACTCCTAATCCTCAAACAAATGAATGTCGACTTTGTCATTCAATGAGAGTGCTTCTTTGATAACTAACAACAGTTGGTGCTTTCAACCACTATTACTAGAAATGGTAAGTCAAATGATTAATAATAGGTTATGTGATATATGGGTTACCGCTTGCTTTACCACTATTTTTACCAATCGTTCTCAAAACACTAGTGTGGGTCTAATATTTAGAGAAACTGACCGTTGTATTAGATACCCTACTTATGTATGTGATGAAAACAAAAAATTATTGTGATCCAACAGTTGGTTTTTGAAAAATGTCACTATGATAAGTTATTATACTTAGATATTTTAATAAATATTGCAATTTTTTATAATGAGATATTTTAAAATTCACCCGTTGGATCAATCTGATTTTTGGTATGTATGACTTACATAAGTAGGGTGTCTAATCCAACGATTAGTTTCTCAAAATATTAGACCCACACTAGTGTTTTGAGAACGATCGGTAAAAATAGTGGTAAAGCAAGCGGTAAAAGGAACTTGTCCATATATATATATAGGTGTAGGAAATTGTAAGGAGGTGGGCGGGGATGGGGATATAGAGGCGCTACCTGACATTGCACATGAAGCCATGTCTCTAAATCCCCTTATGCTTTCAATGAACCTTAACCAGTATGGTGTGCATATTGGCCACAGTACTCATGTGCGATCAAAGCATGTGTGTTCACATATTTGTCCATGTGAATCAGCTTGGCCAACTTACGGAATGTGCACCTATATGGTGAGGTTTGTAAAAATAGGAACCATATGGCTTAGTTATGGGCCAACGGCTATATTTATCCTGCCCTCCACTCGCAACTTCATCCAGATTCTTCTTTCCAAACCATCGGGTCGCCAACAACTGTGATGGTAGTAGAGAGGAATGTGGAAACTTTGTTCAGTACATATCACATAAGAGGAAATAGTCCGCTAATGGGATCATGGTAAATTGTTTGGTGAGGGAATTTTATATATTATTTTTGTAGTGCTTTATCATAAGCAAGCGGTATATATAATGCACATTACCAAATAATTGGAAAAACACAATTTGTATTTTCATTTACGGGAATGAGTGCAGATTATTTGAATGATATTAGTATGCATGTTATATAATCAATGTATAATAAAATGATTCGAAAGGAGATGCAAGGCTATTAGTCTGATGTTGTGATGGTATGATAATAGAGTTATCCAATTTTTTTATAGGCAAAAATAAATAATATTAAGATTAGAAGGATGATACATACAGCCCACAAAACTCCCACCACCACCCAAACCCACAACAACACCCAAGCCCCACATAAAAAAACACCCAAAACCCAACTAGACAAAACCCCGTAACAAAAAAGAACTAAAAATCACAAATCCATCCAAAGAATTGTACACCAAATACAAACATCAACCAAGGCAAAAACATAGATTTAAAAGTCTTAAAGCCAACATCAGCAGCAAGAAATAATGCCAATATAGTCCAATATCCCATGAGTTCACCACCTCAGCCAAAAACTGCTACAAATAGGACGAAAGAGAAAGTCAATTGCAACTAAACAATACAAACTGAAAGCCAACAAACAACCATGCAAAATACACCAACTCATTAAAAAAAATCCAATAAAACATCCATACTGAAACCTTTCAAATTAGCTCATCAAATTACAATTTAAGCAAGACCCAAAGCAAAACAAGCAACCATGAAAATCACTACCAGCAGCTAGAAAACACCCATTTAACCAACAAAATAACTTCAGCAAAAGCATTAACCTTATGAATCCTCCCCACTAAATATTCCAACCCAACTAAGCACCATTAACTTTCTCAGCTTTGCCCAACAAAATATGATTCTCTCAAATTCTCATAAAATAAAACTTGCAACTTCCTAAGATTTTCAAGGAACTACCCAAAATTCTTTCAAACCAACCAAATATTCCCACAGCAAACAACAATGCTCAGGTATATATATGCATAGACATAGCAGGAAGCATACATCAAGATTAAAGGAAAAATATAGCACCAATCAATACTACTACTATCCCCAAGAAAGACCCAAAACCAACCAAAAGCCAGAGAATACAGAACCCATCCACTAACCATGAGTAGCAACACCAAAAAAATCAACAAACAACCATACTGAAATCTTCCTATTCAACTCTTCAACCAAACATGAATCACTTCCAGCAGCCAGAGAAACCCCATTCTAATAGATTTATCCATTTAGTTAACCACATTGAAAGGGATTATAAATATACAGTATAGTGATACTTTTAAATCCCAGTAGTTAAGAGGAGTACTGATTGTACCATATAATATTTAATAACACGAAGTATAGATATATGTATATATTTAAGGTGATTGTATTAACTATGTTATATCAGAAAGAGGTGAACAAATATGAAAGCATGGATACAAAAGGTTAATAAATGCATAATATTCGTACCCCAAAGGTGATATTTCCCTTGAATTGAAAAAAAAAATTCATGGCCAAGAAAAAGTGTTATAGAATATAGAAGATTATAACATATATGCAAATGTACAAAGTTTTCAAAATATGTAAGCCCCAATGAGATAAAAGCAAGGAAAACACATATAAACCATTCTAAACTCTAAAATATATTAACCCATCATAAGGAACAATTATGGTTTGCATTCAGGCCTGGGTGGGTACGAACACCAAGTAAATAGTAAATTTCTGCAAAAAAAAAAAAAATCCCAAAACTTCATAAACCACACAATCTAACACATGGATCAAAACCCTCATCCACAAAGATTCGAACAGCTGAGCAGCTGTAACCATACCTGGAAAACCCATAGCAAGGAAGACGATATTATCAAACACACGACTAGAATAAAAAATAACAAATAATTAATTACAATAGTAAATAGTAAATGACCACAAAATTTACAATAGGTTGCATCACAACCAACATAAGAATTAGGACTAAATGACCATACCACCATCATTAATTTAAGCATAACACACATATGGTCTTCATTGTAGCCAAGCTAAGGAATTTTAATGCTAAATATTATTATACTGGACCGATTATATATATATATTCATGTATCCATAGTATCCATACTTCAGGTCAAATTGTACCACATTACGTGGTTTACAAGTTGGACCCTCCTAAACAAATCGCACTTTGAAACTGACAATTTATATGAATTGCTTAAATAAACCGAAAGAAATCAAAAGAGTCCAATATGTCCATGTTGTTAGCATGGACATGTAACATCAGTGGATATAGGTTGTAACATGGAAAAGAAGAAATTTCTCAATTATCAACATAAATAATGGGAAAATCACTGTCCAAGGATGAATTATGAAGATGAAGAGACATTCCTAAAGACAACGTAGCTCTCGTGCCAATTTACATTGTAATATTAACATAGGAGCTTCATTGAGTAATATATTATAGGTTATAATATTAGAAGGCTAATAGTAAGGCGTGTGACCATAGCATATGCTATAACGGGGGAGGTCCGTGTACTTAATATTGATCTTAAATGAGGTGCATGAATTTCAGTTTAATATATATATATATATATATAAAGACATATAGACATATATACATAAATGGCCAAAATAATTGAGAATATAAGGTGGGAGAAATAAGGAAGTACCGTTCTTAAACTATAATGGTGAAAAACACTCATCAATTTCGAATTGATTTAGGACTAATTTTGCTAGTTACCAGATGCGATGAGTATGGCAGTGGAATAGGGGCAAAAGTGATCCACCTACAATCTCCAATAAGATCATATGCCGCATAGGACGCACGTGTTCTTGTATTAAATAAATACAGCAATAAAATTTTGAGAATGTGGGAGAAAAAATGAGTATGACATAGCAGGAAAAAAAAGCCATGAAGCAATATTAGAAAAATCTGGAAAAAAAAAAAAAAAAAAAAAAAAAAAAAACCAACAACAACAACAACAACTAAATGAATGCAAGAAGTGGATAGGGAGACGATACTGGCTTAAAATCTATAATCTTGCCAATGGTTGCAAAACAAACAATGAAAGCAAGAAGATAAACCCTACAATCATCCCTATAAAAAATTTCATAGTAATTGAAAATAAGTTATAAAGCTACTCATCTTGGGCATTATTGAAAAAGACATTGGAATCAATGGAAAATATTATTTTCAACAATAAATTTATATAGTAGATTTATAAGATAATACATGAGAGGATAATATCAGACATAAAACCAGATCAACAAAAGGCCAACTGACAAGGAAACTGCATGATTACCATAATAATGGCATCATAGAAGCAACAAACTCGGTGCAATAATGGTGAAACTGGGGAAAAAGTTATAAAATTATTGAAGGATGTAATATTTTAACAAGATATGTCTCAAACCTTAAGGCAGTGAACGAACTTTGTTGGTGATACTGGAGACATCATGAAGTCTAGATGGAATCATAGTATACCTTATTATTCAGAAAAATACCTAAGAAGTGGAAATAACTAGAAGAGCAAAAAACACCATGACAAATGGTAAAGATAATTGGATGTATAGCACAGTATAGCATGGCTCCTCATATTGCCCATTTTTGTATCCCGTAGAGCAGAAAACAAATATCATGTGCAGCTACAAATCCATATTAGAAATACACTACACCATGTCATAAATATGCCATGAATTTTAAATCAACAAATATCGCATACCTATAGATACTAAAAAAGTTAGATTATTTTGTAATTGAATCATGCATAGACCATCGTTCTCATGACCCAACAAATATATTGTTGTCCCAAATATATAACCCTAGAGGGGGGTGAATAGGGTTTATGGCAAACTTTTGCAAATAATTACCAAATAAAATTAATGTTCAATTACTAAGCAATGGAAGCAAATATATATGAACAAGTAATTGAAATGAGAGAAGGGATATAGAAATCAAACACAACGATTTAACGAGGTTCGGACTCCGCCTACTCCTCGCCTTGTGCCTCAGCCCAAGGATTCCCAACAATCCACTAAGGATTAGCTCCTTCAAGGTGGAGAAACCTTTACACGATATTCTTTATCCCAGGTGGAAGATCCTCACCTAAGATCACAAAGAACTTCAACAATGGTTCACAAAGAACCCACTAGTGCTCACAAAGAACACTTCTTCAAGCTTCACAAAGAATGCTTGGCCAATGCTCACCAAGAGCAACTCTTCAATGCTCACCAAGAGCACTTCTCCAATCTCACAAAATATACAAAGATTTTATGTGTGTTCAAATAGAAAAAATCCTCGATGAGTAGATGAAATACAAATTTGAGCTCACACTAATATCTCTCAAAATAGATGAACTAGATTGGCTTCAAGAGAGTACGATGATTTTGACTAAAATCACACAAGAATGATGTATACTATGTTGGCTTGAGTTTGTGTATGATCATTAGTTGATTCAAGAATCATACAATGAGTATTAATAGCCCCAACAAAGAATATGACCGTTTAGAGACAAAATTGAGCCGTTAAAAACTAGTTGTTATGAAGTGTCAGGTCGATTAGTCGACCAGGAGGTTTAAAATACCTTTAAAAAACTTTTCAGGCACGATTAGTTGACTAGGCAAGGTGTTTAGTTGACTAGGACAAAGTGTTAGTCGACTAAGAGCTTATTTTTGCATAAAACAGCTACTGCACTTCGATTAGTCGACTAAGCATGGTGATTAGTGGACTAATGCCAATTTTTTCTTGAGTTGAAATTTACATATTCAAAAACTAGACTTCTCAAGATTTCCGTGGACACCAAGGTCATCAAAAACGGAGTCCGGATGAGGGAGATATGCCCATTTTAAGTTAGAAGTTTCGTCAGCAAAAAATCAGCATTACTCTAAAAGTTTTCAAATGCCTTCCAACACTTTTAAATCAACTTTGGTACATTAAGTCCACCTCAAATCATCCTCCTATCAAGCAAACACTTAGAACCAAGTTTAAAGTGTTTTCCAAAAGATAAGAATGCCAAAGCAATAAGTGTAAAACATTTTGTCTTTGAAGTCCATATAGCCCACTATGAGTTTGAATCAATTTTTGACCAAAATATGATTTTCCAAGTTAAAACCTATGGTCTTTAAGTCATGGTCAATTGAGCCAATTATTTCATCCTAAAGAGAGATTTATACAATAAATTCTTAAGCACTCACACAAGATAAAATCTTCACAGAATTTCTTCAATTGATCTTCAAGCCTTGCGCTAGGCCTGGGCTAGGCTTGCGCGGCTTCATTAATGGATTGCATCAATGCCATGGCTCTCTTCATGGTCCTTAGTAAATATACAACATATTTATATTCACATAAGATACGATGTAGTGCATGAGCTTCATGATGGCTTGACTCCATGAATCCTGTTTTCACATGATATATGCTAGAACCACATGATTAAATTCAAATAACCATAGCATAAGTATGACAATTAATAATATATCCATTTGATAATGTCAAGGGGTTCAATCAAGAACATATGCACTATATTAAATATTCATAGTACAATGTTTGTTATCATCAAACATTGAGCACAATTTGTATATAGAATATATAAATCAATCAATGATTTGTGGCTCCCCCTAACAATATGCATATAAAGATACTAAAGATTATCATTTAAGGCATATGCATATTTTAGATTAAACAAATTCATGATGCAAGAATAAGTCCATGATACAAAGATACAAATATCATCATGAATTTTACCACAATTCATGCTTGCAAATTTACACAAGATGCAAATCAAATATAATCACAATACAATGATTGTTATCATCGATATATATATATATATATATATATGGCCAGCAAAGCGACTCCAACATATGTGAATGACTAAGAAATGCAACAACATTGAAGGGAAGTGCATAAAAAACCCTAAAACAACGTATGGCTTTGTGTGCATCTACTTACATATTATCTTATTGGACATGAATGTCTTGTGCGAGGTCCATATACCAGTCATCGAAGTTTGGTAAATGCCAATTTTCATTGCATATTGAATAGAGAATCCACTTGACCTGTAGATGAATACATTCATTTGTTAATAAATATGATTATTTCAAGTAGATAAAAAAGCTATATTTCCACCATAACCTCATAATAGCCTTGCATACTCACGAATTGTAAACCCAGAGACTGGTGTACTAGGCTTAGAAAGGATTCCAACAATAGAAAAAAATGTGTAATCCAATTGTCACCAGCTACCATCCAGTAGCCGTTGTGAATAACATGAAGGTTCAACTATTATCGTACAAAGGGAAAAGACAATGTGGAAAATTCTAATTTTATCAACTATATTACGAATAGTAAATCAATGAAAGAAGTAGATGAAATAAATAACAACACACAATACTATTGACAGTGCAGACCTCAGTAGAAATCCACCGCTTATGCAGATTTATTTTCCCCTATACACCAACGACTCCAAATGCTTCAAGTCCACCAAGCTATTGACAGTGCCAACGAAATCTTTGCCATAGTCAAGTGAATCGAACTCAAAAAAATTGAAATCCGAGATTAATTCTAGTTCAACGGTATCCATAGAACAAATATGAATGAAGCCATGTGACCTGCATAATTGTATTAGTTTAGCATAAATCCACATTATTCATTTTATAGTGAGCATAATGGAACTTAACACCCAGAATTACGATAATATTTTGGCAAGGACTAAAATAGAAAAAAAAAAAAAATAGGAACACTATTGATAGAGGGATGCAAAAGGAAAACTGTCATGCAATCCAAAAATTTTTGACACAATTATAGGTATGTGTTTGACAAGATTATGGAGTAGAAGTGAGAAACAGGTCCAATAATGTTGCATGCTTATAGGTTGTGACAATAATATAGGAATGGATGGATATGTTCAGCATGTTTAACTCGTGAGGATGGGAGCTGTATATAGTCTACCGAAGGTTATTTTCATAATAATACACCATTGCATATATTCTAAAAGTCGAAAATAATATTTATAAATCTAACAAAAGACAACTTATAGTGATAAGAATACATACCATCATGAGCTGAACTTGAAGTTCATGAGGTGGAGGTACAACTGTAGGTTTCCTGGCTAGTTGCTTGGGGGCTATCTATGGAGTATGGAGTTTGAAGTTGTCGACCACGGGATCGTATTCGAGGATTCATCCTGAGATGCGTGGTGACCGTCGATGCCGTAATATCAATGTTGCTAGTGGGTGGTGGCCTTGTTGCTTTAACCAGGAAAACAACGTCGTCATCAAATTCTAGAACGGGAGCAGGATCAATTGAGAGGGCATTGGAGGAATTTGTTGGAGGAGTTGGAACTTCAATATCAACCGCATTCGGTTAGTCAACAACGGGATTGACTGGTAGGACAATTAAAAAAGGGTTAAGAAAATTTGCAGTAGGTGTCACTTCTAGATTAGTAGGCTGATGAAGAGGACTTGCCGGCAGAACAATCTCATCGGAAGGAAGAGTCTCATTAACGGGTATTGGCATCATAAAGGAGGAAAATGAGGGGGGAGCGTGATGTACAATTTCAATTGATTCTGGGAGCAAATATGAGTACTTTATTAGTAGCTCATCGTATGCTGCCCGGGTTTTATCAAGCTCCATCCTTAAATAATTGTTTTGACGAAGCAATTCATCATATTCAGTACACTTATGTTGAAAAGTGTCCCCCAATTCCTTGTTTTATGTTAGGAGATGTTGGTAGATAGACTTGAATTCATAGTTAAGTGGCGATTCAGCACCCTACACGGGTAAACACCAAACGAAGGTTAAGTTATTATCCAATTATATAAGTGTTGCCAAAGATATATTATGAAATAATAATTAATAACATACATAAACCATAAAAGTCTTACAACAAATTTGGGGATATATGGTGGAGGGGAGCATGACGCTAGACTGCAATATTCAGCGGGATCATCCTACAATATGAACATTTCGAAGAATGTGTAACACCTCAACCTGACATCTGTTCCGACCCTTTCGTATAAGTCTATACGTGTCGAGTTGAAGGTACAACATATCCTGCTCATCCATTTTTCATCACAAAAGACAAAAAATGTATATATATATATACCAATATGAAATGACATGTACATACGTTATGTCCCATACACTTTATATAAAGGTCACAAAACAAATCATAATAATAGTGCCAACATCCCTGGCAAGATAGGCAATGCACAAATATCAAATCAAATCTCTATAATCAATTAACTGAAATATGTATATACATTAATAAATATATATTAAGCATGAAGAACCAATGCAGAAAATTACCATATCACAAATCAACAACCCTCAAGCGGAGGATTATGCAAAGCCAAACATGCACCCCAAGTTAACCTGCAATCTGCTGCATAAAAAACAAGAGTGAGCCTCAACTTGCTCAGTAGGAATAATATAGCCTTTACCAATTAACAATAATACATGGATACCTGGATAAAATAACAAGGTTTTCCATAATCTCAATAACAGTTATAAAACAGTATAAAGAACAGTTCTAAACATGTGTGGACTTTCTGTGAAAACAATATCCAATTCCATAATTATATCTCTGTCTTAAATGTACCATTATAATTTCTATGATAACTCATGCTTCACATATATCAATGTCCATCGCATGTATATCATAATTAGATTCATAATCGTTAATTTCTATGATAACTCATGCTTCACATATGTCAATGTCCATCGCATGTCTATCATAATTAATTAGGCTCATATCATATAACAGGCGCTGAATTTTGGTTAAACAACCCTAGTTTTAGCAAGGCATCAATATAATAAGCCACTTGCATGGGCTTTTTCCTTCGGGTCCGCATTTATGGCTCCACCCAGGACCATAGGCCCTTATAAAATTGCACTGTGATACAATCTGAGCCTATATATATCAAAATGTTTCATCCACAACATATTATATTTTCAAATATGTATAAATCATTGTATAAAGTATATATCTTTCCAATAATCACTTTATAAACAATTATTGTTCAAAACAAGTCTAAACTGCCATTTCATATGACATCACAATTCATGATAAACAATTCACAAGAAACTGTATATTCCATGTTCAAAACAATTAATGAGCCATCAAGTGTGTAAAATAGTTTCTTTTTCAATCAAATACTTCAAACCAAAAACAGGGAATTAACTTATCAAAATATCCCTCTTATCAATTCCTTTTAAAAATTAGGCTTATGAGTATAAAACCAGTCTCTTAATTATTTCTTTACAAATAGTCTTTATATGCCTTTTTTTGATATTTCTATAAAGCAGGTAGTAAAGCGTTCATTCCCCTAATTTATAGATAGATCACATCCAATTTATAAATAGACCATAACCAGTATCAAATAGTTCGTCCGAAGACATAAACATATTTTGGAAACATTTCAACATCATGCCTTGATGTTATTTTGTAAACATAACACACAATTTAATATTTCATAAAGCAGTATATCCCATGTATCCATTTTCCAATATGATAAACAATAGAATTCAAAAGACATATCTGTTATATCATTTGTAAAGCATTCTAAAACAATGCATCATCATCAATAGTACAAGGTTACATATTCCTACCTCAATATCACAGTGTTTTCCAACCTTATTTGGCTCCATGAGCCTCCCAAATGCAATATTCATTGAATCACAATGCAAGTGGTTCTCCAGAGAACCTTTCAAACTGAAAACAACATATAATACAAACAAATAATCACAATAAAGTACAAAAGATTCACAATATTAAAAACAATACGACTTGCTTCTCAAGACCACATTCTCGCTCTCAGAATTTCTAAAAACAATCCCAAGAAAGAAGGGAAACAAAATGAAAGAACAAAACATAAGAAAAGAAGGAAAAGAAGAAGAGGCTATCGATAGACTAGGCCCTCTATCGATATACTTTCTATCGATAGAGAACTCACTTACTCTATCGATGGATCCACCCTCTGCTTAACACACCTGCAGACCCGAGCTACATCTCTATCGATAGAGATACTCCCTCTATCGATAGAGATTGCACGAAAATGCCCAGTAACGAGTAGTTTTTTGCATATTCACCCCAAAACTTATCAATACTTTTCGAAATAAAAAATCCAACCGTTCAAACACTTGATCTATACCAAATAAACTTATACAACTTTTAATTTGTCATAAAACTCAAGATTCAATGGTAAAAATGTGAAAACCACAAAGTTTTATGCATAAAACCCATATAAACTCAAATTGAAAATTATACTCAAAATTAACCTCAAATTCCTCAACAAATCAACAAAATACAATCTAAAACACCTCAAATCAGCTGATCTAAACTTTCTGTCAATCCGTTCCTCACGGATTCAATAAACCCATTCCAAAACCCATAAAGTGGGTTTGATCCCAAAACGAAAAAGAAAAGAGAAGAAGAAAAAGAAGAAAGAGGTATGTAGCGTACCTACACCGGCGATGAGGTGAGTCCTGGCGAATTTTCAGCTACAAGATTTCTCTTTCTCTCTCCTGTATTCTCTCAGTCTCTCTCGAGTTTTCCAATCGGATGATGAATGAAATTGATAAGTTTGAAACTTATAAACTTATCCAATGGCATAATCGTAACTATTTCGAAGTTTAATTTTTTTTAAATACTATTATAAAAACACAAGTTATCACAGAATGAAATGATTATTGGCAAGACCATTTAAGTACAATATTTGGAGTTAAAATGTAGTTGAATGAAAGCAAACAATAATTAATAAAATGGGAAAAGAAATAACAAACTACTATATTCTGAGAAGATGAATCATCCACTTTAGGGGGATTGGAAGGGATGGAAAAAGGGTTATTCGATGCCAATAGTTCCATAATAACTCTCTTAATCTTCTCCTTACTTGTTGGCTTAAGCCTTATCAAGACCTGTTAATATTATTAAATAATAAATTGGAATATTGCATGAAATTTATCAACATAAATATATCTTAACAAAACATAATTATGTAAACAACCTGATTGGAATCAGACACCCCAACAATAGACATTGCTTTTGAATTGTTCAAATTTTTGGTTGTCCATTTACAAATTCGATGCCATATATGGATAGGTTGGTCCACAACAAGGGTGTGTTCCAATGCCTAAAGCTATATATATATGGAATCTCGTCCAAGTTAATGAAAGTATCGATATAAATACCAAATAGATGCAATGGAATAGTATGTATGAAAGGTAGCACCTATAGGAGAGGTCTGTATCCTTTGATACGAATCTCTGCGACACATTATTATTTTTATTTTTTTGTTTTAGTGCACTAATGATTTGCTTAAGGTAGACATGACATATATTATCGGGGGATTGAATTTTACCTACCAGCTCGTAAAATAGGTCAACTCTAATAGATTGACCTAGGAAAATAGATTCAACTATATAGTGGACCCTCGCGTACGCAAGTACCCAAAGCTCTCAACCCTAATATGTAGGCCATATCAGTCGGAGTGAATGGGACGAGGGTTTGCCCAAAGGGAAACGCATTGAGATCGAAATCCCATCCGTCAATGAGGGAATGGAGGAGGGCCGAGTTGGGCTCAGTGGTTGGAAGGTAAAGAAGAAAGTGGAATGGGGTTTAAGTAATTATTCCGCGTGAGGCCTCGGTAAGGGAAGATGTTAACTTAACCAAATTAACAATAAAGCAACAATGCCTTATGCGAACCTGGGAATGATGATATATCTTTATATTAGTTCATTAAAGAGAAAGTTAGCATGAAGCGGTAAACAAAGAGTAACTGTAGTATGAATGAAAATTATAATATAAAAAATTTATAGATTAAGCTACATCGGTGTGAACCAGCTGACCCGGATCGGGAGGCCGTTTCACTTTTTTGAAATCATTGTGGATTGTGGATGATCTTTATCCGTCTCGATTTATCCTTCTCTATTATCCACGTTTATCCTTCTCTATTATCCATTCAAGATTGAGTTTTTTAAAAAATGATAAAAGTTTGTAAAAAACTAGGAGTCGCTACCTTATTTTTAGGGAACAAGGAAACTACAAAAAGAGTTTTATTTTCAATAAAACATTGACTCCTTATTTTAAGGAAAAACAAGTCTTCGAACCAAAGTTGGATTCTAGGGCTAGGCTATGAAGTGGGAAGGTTCCAAGGAACTCCTTGTAGGCACCCACCTCACCCTAATTAAAGGTCTCCTAATTAAGTTTGGGCTTTATCAAAATCTTATCACAACAATGTTATTTATCTAATCAACCACAAAATATGATGTATAATACTAGATAATAGATAATAATAATAAAAAAGAATCAAAAATCCTAAAGACCTTAGGAGACAAAAGTCATCCTAAGATTGGACTTGCGCCCTATTGACTGCCTACGTACCTTACCAATTTCTTGATAAGAATCAAAGTTCACGTAGTTCGATTACCTAGGACTCTCCTATTGTAATAAACCACATAATCGAAAGAATTTTATCTTATCTAGGACTCTATCTTCTTGAGTTTGATCAAAACACTTTTGTATAAAAGATGGAATTTCGTTCCAATTAAACCACTTTCAAAATCACTTACTTTTAGAGTTTTACTCGAAGTAGACTCCTAAATTAGATAGAACTCAATTGCTATTATAGTTCTTACAACAAAAGACAGTCCTAAGTGCGGTCAAGTGACCCCCCCTAATCCTAGAGTTTCTAGCTAGTCCTAGGTTAACCTAAATACCTAAAAAACTAAAGTCATGCATGCTAAAAAAAATACAAATAAAGAATGTAAACTATGCATGAAAAATGTCCTAAATGCAAACTAAGTTAGCTATGTGAACCTAGGCATGTTTCTAAGTTAGTTTGGATCCTAAGAAATGATTTTTAATCTACTTTAAGGTCACTTTAAACCTTGGACAGATTTAAATACAACCAAAGAAGTGGATTTAAAACCCAAAAAGAATAAATAAAAGAAGTATGAATGTCTTAATATGCAACCTAATATGATATATCAAAATAATCATGCATCATGCTTGAAAACACTAATTTTAAACATAAGGGAAGGGATTTACCTTAGCTCGTTCCCTCGACCACAATTCAAATAATATCTCAAGCGTTAAACATAAAAATAAATGATAGATCAAAACCTAAACATGTTTCTATTAGCTTATACTAATTAAGCATACTCAAAACAAATAAACTAGACTTGAAAAAACCATAAATGCAGAAAATCTATATGCTAACCTATATGCAACTAATCCTAACCTTTGAAAACCCAACTTAGATACCCATCCCTAACATGATAATGGCCATAGAAGAAAAAGAAGGAGACGAAGAAAGAAGAAGAAGAAGAATTATGTAAACTTATTAAAACAAACCCAATATTTAATTGAACTAACCTTTTTTACTTCCTTCTCCCTTGCTCCTTGCTTCTTCTTCAAACTCCAAGGACTCCAAGGACTCCAAGGACTTCAAAGATGCAAATAAAGTTGCTTAGGGGGTTGGTGTAATGCCTTGAGACTTTACTCTACCAATTTGGCTCTTTAAATGCCTTATGAGATGTGTTAAAACTGATTTCTGGGATCTCTATTTATAGGGAAGCTTGAAATTGATAGATGGCTGATTTTAAATCTCTTAAGAATGATCCAAGGGCTCTAATCCAGCCTTCCAAGGTCTTCAAACTCATCTCAAAGTCCCCAAAACCGAGCTACACACATGGCAAGCATTTGGAAGAGTCCCAGGCAGGTAAAAGACTGAAATTTAGCAGCTGAAGGCAAAAAGCTCGGATGACCATCCACTAAGGGACGGTTGGCCGTCCCTCAAGGACGGTTGGCCGTCCCTAGGTGGACGGTCATCGAGCTTTGAGCCCAATTTTCCCCTATGTGGGCCTATCTCAGCCCATTTTGATCCGGTTTAAGTTTTTTTCGGCTTTTCGGGCCCATTTTAAGTCCAAATTCAACGATTCAAGAGCTAAAATGATCGTGATTCGATTCTCTATGTTTTGAGAAGTGTTTGAAGTGAAAATACATTGACCAAAGTCAAAGTTTTGGGAAAAAGTCAACCGATTAGCTGTTTAGGGCCTGCCTGGCCCAAATTAGGGTTTTGAAATCTGCTAACCAATTGCTTTTAAAATCATTTATTCTTCTCGAAACAAGTTTTAAAACATTTTAAGAAAGTATTTTGAAGCCTTTGAAGGTCTTGGTTTGATAAAAAGATTGAATCCCGGTCATTTCCGGTCGAAACCCTAATTCTGAGCTTGAAAGGGCCTTTTGAGCCTCAAGAGCCAAACTTGAGCTAGAAGGCTCCACAGACTTTGCCGTTGATCAACTTAGCTACCAAACACACCCTAAATATCTATGCCAAAGTCTTGAGACCACTCGGGACAAGATTGACAGTCATTTAGAGCTTTTGTGATTCAAAGGACAGTACTATCCTTTAAGTCTCAAAAGGCCTTATTTCCTATCAAGGCTGGCTCAGAATGCCATGAAATTTAACAGGGATGTTCCTAGACTCTCTAAAAACTAAATGCAAGAATAACCGACTCAATCTGACCTAAAAACCTATATGCGATAATGACCTAACTAACTACTCACAAGGGTAAAACTGGCAACTTAGGGTTTTGACACCCTATTTTACCTCAAATCGCAGGCAACCATTAATGACCCTTCCCATGGTAAAAAATGGATGTCTACAATCGGAAACATAAAAGGGATTAAAATTAACCTTAGGTTAATTGGTATTTATTTTTGCCATATGAAACCTCGGGTTTGCTAGAGCAATTGAAAGTAATGTGACAAAGTATATAAATAACGAATCATAAGTTAACCGATGAAAAGGTACTAAGAAGTAATGCTTGTGCGGTTAGATATTATGATAAGAGAAGAGTGGTTAACACAATCATTGCAGATATGAAAGAGAAAAAAATAAGCATAGGAAATAGGAAGTTAAATAAAGACATTGTTAGATTATAAGTATTGAAATAGTAGATTATATGCATAATTTATAAAATGTATTATGATCCCTTATTATACTGTCGTAACAATACACGGAAAGTGAAAACTATGGCTAACAGACAACTAACATACACGTTAAAAATATGAGAGATAAAAAACAGGATATATATAACACATATAACATAATAAAAGCTAAGAGTTTTAAATTTGGGAGCAAGTTAAACGTACAGGTAGAAATATAAAACAACACAAAACATGAGCAAAGATTGAAGGAAGGCTTTAGGACAATGAGAGACTAAAATGAAATACCAATTTTTTTTTTTTTTTTTTTTTTGGAGTTGTTAATGCAATAAACTGTAAATCGATCTTACTGGCAGTTGATAGTAGGAAGAGAAAAAGAGAGCAGTAAATTTTTGAACAACTTTTTGGAGTATCGAGAGCTAGTACAATCATCGAGACCTTTGGTGTCTGCTTTTGTGCACCCATTACGGACTTCTTTAGCTTGCCTTGAAGATCCTAATCTATATAAATACTCGGGTAGAGCACTTCTCCTAAAGAAAATGTGTTCACATATCTTCACTTAAAAATTATACAACTGGAGTTGGTCAATAAATGTTAGTTTAAAAAGATTTTGTATATATTTCATATCGTATAGATCTTAATTTCATCTTTGTTAATTCGTTTGGGTTAAACCCTCCTAGAGAATTTCCCTACTTCTGAAGCTCCACAAAATTAAGTATATGAGGACACCAAAAAGTACAAATTTTTGTCTTAACAAGAGATATGCAGCTTTAAGTTGGGTGTATTTTCTCAATCCACAAATTCGAAAAGTCGACACTGACTTTATATATTACAAACCATCACATATCCTGATTTATTATATAAAAAAAATAAAGATACGAAAGGAAATGACGATGCTATTAAATTTTACATTTTCTATTTATACTATGCTATTACTTAATTACGTACACGCACAAGTGCAACCATAGAAAATAGCTACACAATATGAGAAATTATAGTAATATACTTTCATAATTATATTTGGAACCTTTGCCTTTTGCGAATTCCATTTAAATATTATTATAAATGCTTACCAACAATTTTTTTATTTTTATTTTTTATTTATTTTTTTTGTGATGCAAATAATTTCACATGCATCGCGCGTCTGCACTAACTAGTAATCCAAAATACAATAACAACTCCGACAAAAAATAAATTAATACAATACTTAATTTAAAAATACACCTATAGAGTGCTTTTAATTTCAAGAAGAGGCATAAAAAAATTATCAAAATAGATAATCATTATTAGAATAGATCCCTTAACTATGAAGCAAAATATTTAATCCAAAATCATACTAACATTCTAACTACTCAAACTTATCAAAGGTTGCATGCACTATCAAAGCGTAATTATACCGACATTTATCGAAATTACCCTCAAATCCACATTTATACAAAGTCGTCAACTTAAAGAGATGGAATGTTAAAAAAAAAAGTATCCAATGGATGACTAAATATAGAGATTTCATACTAATTTTTAAAAATTTATAATTAACCACCCAATTATGAAGGCAAAATTCTTTTTTTTTTTTTGTCAAAATGCTTACAAACTTTAAACATTATACCTTATTTTCAAAATTTAAAGTTATCACCGACTTAATAATGAAAGCATAATCATAGTATCCTTTCTCCAAAATCACACTAAAACCCATGATTAGGCAAAATTATCAACTTTAAGAGATGGATTATGTTTATTTTATTCTACCATTCATGGCCATAAATTAAAGGCAATCAACGACCACAATAACTAAATACCCAATACCAATAAAATTAAAGTGAATGTATTCCAAAAAACAACAACAAAAACCGAGCATTTAACCACACCCCACAAAACCCCTTCATAGTCCATCTCAATAACTTAAATAAAAATACATTAAAAAGCATAATCTCATGAACAAATGTGTATTTTGTTTCACTTTTTTAGAAATGTATTTTTATATCAACAAAAAAACATAGCTTTTAACCACACCTCAAAAAACCCATTCATAAATTTCTAAAAATGATGGGTCTCCCATTGTTCAAAAAAAAAAAAAAAAAAAAAAAATCATTACCAACTTAATTACAAAGAAACATTTGATATAATCTTATCGTTGAAACAAAGTTCCACGAAATCGACATTGGATTTGCTATGTGCAGTACAAGACCTAGGTTGCTATGTGCGGAATCGACGCGGCATTTGTTATGTATACCAAAATAGAGCATCACAAACTTCTAAACTTCTTTCACTTGAATTGAATGAAGGATGGAATTTCATTGGGTTTTATGGATTTGAATTTGGAGAAGATGAGTTTTTCAAACCGAGTTCTATAACGGGGAAGCAATAATAATGGAGGAGAATGTGTTCATCGATGAGAGAGATGTAGAGAGCAAGAGAGAAGGCCATAGCATATGATTGGTGTAGAATGGCTTGCATGTAGGATGATCGACGAGAATGGGTTTTTTCATTTTGTGGGTTTCTCCTTCTTTTCATACACAACGAGAGAGGAATTATAATGTATAATATATATTTTTTTTGTTTTTAATAATTCTTAATTAAGAAAAAAGTAAATATCAAATAAAAAAAATTCCAACAATTTTCTTTGATTTGACCATGGTGTAGACTTGTAATGAATGAATTAAAAAAGTTTGATTTATTAGCATTTAATGTGTCATTGGGTATCCTTAATAAAATAGGGTACTGTATCTAAATTTTGGTATTGGGTATTCTTCATAACTTGGGTATTCTTATATTACATGAGTATTTGACCGTTGGAAGGGTATTATGGTAAAAAAAAATTACATTAGTCATTTCCGGAAATATGAGTTCTTTGATGTCATTTTTTTAAAATTTAGGTTTATTTTTGGAATTTTTCCTTTATTTAATATCCAATCTCCAATCGAGCATGAGTAACCCACGTAAGAGTTCACCCATTTATGCCTGCACTAACCCTCCTTCGGCCACTTTTGGGTAGAGTACATAGCAACCAAAGTTTCTTTTTATAAAAAAAAAAGAGAAAATTTAAGAAATCAAAATTATAGGTTCATTGTGTGAAATAAAATTATAGTGGTGAAAAGTAGAAATCGCTGATAATTGAGGGGTCAAATTATAACTTCCCTAAAGAAGAAGGAAGAAAAACAAAGCGCGAGAGGAGCCCGCTCAAAAGGCTCTTCGTCCTGGTGTTCTGCAATGGCGCTCAAAGCGTGGATTAATGGAGACGAGAGCGCCAAAGAAATGCTTGCTAGGGTTTTAACTGAGCGCCCTTTCTTGCTTCTTCCTCCCTTTCATCGGGTTCCTTTACGCGTTGGCAATGTCGTTGAGGTCGTTGGTCCCCCTCATTCCGCCAAAACCGACATCTTGATACAGGTCCGAAATTCTCATTCTTATCCCTAATCAACTTACTCTGTCATGCTAACTACCATCAGTTCAATGCGATTACAATCTTTTGACTAAAATGTAACGATTATGCCGGAATTTAGCACAACGTATCCTCGCTCTGTGATTTGTTGGCATTGTTCTCTCTTTATAGTAGTTTCTGCATAATAGATGGTATAAATTGGCTTCTTGTTGTCCAATAATGATTCGATTTACTCTGGAAGCGATTCTGTATATTATGTTTGTTGCTGAGGAAAAGGATCTATTTATAGGCTCCTTCTAATGTCCAAATCCATGAAAGACTCCCTTAGTTGTGCTGATTAATTTCAATTAGGGTTCATTTCCTTTATCCGGTTGATTTGACATTCATCGATGATTAATTATTGAGGAATGATTGCTTTTTGTTGATGTAAGCACCACGTGTTGCCTTTTTTGATTGGCTTATACATTTTGTCCAATACATTACTCTAATTTGGACTTTGGAGTGATCCAAAGTTTAGATATGAGGTCATCAGTGGACAAAACTTGTCAAAGCTGCTTGCCTGCCTTCAATACGAAGTGAAGTACTATAGAATGCACCTGCTTGTCTACTAGAAAAAAGCTAAACAGTCTCTTGGGACGTTTTGATTTTCAAGCCTCTTGTATGGGATTTGAAGAAGAAATCTATGATCTAAGTAGCAGTGTAGCACAAACACTTGTAGGTAGGAGTTGTGTAGAAAAAAGCTAAACAATCTCTTGGGACGTTTTGATTTTCAAGCCGGGATTTGAAGAAGAAATCTATGATCTAAGTAGCACAAACACCTGTAGATAGGAGTTGTGTTTGTTTGTGTCGGACACCAACACATCTTTTAAACTCTTTGGACGCTGTCCAATACACTCCAAATATTTTCATAACATTAAGATAAAATTTTAATTTCCAACACTCTGACTGAAATATGTTCATGTAGTGGACACTTTGGGATACAGCTTTTCTTTCATTTTTGATGATTTTGATTGAAAGGCCATTACCTGATGTTGGTCCTGCAAAAGTGGGTCTTGGGAGAGGGGAGTGTTGGATATGAATATGATCCTATCATCCAATACTTTTTGAACAAAGGGATCGCTCTCAAGATTTGATCCTGTGGATTCGTGTTTGATAGCCTAAGACTTTTACCATTGCAATAGAATAATAGATAGTGACCCCATTTTAGATGATTATGATTGTAAAAAAAAAAAATTATGGTTGATATGGAAAATTTTAGAAACATGGGCCATTTTATATAGGTAAAAGAAGTAGGATATGATAATTTCAATAATGAGAAGTTATATATATATATATATGCGCATATACGTTCATATATACATATATGCATGCATGCATACATATCGCTGTTTCCTTGTCTTGCTTTTTTTGTTTTGTTTTTTGTTCTTTGTTTTTTTGTTTTCCTATCAAATAAAAATTTTATTGGGACGGAAAGAATAGCCTAGAAGTCCCATGTACATGTGAAGAATACAAAAAACCTTTAGTAAAGCCAAAAAACAAGAATCAAGTAATAGCTTCAAAGATTCAGCAAAATGGAAAAAGTGCATATGGTGTTGTGTCGAGTCTCTATACCATGTCTACATCCTTGGAACATAGTCTATGATTATAGAGAACATTTAGTGAAAATACCAATTGTTGATTTCATAATTGCGCTTTGTTGACTAGATCTCTTTTTCAGTTGCTTCACAATTTATCCTTTCTTCAAAGTTACTGTAGAAAGTCAAGAAAGTGAACAGGTTGAGGCTCATTGTGCCGTCAAGATCATGGTATCAAATATCGCCCCGATACGATACGTATCAGATTTCGAAGGTGTCTGTACGCGATACACCATGTGTACAGGTATTCTCATAGTATCGGGCCGATACGGTACAGTATCGGTGTGTATCGCCCGATATCCCGTTACACTAGCCGATGCGTAAAGGATTTCTTGGCTTTTTTTGAGAAAAAAAAAAAAAGAATAATGGAGGAGAGCAGAGATTATTGTGCATTTTATGAAATTTGAGGGCTTTAATTAAGCATTGGCAGAGGATGAGAGAAGAAGAGCGTCGTGGGTCAAGAGAGAAGAGAAAACGCACTGTTCAGTGACTGAACTTCAGTCGCCGGTCTTCTCTCGCCGCCGGCCAACTGTGGTTGCCGTTAAAGGTCGCCGGTGACTTGGTGAGGTAAGTCTTCGACTATATTTTAGCCCAAGTCCGTGTGTATATGTATATATATATATACATTGGTGTGTAATGAAATGCTCTTATCAGCAAATGTTGATAATAGCTTAAAATGCACAAATGAGCATAGCCATTGGATCAAAATAGAAGGCTGAGATGGAGTCACTTAAAAGACCCGGACTGACCTAAAAGACCCGGACTAACCCGCGTGAAACTCAGCCCCGAATCTTCACCCTCAATCTCCATCTCCATCTCATGCGTGAAGCTTGACGCTGGCCAGGGATGAAGCTAGGAATTTGGTTGAGGGGGGGCCAACTTGGTTGAGGGACGAAGCCAGGAATTTTGGTTCAGCGGGCTGGGAAATTCACATTTTTTGGCATAATTTCAAGCTTCCAAATAGAATTTTATCGGTAACCAAAAAATTGCAAATCAACAACCAAACATCATAGCAACCAAATATAATTTTCTGGACAATCAAATAAATGCAAATGAAGAACCAAACTACAAATAGCTTTAAAATTAAATTTATTTTTTGGGCAACCAAACAAACCAAAATCAGCAATAACCAAACAAGAACGATTAATCATTCAACCAAACAACTAGTATTTAACCAAATGGAAAAAATAGAAAATATACCACCGTTTTCATCACCAACGTTGCATTTCCTCATCGATGCGACTGTGTAAAAGAGATCGAGAGACCAAGAGCCTAAGGTAACCTTATAGCAGTGAATCCAGTGATGGATATTTTGGGTTTGCGCCGTGGTTGAGAGATGAGAGAGTGAGAGATTGACAGAGAAGCGAGAATGAGAAATTGGGAGTCTGGGAATGGGAGAGGAAGATGAGAGGATTGAGAGATGGGGCGTGAGAGTCGGAGAGAAGAATCAGAGAGAAGGAAGAGAGATGGAAGAGAACTGAGAAATTTGAAATGGGTATTGAGTGTTTTGACTTTTCTTTTCAAATTTGAGAATTTGTAACTTATATATATATGTGTGTGTGTGTGATGGCAAGAAGGTAATTATAAAAGGTATGGAGGGTAATATGTATGGAGCTAATAGCAGGATCACTCAGCATGTGAAGAAATTGTAGAAGGAAGAGAGATGGAAGAGAACTGGGAAATTTGAAATGGGTTTTGAGTGTTTTGATTTTTTTTTTCAAATTTGAGAATTTGTAACTTATATATATATATGTGTGTGTGTGTGTGTGTGTGTGTGTGTGATGGCAAGAAGGTAATTATAAAAGGTATGGAAGGTAATATGTATGGAGCTAATAGCAGCATCACTCAACATGTGAAGAAATTGTAATCCTACCCTTGTGAATGGTAGAATGGGGTTCAAAAAAAAAAAAAGTTGAGGGAGGGCCAAAATTAAATTTTCAAAAATTTGTAAGGTTTAAAAAAAAAAAAAATTTAGGGGGGTCCACGGCCACCCCTCAGCATAAGGTGGCTTCGTCCCTGATGCCGGCCAGTCATTACCCTGCTTAGCAACACATCTCGATCTCGATCTCCATCTTCGGCGTGAAGCCATGGCAGCCCTTCATCTTCAAGACTCATCAACAACAAACCGGGCTGAATCATCACCCTCGATCTCCATCTCCATCTTCGGCGTGAAGCTTGACGCCGGCCAATCATCACCTTGCTTAGCAACACATCTCGATCTCCATCTCCGGCGTGAAGCCATGGCGGCCCTTCATCTGCAACAGCAGAATGAGAAAGAGGACTGACCCTAAAACCCATAAATCCCCTTTCCCAGCAAGCATCTGCAGCAGCAGAAGGAGAAAGAGGACTGACCCGAGTCCTTTGTGTCGCCGCCGGAAGGAGGATCCGTGCTGCCGCCGGTCAACGTGAGGGTGAGGAGATGGAGATGGCACCTGTATGGGTTAGGGCAGTTCGGGTCTTGGTTTCACGCGGGTCAGTCCGGGTCGTTTAGGTGACTCCATCTCAGCCTTCTATTTTGATCCAATGGCTATGCTCATTTGTGCATTTTAAGCTATTATCAGCATTTGCTGATAAGAGCATTTCTCCTGGTGTGTATATGTATATATATATATACACACATAGTTGATTGCCCAGTGCCCAAGTCGGTGCTCACTGCCCTTGTTGTATCCAGCAAGCTAACAGAATTTTTTTAATATTTTTCTCTTTTCTCTTTGAAAAGTCAAAGTACATAATAAATTGAAAATATAAATAATAAAATTATTATTTTATCTTAATTGTTTTATTTTCTATTTATATATATATTTTTATTTTGCAATTATTTTTATCATTTTAATTAATTATTAAAAGTATTTAAAATATAAAAACATGTTAAAATCACTTATTATTTTTTAAAATATGTTAAAAACTAATAACAATTCTTAAAATATTTGAAAAATTATGATACAATTCGAAAAATATTTATAACGTTTAAATTTAAATTCCAAAATTATTATTAACAAAATATTATAAAATTTAAAATATAAAACTAAAAAAAAAAAAAAAAATTAAAATATAATACAAAACAAAAAAAAAATTCTAAAATTTATAAAAATTATAAAAATTTGGGAAAAAAAATTTAAAAATAAGAAAATGCCTAAATTTTGAAAAATAAATATGTTAAAATTTAAAATTATGAAAGAAATTTAAAATTATAAAAATATTTAAAATAGTTTAAAACATTAAATTCCTTATAAGAAAATTTCTAAAAACATTCGAAAAATAATTTAAAAATAATTAAAAATAGAATGTACAAAAATTATAAACTATAAGTCTATAAATTCTATTGTACATTCACTAAAACTCTTTAAAAATATTAATACACATGATTATAGGGGTGAAAATATGTGTATTACTATTTTTGGGGTTGGTGTGCAAAACAAAAAAAAATTCACGGCCCCGGCACCCGATACCCATTACGTATCACCCGATACACTTGAGTCCCGTTACACCTTTACCGTTACCGTTACGGATCCGTTACCCCGATACTTAAAACCATGGTCAAGATGTGCCCTAAAATAGTCTTTCCACCGATTTACACACTGAATTTGATTCCTCCTAAAAGGTCCTCCCACATTTCAAAGACTCTTCCACATGTTGCAATCAGAAGGGGAATCTAATGTGGTCTGACCTAGGTCTGTTATCCCATCGTTTGGTGGATTTTCCAAATGTTGCCCTATGCTCATTTGAATGTGCTCCAATCGTTCGCTCATTTACGTGTCATTAAACAAATGATTTTTTGAGTGGGTTGAATGTACAGCCCTTCCTGAAGGGTCACTAATGAGCTCCGGTCAATGTCATTCATGCCCCTCTGTATTGATACCTTTTATCCACGAAGCTCATTTCTTCTCATATTTTTGATAGTAAGGTCCTGTGCTGGTTTTTACTTGAAAGAGGAATCTTAAGAAAATCCCAAAAGGAATTGTTCCACGCTGCACCCAGAATTTACTGCCAGATGAATAGCTGATATTGTTTTGGAACATTATGCATTCTAGACATAGAAGGGAATTTTATTTGTGAACCAACTATAGCTTCAATTATTTCAGAATAGAGTTAAGACAAACCTGCAACCTATAAATCGTACTTTCAATTTTCCTTCTTACTGCTTAAGATATAGATCAGTTCCCACCAAGTGAAACGCAATTATTATTTGGCTCTAGTTTCACTCACCAATTTTCTAAAATGCCCTTCGCTTTCGCCTCAATCTTCAATGGAGAGAAATGATCCTCTCTGTTTAAAGCTGAAGGAAACTGACACTCTTTACAACAAATACACAAGAAGATAAATGAATTAAGGTTGCTGTCTGAAAATTTTGGCAAGCATGATCTGGAGACTGGTTAGAGCAGGTGGAATCTGAAGCCTGAAATGTGATTCACATTGAATCCCTAGAATGGTGACTTAAAACATATAATTAGGAAAACTTCTATAAGAAACTTTTTTGTGTTATTCCACAGTTCGTTGATCTAGTAGATAATTAGGAAAACTTCTATAAGAAACTTTTTTGTGTTCTTCCACAGTTCGTTGATCTAGTAGTCCAATTTTTCTATGCTTACTTCTCTTCCCATCATCACCGAGTACCTTTGATTTTGATTTGAGAGAGTAGAAACTTGTGAGAGAGATGGCATTTTTGAAATTTCAAAAAAGCATTTTATTTTATTTTGTGTTAAGGTAACTTTACCAGATTGGGTTTGCAAGAGTCATTGGACAACCCTCATTAAAAAAAAAAAAAAAAAGTCATTGGACAACCAGAGAGTAGGCCAGTGTAGTTTCAGAAATCTCAGGAGAGGTCTCTGCAATCGTCAAAAACATCAGGGAGGTAAATGCAATTTTCCTTTAATTCTGTTGAAATGGGCAGTAGACATTTTTTAGGTCAAGAAGCTATGGTGTTTTTGTTATATTCAGTTGAATATGAAGTATGAGATGATTTTTATTGGCAATTTCTACAAGTGTTTTTTTTTTTTTTTTTCCGGAGACTGCCCATGTAAGTTCCTTTAATTAAGTGCAGAATGCGAAGTCTACAAATCCTAAAAACGGGGATGGATAAATCCAACTTCTAAAATCATACCTACATCTAGACTGCTGCTGCATATTTTCTGAAAGGCTTTGACATTGCTCAGTTTTGCCCTTACATCTAATTGGACTACATGTTACCTCTGTTTAGTTTTTTTCTTTCTTGATTATGTTAAGAAAGCTACACTCAGGTTGCAAGACTACTATCGTTTCCTTAAGTTGTCTGAGACCTATGTTGGTACAGTGGTTTTCCAGCATCCATACAATTGTACAATTATGTATTTGATGGCCTTCATAATAAATATGACAATTATTCATTCTGCTACATGTAGGCTGCTGTTAGTTGTATTCTTCCTAAAGACTGGAATGGTGTGCACTATGGAGGCTTGGAGCATTTAGTAATGTTCCTCGACTTGGATTGTCGCTTTGATATTTTACGCCTTTCACAATCACTTAAGCATCGCATAATGGAAGCTAATGGTAAGTTGAACTCCTTCTGTTCATTGATATACATAATTTTTTGTCCATTTTTTGTTTGTCTTTTATTGGAATTGTGTGTTTATGAATTTGCTATCGATATGTATCTTGTTTCTTTTTGGCTGTCTTTTTTGTCTCTAAGTGAAAATAACATTTTTATTTTTTCATTTTAGAATTTGTGTTCCATGAACTTTTACCCTCACCAACGGTTGTGTTGTCGCTGAAATATCTCAATATAATTCAGTGCACACTGCATTGCAAAATATTTACTGTTTTCAGAAAATGTTCATGATACAAAATCCCTAAGGGTGGGTACATCAGCTAATACTATTCTAATCATGTACTTTCTTTCATGTGCATAATTGTTTAAACACTATGAGAATTAGTGATCCCAAGTAGTTGGATTGAGGCATTGTGGCAACCATTAAATATTTCTTAAATTTCCACAAAATGTTCTTCTTGGGTAATGAAGTTTAAGAACTAAAGCAAAATTTTAAGCAATTATGAAGGATACTTGCTGTTTTGGTTTTAACTTCTTAACTCTTTGTAATAATGTTCCTATGGGTAGGATAGACATGGTTAGCGGCATTAGACTGGGATCCTGATGCAGAGTGTGTTTACCAGAAAGTGGCGAATTGGGTTTCTTTGGAAATTCATTGTATTGGAATTGTTATAATCCAAATTGGGGTATATTTTGATAATTAATCAGTAGTAATTAGCTTGGTATTCAATACGAGAAATTAAGCATCTTTTTTTTTTTTTTGATGCTTTATGTGATAACTCTTCGGTTCTTCCCTTTGTTATTGCAAAGTTTATTTGGAAAGCGAAGGCCCCCCTTAAAATTCAGGTTTTTGCTTGGTCAGTGGCTCATAAAAGAATTAATACTAATGACCTTCTTCAAAGGAGAATGCCTGGTTGGTATCTTTCTCCATAGTGGCGTGTGACGTGTTGTGGAGAGGAAGAGAGTATTGATCATCTTTTTTTACACTGTCCGGTTGCCGGGGAGTTGTGGTGTTTCTTGTTTCAGCTTGGTGATGAGCTTTGGGTTGTTCCTCAACATACTTTTCAGATGATGGAGATTGTTTTTAAGGTTTTTGGGTCTTCTTTGAGAGCTTCCATTATATGGAAGTATTTTGTCTTTGCTATTTTCTGGGGAATTTGGCTTGAGAGAAATGCAAGGATTTTTGATGATAAAAGTCAGTCTATTCAAAGTTTGTGGGATAAAATTTGTTTTTTAACCTCTCTGTGGGTTTCGGTGATGAGAGAGTTTAAAGGTGTTCCTTTGTTTGTCATTAGGAATAATTGGGTAGCTATTTGTAATCCTTGAGTATGTTGTTTCTTTGTTTTTGTTTTTTTTTGGTCTTCTTGTAAGTAGGACTTCTTGTCCTCTTTGGCTTTTTAATATAATTGTTGATTATAAAAAAAAAAGGTTTATTAAGAAGTTACTATAGCGGTACTGTTCAAGCATTACTGTTCATGCAATGCTGTAATGTTACAGTTCCTGCTATTGTCGGAGTGAAAAAATTAGGGCATTTTTGTCCTTTTTAAGTTCTTTGAATTAGGGTTTAATGAATGTCTAGGATTTATTTGTTTTAAGGGTTAGGATATATCATTTTTGGGGGTTTTAGTCTATAAATAGGGTTGTTATTTTTTTTTTGAGCAAAGGTAATACCGAATTGGGATTTACAACTTTAGAAGTTTTGTTTGGAACATGTGGTGCCTAGATCTTTTCCTTCTCTTTTTTTCTTCTTGTTTTTCTTATTCTATATGTTCTTCTTAGTTTTGATTAGGTAAAAGTATCTTATATTAAAGAAGAAAGGGTTAAAAAACGATCCCTGTGCAGGTGGGGTATACATAGGGACATAAACAAAATATATACATAGAGAATTAAAAAAATAATATAAAAAATACAATAGCGTATTCAAAGAAAAGGTGAGTAGGCTTGTGTGATTATGAAACTGCCGACTCTTTCCACTTGAAGAGCTGTCTAGCTACATTAGAGTTTAAGTGTCATCCCATTGAATCATTCTTCTATTTCTTTCTTTCTAGAGAGACCAACAAACAGCATGTGGAACCATCTTTCAAATCGATATGCAAAGAGTTTGGCTACTCCTGCACCACCACTCCTCGAGTAGCTGATAGATTGATTGAGGCATCACTCATGTACATTAAAGAAATTTGATAATTCACTAACCCTGCCTTTGTCTTATGCAATTCACAAGGATTTGACATATAAAAATATCTTTTAATGAGATTGTCTATTGTTATACACTTATTATGTGTTGTTATCCACACAAAAAACACCAGAAAAATTTCTTTTAATGAGATTGTCTATCGTTATACACTTATTATGTGTTGTTGTCCACACAAAAAACACCATCCTAGGAGGGGGACAAAAAGCACTCATACGCTATTAGCTAGAAAACTCCAAGCCCCCTTTTTATAGTGGACATAAATAAAGGTTTTGATGGAGGATAGTATTGGCTTATTTTTTTCTCCAAACTATTTTATCCTTTGTTTCTTTTGTTACCTGCACTTAATAAAGTTGCTAACAAAAAGCCGTAACTCCTTCAAGCTCCAAATCATGAAAATTTCTCCCAAAAATGATGTTCCAACCCAAAACCTCTCATGTCTATGCTATACAATAAGCAATCCTCATATTCTTGGTGATTGCAATTTCAAATAAACTCAAAAATACTGCCTTTAGAGGTCTCTCTCTACACCAAATATCTTCCCAAAACCTTACCCTTGTACCCTCTCCCACTTTAAGATTGACTTCCTTTGCAAATGTATCAAAGCTTGCCATTATAGCTTTCCATAACCCACTCCATGGATTCCTTTGACCTGGTCCACCAATTTTCCTTGCCACACCCATACTTTTATTCTATCATCTGTCTCCACAGTGCTTCTCTCTCCATTGCAAACCTCCATAGCCACTTCCTCAACATTTGTCAACAACAAAGGATGAAACTGAAACCTCTTTCCTTCCAAGGAATGTAAATTAAACGCCAATATACTAAATGAAATTTAGTTTCCTCTCCATCCTTGCCCACAAAAAGTCGCTTTGCAACTTCTTGAGCCTTTTTTCCATTGATATGGGTATTTGAATAACGACATATAATATCTTAGCACACTAGGTAAATTACTCCTTATAAAAGTCACCTTGCCTCCTTTCGATACCCTCTCTTGTACCCACTAAGTTTCTTTTTCAAACCTTTTTCTACTAAGTTCCGCATCGTCCCAGCTTTAAAATTCGCTCCCTAAGGTAATCCGAAGTATGTGTTAGGGAGATTGCTTACTTTACATCCCATTATAGAAACCATCTGATTCACATTCCCACAATTTCTTGCTATTATCTCACTTTTTGCTAGAATAACCTTCAACCCTGATACTCTCCAAAACAAAGCCACATACAACTCAATTATTTCAATTGGTCCCTTATTGGATTGCAAAATACAATTGTATCATCTGCATATAGCAAGTGTGAGATTAATCCCTCTCTTCGCCTCCACCATTGACAACAAAGTCTTCTATATAATTCTCTAATGCTGTTTTTTGAAGAAATTTGCTTAGTGCCCCCTTAACAATGATAATTTGTTCAAGTTGGTAGCAGAACCCAAGGTTGAAGATTGAAAGGAGAATAGTTAAGGTAGAATAAAAAAATATGGATTTTGTTAGATTTGAGGTTGAGTTGTAGATAATGAAAAAGGGGGAGATGTTTCTTTCATTTCATTCGTCTTGGAGAAGGGTGTGGAGTGGGTAAGGGAGGGTTATGTTTGGAAGTAGAAGGAAATATTATGGGTGCTTGCTACGGAGATGGATTGAGATTGAGATTGAGATTGTGTGTTTCGTATTTATGGAGGCTATATGGTGTTAAAAGTGAGGTACAACAATAGGAGGACGTTTGTGGTGATCATTTTTGAAGTGAAAGATGGGTCAAGCTGTCAAGGTGAGTGGCGATTCTATAGAGTATGGAGGCTTGGCTAGAGCTAAGACTAGAGTTTAGACCCCAAGTTATGTCAAGGGTGGATGAAGAACATGGGAGAAAGGGGTTAGAGTTTTAAGGTGGGATTGGTGTAGGGCTTGCGAGGACAGTTGCTGAAATTGGGAAGTTACCTTTTGGATGGGGGAAGTGTAGTGGGGGCAAGGAGAGGAAGCATTTGCATATTTCTAGCAGAAGAAGGGTAAGGAAGAGAGAGTTCTTAAAAAAAAGCTTAGTAGGAAATTTTGTAAGGGAGGTTTAGTCAGTTAAGCATGCGGAAAAATGGGGAAATAGGTTTGGAAGGTTCCTTTTAGAGTGAGTGTTTTGAAGCTATAGAGTGAGTGTTTCCCTAATCAAGAGGATGCTCAAAGGGTTTTGAGAGATAGGTGATGAGACTTGAGTTCCAAGAAAAGAAATAGAGAAATAGAGAGAGAAATAGAGAGGAAGAAATCAGAATATTAGGGAGAAAGAGAGAGAAAGAGAGAGAACTCAGAATAGTAGGGAGAAAATTCATTATCATCAAGTCTCATCTCAAATAAAGGGTTTATCCCCTTTATATAGAAAACAATCCTACTCCTACTAGGAAACTAATTAAAAGATAATTACAACCAAAATAGAAATATCCTAAATAACAATAAAGATAAATAACATCTAATTATTCCTACGGGCCCTCCTAGTATATGTCTGTGGGCCTTATGCATCATGATCCACATCAATTCTCCCCGGCTGAGAAAAACTCTCCTCTGGAGAGTTAGAACGTTGGTAAACCTCCAAAGAGCAGGATCAAGACACTGATACTCATCTTCCGTAATCCAAGTATCCTCAATGCCAGGGTGATCCCTCCAGCGGACAAGATACCTTCAAGGACCATAATGTAACAAAATAGTCTGAGCATCAATAAAAACGCCAATCTGAATGGTGCGCGGATGTGGAAAGCGTGGGATAACGGATACCGGAGCTGCGGTAGGAGAAAAAGTAGAACCACCTGTAGACAAACCTGGCATAGTAGGAGGCTCAAAAGTGCCTCGATAAGGAAACAAATCCCAAACATGATTAAAATTCATATCAGATGGTAAGTCAATTAAATAAGCATTAGATCCCAACTTACGAATGATACGAAAGGATGTCGTGGTTCGGGCATGCAATGGTGGGAAGGAATGTGTAGGATAACAAGCAGGGTGGATACGCACCATAACATAATCTTCTTCATCAAAATCCAGTTTCCTATGATGAACATCGGCAGCTAATTTGTACTGTTCAGTATTTAAAGCAAATTTTCGACGGATGTCAGCATGGAGATCATGAATGTGCTGGGCAAAAATATCAGTAGAAGTGAAATGACGACAGTCAGTGGAAAGAAAAACGGTGGCAAAGGGTTGGCGTGGGAAAAGGTCACAGACAATTTGAAAAGGACTCTTACAGTCTTACCAGTTGATCGATTAACAGATCCAGTATACGCAAACTCCGCGATCGGTAAAATTAAGTCCCAATTCTCAGGACGCGTCCCTACAAGGTGCCTAAATAAATTTCCCATAACCCTATTAGATAATTGAAACCTAGGGACAAAATCTATGGCACGCTGGACATCCCTCATAGGCATGGTTCGAAGTATCGGACGAGTCCGAGTTGTATCGGCCAAGTTAACCAGGTATCGGCAGGGTCCTGGACGAGAAATCGTCCCGAGTCAAAGAACCAGGCGAGGTTTCATGGAATCGTTCATCTCGGCCGAGATCTTGGCCGAGACGAGACGAGATGCCGAGATCACGGTTTCTCGTCTCGACTCGGCCGAGATCTCGGCCGATATGAACGAGATGGCGCTAGTCCAACGCGAAGGAAAAAAAAAAAGAGGGAAGAAGACGCTGCAGGCCTGCAGCAGCTACCATTAACGTAGCAGCAAAGTTAGAACCAGGAACCAGGAAAAGAAGAAGCAGCAGCAGCTGCGGCAGCCATGACAGACAACAAACAGGGGAAAAAAAAAAAAAAAAGAGAAGAGGAGAAGAAGATGTAGCGGCAGCGGACTGGCAAGATCTTTACTTTCCGATTTCCTCTTCTTCTTCTTCTCCTTATTCCCTGCTTGCTGCCTCTGCCTTGCTGGTTTTTTTTTTTTTTTTGCTCTTTCTTCTCTTTCGTCTTTACCCCTTTTCTGCTGGTAGATACAACCTGCAAGTCTGGAATATTCTAGAAAGCTTGGAATATAACGTGGGATGAGGTCTGAGGGCTGTAAAGTTTAAAAATAAAATTTGGTGTTTTACAAATTAGCCCTTACACTTCATTATTATCACTAAAATGCACATCTCCTTTTTTATTTATTTTTAAAAGTTGCCAAACACTATTATTTTTAATATTAAAAAAATTATATATCTTTTATTGACAATAATGCCACTAGGTGTAAAGATTTTTTAAACATAGCAAATAAGCAAAGAAATTTGGAAATATTAGGAACTTTATGATACAAAATTATGTACCACTACGTCCATAAGTCTCTAACATAAGCATTTTATACCACTAGGTCCAAATATTTTTTTAATATAACAAATAAGCAAAAAAAAAATTGAAAAATGAAATAAAATTGGATCTCGTGGTAATGCTTTAGCGCCTTTTTTTAAATTTTTTCATCATATCATGCACTGTAAGTTCTTTATTTTTATTATTTAATGGTTCTAATGTTGGATCACTGTGATTTTTTGCATACATGATATACATAAAAAAAAGTATCAAATTCAACGGTTGGTTTTTCAAAATATTAAATTGACACTGGTGTTTAAAAAACATATGGTAGAAACAATGGTAAAAAAAATGGTAAGGTGAACACGACCCATTACATAAATAGGCCTAAAGTTTTTTTTTTCTTTAAATAATATAATTATTTTATACCATCAGTCCCTAAGTTTTTTAACATAACAAATAAGTATATGAATTTTGAAATCTTAACAGTGAAATTTTCAAAAACTAACCGTTGGATCACTCTGATTTTTTTCATACATAACAAACATAATATAAATATCTAATCTAACGGTCAGTTTCTAAAAAAATTCGACCTACAGTGGTAAATCATAAATCATGCAAAAGCTAATAATATATGTATTTCAATGCTACAATAGTGCGCTAGCGCCTTTTTTTATGTTTTCAGTCATATCATTCACTCTAAGTCATTTATTTTGCTTGTTTGATGGTTCCAATTTGATTGCCTGATTTTTTCTGATTTTTCTATGATTTTTTTAAAATTTTTTGAACATTATTTCATGCCTAAAGTTGCATCTCACCCGAGACGCGACGAGTCGTCCGCGACCGCGACGCGACGACGTCCGCGACCGCGACTTTGAACCATGCTCATAGGTGGCAACTCATCCGGTATAACATCTCTAAAGTCGTCTAATAAAGTAGTGACCTCAAGAGGAGGTTCAACAACCTTTTCTAAAGAAACCGGAAGTAACTGTTGGACTATAGGCACGAAAGCTATGTCAGACTCTTGTTCTTCCTGCACAAACTCTTTTCGGGAAATGACATGGATATGGTTCTTGACAGGAGGTTGGGAGGAATTCTTAATCTTGGGATATCTACTCGTGGGAGACGGTTTGGCAGGAAGCAAGCGAATAGATTTCCCGTTATGCTTAAAAATGTATGAATTATCCCTTCCGTTGTTGGTCACGTCCAAGTTAAAAAGCCAAGGACGACGAAGCAAAATATGAGCGACATCCGTAGGGAGGACATCGCACCAAATCCTATCAGAATAGTCTCCTAACTGAAGAGGAACCAGACACCTCTCTGAAACCGGTAAAGAGGTGTTATCGACCCAAGCTACCCTATAAGGCTGTGAAAGGTTCTGTGAAAAACACAGACATGGATGCGCAGCGGAAGAGGGTAAAAACAAAACTTTTTCGTTTAATAAAAACATCCATGTTCACAAAACCAATATGAATCGATTCAAGCATAAGGATCATGTATATAAAAACAAACAGTTAATCAAAGCATATAAAAACTCACTTGATTGTGTTCTTCGGTGTAGGAATCCTTCGAGTTTCAAAAGTATGAAACCTCCAAAGCGTATCCACACGAGAGCAAGACTCCGAAAGCCTTCCTTGTCTTCCACAACCCTTTGTGGCAAGCAAGAATGGAGAGGGAGAGGAGAATTTCGGCCCTAGGGTTTCCCTGTGCCTGTGAGTGTGTGAAACACTCATATTTATAGACTTTCTCCTCTTTGGGGGGTGTTTGGTTACTAGTGCTAGCATGACCAATCATCCTCGAATAGAGTAATCCTATTCTCGGTTAGTTTTGACTTTTAATCAATTAACTTTTAATAATTAAAATCAAACTAACTCCATGATAGGATTCCCCTCCCACAAGCTTAAGGAACTCACTTACTCTCTATTGTGTGTGACCCTTTGGGTTCACCCTAACCTAGCAGTGACAGGGACATCTCTATGTCTCCCAAAAATAGAAACTTTCTATTTTAAGGTTCAATTGGAACGATTCCAATTTTGCCCTCATTGATAACACTTTATCAATAGGCTTTCACTGGTCATGAGTGACATCTAGCAACATATCATGACATACCCTAGGTTTAGGTGAATAACAGAACTATATGAACCCTTCATGTTATTTAATCCTTCATCCCCTAATGTCACAGTTAAGATAATAGGTATGGTTTTAGTCAAACCCTATCTTAACAACTTGATATCTGTCCCACAAAATATAATCTCAATAAGGTAATCGCAGTGAAACTCTTTTCACTGTTTACCTATCACTCTGGCCAGAGGTTCCCTTTGAGAATTATCTTTGTGAACTTATCCTGACATTCTCTCTCATATAACTGAGAGTGATGATCCCTTATTGCACACTCATCCATCTTCATGCATAACTCATTAGAGCCAATAAGCACCGATTACAACCTAATGAATAAGGCTGTACGAGATACTATCAAACTCTAGCAACCTATGCACAAGACAGCTATGGTGTCTCAGGTCTAAGGACTACCAAATTAATGGACATAACACTAGAATATTCCTTTGACAGAACTACCATAGGAATACTCTTTGCAGATCATGTTCAGTGTACATATTCTCTAATATGCACCCACAGATTAACCTAAGTGTCACTACACTGATAGGAAAGACTACCTATCCTCCATATGAGTTGGTTTAAATCTGTGCTACTCTTCATACGGTTAATTAAATATCCACTTTAATAAACCTTCGAGTAGGAACTCTTTTAGAATAGATGTATATGAGAAATATCAGTCTCTCTATCTCAACTCTTTGAGATGCATATTTCTCTTATCATTTATTCATGGACCTTATCATATATGTGAGAACATATTAGATAAGCTATACCTTCCATATATAGATAATATGAAACTCAATATACCCTTTAGGATTGGTTTTAGGGCATACTTCTAACAGGCTGAGGGTGGGGTTCGGGATTTAACTTTATTCTAGCTACACCGGTTGTGGAGACCACATTCATAGTACTTCCGCCATCAATCACAACCTTACAAACTTTATCCCCACATGTGATGAAGTTGTGAAAGATGCTCGTGTGCTTCCAATCATCTTCCCCTAAAGGAGTAGATAGGATGCAACGCATGACAGCGAGATGGGACTGCTTCGGCTCATTATCGAGCTCGAGATCCCTCTCAGCATCGGAAGTATCCTCAGGAGGGGTATAATCTGCGAAAGCAGAAGGGTCATCGGATTTCTGGTTAAGAACGAGAGTGCGATTAGGACAACGGGCAGCAATGTGACCCTTGTTGTGGCAGTGAAAACACTCAATAGCAGAGCCACTTGGGCGACTATAAGTACCGACGATCTCTTTTTCCCTAGAAGTGCTAGGTCCTAGATTAGGTTGGGTACCTCTCCTTGAAAGAACAGACTGAATTGGGGACTGAAACTGACGAGACTCCTCAACTTGGGAAGCTAAACGTCTTGGGTTAGGAACCCGAAGGAATTTCTCTATGTCCTGGGCCTTGTTATAGGCCTCCTCTAAGCTATAAGGAGAGTGTAAGGTAACTTCTCTCTTGACATCCAATCTTAGCCGATTGACATATTTAGAGAGAGTCACCAAATGATCCTCCTCTATTTCGCACCTTCCCATAAGACCCTCAAAACGCGATCTGTAAACTTCAAGACTGGTGCCCTGTCTTACATTATGCCACTGCTCAAACAAAGTTTTTCTATGGGAAGAGGGAAGATACTTCTCCTTTAACCTTCGTCTCATCTCAACCCAAGTGACTATAGGACCTTCTCCTAATCGCTCTAATTTACGCAACACACCCTGCCAATAGCATTTGGTGTTGCCTGTCAATTTTATCCTAGCAAAGCGAACACGCTGTAGGTCAATCATCCTATACCAGTCACATTACTCCTCGATATCATTCAGCCAATCTAAAAGGACAATAGGATCAGTCCTACTATCAAAAATGGGAGCTTCGAGTTTCACCCTCGTGGTTATATCTCTAGGCTCGTCATGGAAATTCCTAGGTTGTCTATGCTGGGCATCCTGATATCTACCTTGGTGTCCTCTCAGCCTATAATCATAGTCTAAATCATCCTCAAATGGATCAGCAGGAGGACCAAAGTCCTCTACATGTTGCCTAGGGACTGGGACTTGTCTAAAGTGGTTAGGGAGGGGAAGGATTCCTGCTTGAGGATCCGTGGGCCGCCTATTGGGTTGTTGAACAATCGGGGGATCATTGGCAACATCCCCGGGGTCATCAACTCTACCCTGACCTCCAGACTGGGCTAACTCCTCCCTAAGTGCAGTGATGGACTCACGGAGTGTGGTAAACTCAATCTTAGTGTCACGATCAAATCTGGTAAATGACTCTTTCAAAGTGGCTATGTCCTGCTGGAGATTGGTCATGTCTTGCTCTAGGGCTGAGCAGCGGTCAGTCAAAGTCATGGTGAAAGACAATGAAGTTGGGGTGGATATGTAAATGGGTGGTGTATGCTGACACGTCGTAAATTACTTAAATTAGAAAGACAGATTACCACTAATGAACACTTAAGAAAATTGAAATAAAATGAAGAAAATATGCAAGTTGCGTGCCTAAGTATGAAAAAGGGAAAGTAGGGAATGGGAATGCAATGAGTGTGTGAAATATATTAGAAAGGTGGCCTAGAGTTTGAAAAAAAAAAAGAAGGGAAAGGAAACAATAAAGAAAAAATGACAAGAGTAAATGTTTTCTTTTTGGCTCCTTTTTTTTTTTTTTGTGACTGTTGGGACAAGGATAGAAGGCTTAAAGGGACCTAACACAAATTTAATAAGCTACCAACTAATTGAAAGAAGAATCCACAATTTTCAATGAAAAAAAGATGTGTACCGTTCACCGAGGTGCAATGATGTGCAAAACTCCACTATGGAGGTCGAATTGACCCAAATGGACTGCAAAATTGAAATCGGGACGTCAAAAAATGCTGGGAAGGCTGCAGGGGTCAAACTGTAATTTTCCAGAAAGCTGAGGGACCAAACTGTAATTTTACAGGAAGCTTAGGCACCAAACTGTAATTTTCCAGAAAGCTTAGGCGCCAAATGGTAATTTTTTCCCGAGTGATGGTGCCAGCTGACATGTGGCGGTCAACGGTTAAAGGTTGACCGGGTCAACGGGTCAACAAGTCGGGTCAACGGACCGGGTTGATGGGTCGAAAATTCGGATCTGGTCCGAACCGGGTGAGCCGAGCCAAATCAAGAACTGATGCTGGGCGCGTGGATCTAACGCGAGGCGCGTGGATCTCACGTGCAGAAGCAGGGGCGGTGCGTGAGAGCGCGTGTCCCACTTTCCGGCGGCCTGGTTTCTTCCGGCGGTGGTTTTGGCGACTGTGGAAGCTTTTTGCGGTGGTTCGATGGTGTTGGCAGCCGTGGATATGGCCCTTTTGCTATAGCCTGGTGCTCGGGTCCTTTGTTTCTTTATATATATATATATATACACTCACGCATAGGAGGTGCAGCGCGAGGGTCCTGGGTTCTGAGGGTCCTGGGTCAGGTATGGCAGCGTGAGAGTCCTGTCTCTCTCCTCTCTCTCTCTCTCTCTCTATATATATATATATATATATATATATATATATATATATATAAAATAGATAAAAAGATATGTAGGAAGGTTTCCAAGCACGCGAGTATGGAGGCAGCGAGTAGTTATGGAGGCAGCAAAAAGTGAGTGAATCGAGGTGATGCTCTGATACCAATTGATGAGACTTGAGTTCCAAGAAAAGAAATAGAGAAATAGAGAGAGAAATAGAGAGGAAGAAATCAGAATATTAGGGAGAAAGAGAGAGAGAAAGAGAGAGAACTCAGAATAGCAGGGAGAAAATTCATTATCATCAAGTCTCATCTCAAATAAAGGGTTTATCCCCTTTATATAGAAAACAATCCTACTCCTACTAGGAAACTAATTAAAAGACAATTACAACCAAAATAGAAATATCCTAAATATCAATAAAGATAAATAACATCTAATTATTCCTACGGGCCCTCCTAGTATATGTCTGTGGGCCTTGTGCATCATGATCCACATCAAGTGGTGTAGGAGAAATCGAAGCCATGTATTGCAGTTTGGAAGATGGTGCCACATGTCATTTTTGGACACAATGGAAGGGAAGGAATAGAAGAATATTCCAAGGAGAGGAAGAGTCCTTTTTGCAACTAAAGGCGAGGGTAGCTAGGATGTTTTTGAGTGGAAGGATTAGGCCGTTTTATTTGAGTGTGAGTCTCTCCAAATATTTTTTTGATTACTTTATAGTTGCGATACTCTACATTTTTTCGTTTTTCCTTTTGTATATAGCGTGTGTACAGGGGTGACTCTTTTTTGACTCAATACAAATATCTTTCACTTGATCAAAAAATATATATAATGAGTTGGACATGATGGATGTCTATGCAACAGCTTGAGGAGTTGAGGGGGAGTGTTAAGTGTGTGAGAGAAAAGTGAGGGTATTTTGGTAAATGTATCATAACTTCTATATTTAAGGAGCAGGCCCTAATTTCTAGGCTGCCTATTCTACGTTCAGCATTCTCTCTCTCTCATAATACTCTGGACAAGTACACTTCGACTATTGTTTTATGGATAAAATGAAATACTTTTCTACAACCTAATTCCTTAATTATTTCAAAAAGTGCACTAATAGTGTGAAATAAACTTATAATTACAAATACAATGTGATTGCTTTAGGCACTTAGTGTAATTGGATGATCTCATTAAAGTTGCTTTTTTGCATCTTATGAACTATACTTTTTTGTCTTATAAGGTGGTTTATTAATGGCTATAGTAGTTGGAAATACATTGCAAGAAATATACAACCTAATTTTGATACATTATTTTATGTGCTTCGTATAATTTTCTCATATATTCGTAATTTTGAGAATGTATGTGGATTACCAACCAACTAGTGTTTTTAGAAGTGTGTACAAAATTATAGCAAGAGTTTTGGTGACAAGAATAAAAAATATGGTGGGTGAAGTGGTCTCCCCATTATAGAATGCTTGGTAGATAAATTTTGGATGCAGTATAAATTGAAAATGAACGTGTTGATTCAAGGCTAAGGAGTTGAGTACGGGGTTTAATTTGCAACTTGCAAGCTGGATATGGAGAAAGCTTATGACAATTGATGCTTGCTATTTTTCGATGCTATTTCTTATCCCAAGCATAGGATGGTGTAGTTGCAAGCATAGTACATGGGGAAGCTCATGGTCATTTCCACAGGGAATGAGTATGAATTTCAAGAGAGAAACCTTATACTTTGCTACCCAATAAATAATAAAGCACGAATAAAATCATGGGGGGTTTGAGATTGTTGGTTGTTTAAGCTAAGATTATCACAAATTGCAAGATAAAAACTATGTAAATGTAAATTAAAGAGGATGAGTTCTATGGTTTCATTCCACCCAAACCTTTGGTTCATGGTTTCTCATGCTTTTTCTCAAACAAAATTCTATTGAAGAATGGTTTTGTTCGGTAATTTTGACAATGAAAGATCAAATGAGGACTAATTAATGGTAGAATGAGGCAAAATACTCTCTTGGGAATTTTCACAAACATATAGAGTGCATAAAACTCAAAAACCAAATACAACAAGTGAAACTAATCATAAAATGGCCATGAATACAAGACCACATGGGTTCAAGAGATAAGAGATATGAGAGAGCATTTCACTTCATTCTACGATCTTTGAAAGCATGAATATGATGAGAAGACCACTTACCTAGGGTTTGGAGAAGAAATCCACCATAAAACTCACCTTTGAGTTGTTTAGCTAGCCATCCAAAGGAGTAAATGCATGTGAAGAAGAGTAAATGCAACTACTAAGTTTATAAAAGCTCCAAACTTGAAATAAATGCTCTAAAATTACTTTAAAGATGGAAATACAAAGTTTGAAACCTAAATAGTAAGATGAATCCAATTAATCTAGTGATTACAAGTAAAATATGGCAAGAATCAAGTGATTCTTGCACAAAAAAGTAGAAGTGAAACAAACCCAAAATTAGACCTAATCTCTACCAAGCTGAAAAGTGAGTTTATATACCCTTTTCTAGGGTTACAAGAGTGAATGAAAATTACAAAAATGCCCTTTGACCAAAGGGTAAAATCTGCCCACGTTTGTGTACTGCCGAAGGGATGCTGTACTATACATGCAAAACTGTGGATTAGTACAAGATCACTCACAAAGCTAAAGGATTCTAGAAGAGGCATGTACCGGTACATAAAAAGGGTGTACCGGTTCAAAATAACATTGCCTTGCTGAAATGTTGAAGTTCGATACTATTATTTACCAGTACATGCAAAATGTGTACTGGTACAACCTTACTGAAAACTCCTTCAACCTCCCAAATGCCTCCGACTTCAAATGGTCGTATCTTTCTCGTCCGGAGTCGGATTTGGATGATTTTTATATGCTTGTGAAGCTTGAGAAGTTTTCTTTTCAACCATTGTAGTCTCATAGTCTGATTCAATATGAAGAGACAATTTTTCAAAATACCCAGATCGGTCGTTTTTGCACTTTTTGACTTTATTTGCCCATATCTCCCAAACTATTTGTCCTTTAGCTTTGAAATTTGATATGTGACCTCTAGACACATTTAGAAATATGTCACATAAGTCTTATGACTTTTGAAGACTTCCAAGGCTCGACTCCAAGCTCCAACTTTGCATGAAAAAGCATCCATTTTATTGCATTTTATCTACAAGGCATGGAAAAACAAGAAAACATAAAAAGCATCTATTTACTAATATAAATGGCTCAAGTATGCACAAAATTGTGGGAATAATGCATGAGAAATATGCAAATATACGATGCAATCAACAATGTAAATTGGAACTTTCTACTGTACTTGTTGGAAAGTTTGGGATTTGGAGCAAGGTGGAAGAAGTGGATAAAGACATGCAGTGGATAAAGACATGCATCTCAACTACCTAATTCTCATTTACATGCTTTATTATGTGATGTTATTTATTAACAATTTTTGTGTATATATATATATATATCTCTAACGGTCAGTTTTTTAAAATATTTATCTCACAATTATCTATTAGCTTCATGCTTACATAAGATATATAAGCATATGCTGACTAGATTGGGACTGTATATATATATATATATATATATATATATATATATATATATACATATATATATGCTATTTAAATGCTCAAGCAATATATATTTATATATATGCTGTTCAAAGTTCAAACGCTCAAGCAAATAATGTTAATGTGTTGAGTTTGGTTTAAATATGTCTAGGATCAAACTATAATGTAAATTGGGAGCAAAATGATGTTGGTGTTTGGGACAACAATACAAAGAAGGGACCAAATATTGCTTATGATGAGGATCTATTTGCAGCATCCATGAGGCGGTTCTTGTATGTCCGTTGCTATAATAGTCTTGAATTTCTTGCCACCCTCAAGGTGAGTAGCTCTTTATTCTTTTTGATAACTGAAGGATATATGCATTTTAAACAATCTGAAGTAATGAACAAGTACAACCTCTTATATACTTTACATGTATATCTATAACTTCTCTTGGTAGCTCATTTAAATAAAAAAACTTCAACTTTATCTCTAGTGTTACTATGAGAAGCCAAAACAATCAGCTAGAGCATTAATTTCTCTATACACTTGTCTACACCTGCGAAATGCAAAAAGAATATGCTGACTGATCCTTCCCAGGTAGATTTCTGACTCTCCAGGAACCAGAGTGCTAGAGGTTATTTGAGGTGCAAATGTGATATATGGGAGCCTAATTGAGTTAGTTTGATGGAGGAGATAAATCTCAAAGAAAAATTGAGGGGAGTGGATAATTATGTGTCAAGCATCTAAAACTCCTTGTTTTGGATTCGTTGCGTTGGTTGTCAAATAATTAAGTGGTAGAGGTGATTTGGGTGCCATACTTGGTTTATTGACATGTCTTGCATTTGTTGAATTAATGGCTAGACAACTCTACCCAATTTCCTTTGCTTGGTAAGCTGAAGTGTAATATTAACAGCCTCCAATTCACTCTTTAAATCACTTTCAGGACAGCTTGCAGTAGAAAAAGCACTGTTTACGTCACTGCCATGACCTCTAATCTCTCCACCTGACCCTCCTCTCGTATGTTTCAATGAGTCATTTGTGTTAATCATCCAGTAGCTCACAGGAGGTTTCTCCCAACTGTACTGCACTTCTGTCTTATACACAAATTGAAAAGGCAGACCCCACTATTCAAGGAACTTTTATTATTGGTTGTATCTTCTACTTCTTTTTTTTAGCAAATATTCTCACATCTTCTATAATATTATTGATGATAATTTTACTTTGGAAAAAAGGAACTATGCTATGTGTTCTCCCCATTCTTTCAATCCAACTATGATGCAGCCTTATAGTACTAAAGTTGGAGAAGTTGTTAGTTTGTTTGTCATTTACTTCTTGTAACAGCCATGTGGCTTTAGTATTTCTCATAATAGTTGTTAGGGAGTCGATTATAAATTGTTAGAATCTCTATAAATACCAATCTAGAGGTTAGAAAAGCCAGTTTTTATGATAGTTTATATAATTTCAGATCTCTTTTAGATCAGTAACAGAGCTTTAAGCTCCTGTTAATACTGTGTTACAGCATTTCTTTGTAATTCAGTTCATTGTTCCTCAATATCTAATGCAATTCTCTTTGATTCCTTGCTGATTTGATCTTGATCTTCATCAAACTATGGCGAACTGAAGTGAGGAAGTCTTTTACTTTATATATGGTTATTATTTACAAAAAGGTTCAAACTGATCTTGCTTAGAGATATATTTATCTTCATGCTTGTATTATTTATGTTAGTGTGCGAGTTTTTCCTTAAGAGACAATTGGTTCCTCCTTCATCATCAATAATGATGAGGAAGGAGGAAGGAGTTGAGAGAAATGAAAAGAAAACGGAAAAAGCCAAAACCCAAAAACAAATCACTTAAGTGAGAAGGATATGAGAGAAACAACTAGGAGTAAAGCTCAATCATCAAGTTTTCAATAATTCAAATGAGAATTAATCATCAGAACGTGCTCCCACAAATATTCTTTCTTCTTTTGTAGCCACTTTATACATTGATATGTCATAAATTATCTAATAAATACCCATGATTGCTACGGAGTGCTGTCTGTTCCTGACACCTTGATCCATGAGACTTTAGGCATTCGTGAGATCTCCACTGTGACTAGTGTGAAACTGAGGGGTGCAGTGGATAAGACTGGAAGGACTTGCAGCTTCTGCCAGATTGGCCTCTTGAGGTAAGACCCCTGTGTGCTTCCCTCTGTTACTATCGCAGCTGGTATGGAAGTTATTCCACTGACCAGAAGCTTCATGTTCATTTGCACACAGTTGTGTTGCTGCTGGTGGGGACTGGCAGATCACTAAACTAAATCCTAATATCGCTGGGACATGTGTCACAAGGTTAACACACTATAAGACGTTGACAAGCCATGAATCTGGTGGGTGCCAAGACCTTGAAATTTACTTTTCATACTGACTTGTGGTTTAGGAGACTTAGAGTATTACTGCTTTCTTCTAAAAATAAAGTTCATGGAAAGTCAAAATTACCTTCTTGTTATATATGATATTACTGTGAACCACTTTTTATACACTATAGATTTTGGAATTTGTTTATAGTGCAACCTTTCTGGATGATGTGGACCAATAATTGGATGCCGTGTGTCATGATTAAAAAGATGGACATGTGTCACCATTCCTCACATGCCACATTTTGCAACCAAGGGTCAATGCATGTCATCCCTCCATGTGCATCTCCACCTCAAAAGGAGAAGGGGACAGCAAGGTCATGTGCCCTTGATGCGAGAGATCAAGCGTGGTTTTGAGGCACGATCTGGGGCCTCGAGATTTGTATCCCATGACCCTAGAGTAGACCCCTCGATTCTGCCAAGGTAGTAAGCACGAGGCAACCACAAAGCATAAGCTCATGCCACCTCTCTTCTTTAGCAGAAAATAATTGCATAGCTTCCTCCACAAACCCATCGAAAGACACCCACCATAACTTGCTAAAGCCCCTAGTGTATTTTAACACCCCATCCTATGTCTCCCTATGATTGTATTGGAGACTAATGGAGAGTGTCAACTCTGTTAAGAAAAGGAACTAAACAGGCATGAGAAGACCCCATCCAATATTGACCATCATCATTTGCACTCAACATTTAACCAGAATAGACCTTAATGGCACTTCCTTTGTACCATCATCGGCCCATCCCAATCAGACCGTACCATGTCTCTATCAACCAGACTTCCATTGCTGAGGAAGAAACTTTATATTTCTTTTCTAAAGGTGCATATCTTAAACAATATGAGAGGTTTGGGAAGGACAAACCTCTGGTGTACCAGTTATTGTGCCCACGATAAATGCTGGATAGCCAAGTGTGGAGTGGATAACTGCTGAAAGCATCTAACTATCTAAGTAGTAAGCACACCCCAAGATTAGTGCTCTCCTTTTTATTAAGAAACCTTGTTAATGCATCAGTATCACAACTTGTTGCCTGTAGTTTTATACATTGGCCTTAAGTTATTTCATTTTGATCGAAGAATTCTGAAATGACATTGAACTAGTTGAGACACTCTTCTAATAAGATTAGCATGACACATTAGTATATCAAGTTTGACGATTTCCAAACTATAGTAAATCTTTTTCATTAGTCGTTCCACTTGTCAAATTTTATACCTAGAGGAATTCAGATTAGGCTCATCAATATGATATTGATGACTTCGCCTAAGTTTGTTGACTCATATATGGCTTGTTGCTCGATTTGTCTCTGGAGTGTATTTTCACTTACTTTTTTTTATTGTTGGATTGCCATCACTTCTTTTGATTCTTTTTACCATTATAAAAACAAAATGATGGTAAATGATGAAACTTGTTCAAAAGCATAGCTTAATGTCACATCGCACATTGTCTCGGTAGGGGGTACCACTTGAATTTAAGAGCTTGGATAGTATCTTGAGAGGGTTAAGCCTTTTAAGATGGTCTTAGCCATGATAGTGGTATCAGAGCAAGCTTGATGCATAACATCCTAAACCCTAATACCAAATGATGAGAAAAAGGGAATGTAAGAGGAATAAAGAAACTTATGATTTGTAAGAGTGAACATTGAGTGTTTGACACAGCAACCCCCAAAAATCAAGAAGTGAAGACATGACTATACATTATATGTATAGTTCCTCTAATGATTTCTTTTGTAGTATATATGTTTACTATTAGAAAGTGCTGGGAGGCCTTTGGTCCCTTACCTCTACATCTATACTCTTTTTCCCTGTTAAATTCTAAAATACCCTGATTATTACTTTATAATTAAAAATTAAAATTAAAATAAAATATAATATCAATTTGAACCCAAATCCACTAACCCACAATCCTCTCCTCCATTATATTGGGATAACTATGGATGTCCATGCACAAGCATTGCGTGTGCTGCTACCTCTAGTGTGCATGTGTTGTATACCTATATATATATATATGTAGCTCCTGTTTCACAAGAGTTTAATGCAAATTATTTGAGGTCAACCATGTCATTTACTCATTTTATGTTTTAGGCAAGGGCGAAATTTAAAAAGTTCTTAGTATGTAAATGAATATATGAAAAATCAGGTTTGTTTAGATGAGTACTTTAGAAATTCAGTGAAAAAAATTAAAAGGGGAACCTTGTCCCCACAACAGATCTTGGGTGTGGTGCTATTGTGATATTGAGAGTGAAAGCAAGCTAGTTTGCTCATACTTCTGGTAATCAAAGAAGGCCATTTGTGTGGAAGCCATTGATTCTCTATTTGAAAAAAGAGGTTGAAGCTGATATGGGATTCAAGAAGAGGATTGATGGCAGCCCGCTGCATTGTTTCAAATCTCTCCCTATCTCTCTCTGCAGATTTTTCTTCTTCGTTCTCTGTACTCTTTTGTTGAGTGAAATTAGGGCTTGGCAATTCCTCGCATAACAATTTCTGCTCCATTATTCTTTTTCTTTCTTCTGGAAGCCCTAGGGTCTGTTGAGAGGGCCTTTATTCCTTTTCTTCCTCATAATCACAGTTGAATTGGGGTTGATGGATTGTAAATGCTCCAAGTATTGCATTAAAGGATGTTTTGATTTTTTTCAGATTCCACTATAAAATTGGTATTCCGGTATTCTGTAAACTACCATGTTCTACTCTAGTCAACCCAACAAAGCCTTAATCCCAACTACTTGGATTGGTTTTTTGAATTCTCTTTCTCCATTTAGCTCTTGCTAGAGCCTAGAACCATATCCTTTGCTTGTGTAGTGTTTCATGTCTTATCTGGTCATAATCCTGAATAAAGGAGGAGGGTTCAGGTGGGTAGATGGCCAAAATGAAACACAGTCACACCCTACGAACAAAAATATTGGAAAAGAAGTGAACTGGCATATTGTTGTAAGCATATTTACCCAGACATGCCCGAATGTCTTGAAAATTACCTAGACACACGTTAAAAAGATGCATTTTTGTAGACTTGTGGGTAAACTATAGAAGAGTCATGTTCTACAGAATCATAAGTTTATAACCAAATAAGAGAGGGGGAGATGGGAGAAAAATTAGTGAACATAGTAGTTTTTATGCTCTTACAACCATGATAGATTCCCCCCCCCCCCCCCAAGTTAAATGAGTAATAATTCTTCCTAGACCTTCAAGTGTTAGACATGATGATAAAAAAGTGCTTCCATTATGTTTTTCCTTGGTTGAGGTGCATTCCACGGATGAAAACTCATTCTGTTGACCAGGTAAATGTGTAGTTACTAAATTGTGTAAATTGGATTTTCTTTTAAAACTTGTGGAAGCCATTCCAAGGCGTTGATGTGTTGCCATATAAATTGATAATGATAACAACAAATATTCTTACAGCAATTCAAAAAATCCCTTGAAAGATTCACAGGGACTATGTATAAAAAAGGTTATATTCTCAATGCTAATTTTCGCAATGAGTTACCAATCTCAGATGTCCATGCTTGAGAATCCTCCTTCAATAGTAATCGACGGTCTAATTTTCTCATTTATTTTTCTGATTCGGATGCCTGCTTTCTTAGTGAGAAATAGTAAGATCTTGAAAACAAATTAGAGATAGTTAACCTGGATATCAATTGTTTTTTGGAAAGCAAAAGTCACCTAAACTGAACTTAAAAGGACAAAGGCCTTTTATGAAGTTGGCGTTACCTTGTCATTAAAGTTCTTCGATATTTCCTAGTTTTGTTAAGTCCATGCTAAAGCTAATTTGGATATAGGGGAAAATATTGATATATTTTTATTTTTAACTTTTGGTTATATTGGATTACAGACACTGCGTTATCGACTTCAAAGGGAAAGGGAAGCACACGGTGTTAGTGTTCATTTTCTTATGATCGACAGGTTTGTCTCAGAGTTTTGAAGGCTTCATGCTAATGGTTACATATTTTTACACTTCTTTACTTTGTAGCTTTTGTTATACAATATAAAGCACATTTCATGTTGTAGGGATGGTGGTATCGAATTTGACTAGTCTATTAGTCAAGCAAAAGTTTTGCACATGATATGTATCAATATGCGTTTAGCTCACTGTATTTAATTGAATAAAATAATTACTCGAAAGTGGATTTTTTATTACGCAACTGTGATTTATATTATGGTGGTTGAAGAAATATATTATGTTCTAACCATTCTTACCATTGACAACAATGAAAAAGTTGGAAATTTAATTATTAGAGTTTCTGTTCTTTTCGATTATAATAACACTATAAAGGCATGCACAAAGTCATATAACAACATAAGCAGCAGAAGAGACCCAACTTATACTCACTATTTATTGTCCAATAACAACAAGCCTCACAACCACATGGACATGTCCCTTGTGATACCATATGGACTAATGGGTGATTGCCATGTGGATCAATGAATGGTCTCCACGTGGAATGTTCGGGTAGGATACAAGGCCATGGAATGTAGCTAGAAGCCTTAAGGGGTTTATTTCACGAAAAGTGGAGAATCCTTCAACCTACCCCTCCCTTGGGTATGGCAGAAAGCAGTACCAAGACGTCAACGGCTTGTGGCCTCGGCCATGGGGAGTTCAATGTACCATTGCGGTCTGGGGAAGGGTGGGTATATTTAAGCAACCCTCGATGTGGAAGCTTATCACAAGGTCGGCACATGCTGTGCACATAGGGAATCCACGTGCCATGCATGTGAGAGAACCACATGCCATGCACGTGAGAGGATCATTTGCCCCACATGTGACTACAATGCTTGCCTTATCATTTGACCCTTGTCTAGATTCTCTCAGCCTTGATAAGGATGCCCACTTAAGGTTGAATTCCCACCTTGTTGGTGGAAGTTGGGCCCATAAACCACCTTAGTTCCCTTCAGAAGATTGCGAAGTGCTGCACCTTGATGCTATACACTTGCTTGGGTCGAGGGCAGGCCTAGGAAGCTTGAGGTCAAGCTTGGTACTTCGAAAAGGGGATGTTGTTTCACGACCCCATGCTTTATGGCAAGGTCACCGGACCGCAACCTTGTCATTATTGGGATGGCTTGAGGGACTTGGTTTGGTGATTGGGGCAGAGGCCAGTTGAGGTAAAGGTAGCCTCCCCGTGGGTCGAGGGGGGAGGATGATAACCTTTGCCCTTAGCCTTCTTAAAAGGATGTATGGATGACGTGTCTTTAGACATGTGGTAATTGTAGCACAATATGCGTATTCTTTCCGTATACAATCTTGAGCCCACCGGCTAATCCTTGCCCTCTTGCTATTAACCTTCCAGGACCTATCCCGTGATCGTCACCACATGCTCTCCCTCTTCCAATGAAAGCCTTTATAGAACAACACAAAAGTCTTTTATGCTGTGATGTTCTCCTTGACTACATTGATTGTTGAAAAATCCCCTCCTTGTATTGGGTATGTGGTGCAACCAGCTTTGATTGCCCTTTCAAAGAAAGTATTCCTGCAGTTGCGCTAATTCTCTTCAATTTGATCAATTGTATGATTGTATCTAATGGATTGGTTCTTTGGTGCCTGCAAAACAGCCTCGTTCCTTGAACACCAAATGGTCCCAAGCACGGCGACCATATAAGAAATTGAATCAAAATCATATGTTCTAAGATTATTGTGACTTTGTATCATGAAGGCAACCCATTGAGGAAAAGAACAGTCCACTGGCTATGGTGGGAAAAAGTGCACTCGTAGAATAAGTGAAGCTTGGATTCCTCTGGATGTGGACCGAAGCTACAGGATGAAAAAAGATTCATGTGTTGCTACCTTAACTCCTCTCCATGTGAATAATGCCAGCCAGCTTGAGATGATCCAAGAACTCAGTAGTTAAGTATTCTCCTCCTCGATCTGATCGAAGAACTTTAGTACTCTTGCCAGTTTGTCTCTCTACTTCATATCTGAATTCTTTGAACTTTTCAAAAGCTTCAGATTTGTACTTCATTAATTGCATATCCTTTACGTGAATGATCATCTGACAAAAATTTGCATAAAAAAGTGGTCCACTTGAATAGATCCATATGGCTCTCCACAACATTGGCGGGTAAGCATTTCCTCTTCTTGGACCCTTGAGTGTTGGAGACCAGTCCTGTGCAGCCACCCCATAACCAAACTTAACCGTATATACATCAGCATGAGTCTTATCTTGTAATACCTTACATTTCCTACTTTAATTATCTTTGAATTTCACTTAATTCCATTAGATAATCTTTAGCTTTGAGCCCTTGATTAGTATTGGTTTAATATGAATTGGGGTATGTTATGACTTATGTTGGGCTTAGTGATAATTGGACTTAATTAAGAGGCTTAAAGACCAATTCGTATGAAGAAAGAGATCCAATCCAAAATTTTTGAGGTCAAGGTCATATTTATTTATTTTGATGTCTTTGGGGTTATTTTGGTACTTAGGTAAAACTTTATGAGCATATAAGCATAAGTTTTTGTAGAGAAACCTAGTTTTTGCCACCATAATTACAATAGAGAAGAAAGAAATCAAGTCTTAGAGATTACATCCAAAGTCTTGGAGGGTTGCCAAAGCCGAACATGTGGGATCTTTTCAAAGGTTTTTAATGCATCTAAAAGTGTCAAGAAACTTAGGTTAGAATATATATATATATATATATATATATATAGATGGAGATGCTAATAGAGCGTGCGCCTGACGCAAAGTTTCATCAGGTGACCTTCGTGGGGCCAGTTGTAGAACATATTATGAAAAACTTACTGTTGTATGCTAGGTTTGCCAAAAATCATAGTGATTCAACTGTAAGTTTTTGGAAAAATCAACTGTGAAAAAATGGTGACATTTTGAAGAATAAAAAAGTTACAATTTTCAGTGACATTTTTCAAAAACTAAACGTTGGATCATTGAGATAACTGGTAGGCCCGACATACATAAGAGTAGTATCTAATCCAATTGTCAATTTTTCAAAATATGTTTTGCAACTAGCCCTACGAAGGTCATTTGACTGCTGACGCAATCTTGTGTCAGGTGCTCCTTATCTTATCATCTGCCTATATATAGGTATTGATAATTTCGGATTTATTATGTTCCTATACTGAAAAGTCTACAAAACGTGAGATTTTTGGGGTTTTTTGGCTAGGTTCTTGGGCTGCATAAAATATGCACAAGGGGGGTTCATTATAAGACATAAAATACTCTCTAAATCACTCATAAAATCATGTATGATGATGGCCCTCTAATTCTAGTTTTAAAGTTATTGCGTTGTATGCATGTAAAGTGGTAAGTTGTTTATTTGGTGGATGAGTATTCAAGATTAATAAGATTTTAATTTTATTTGATCCATATGTTTTGGAAACGTCATAAGTTGTTTTAGGAGTTTATTATTTATTTATATGGATGTGTATTCCGATAATTATTTATTGGATATGGAGGTTTCAGTTCTACTCTAATTTATTTTCTTGTATATGGATTTTGAAGATCTAGGGAATGGTCCTATGTTATTGCTATGCAGTAAGTGATCCAATCTAAATTTAAAATATGTTTAGCAAAATGATAGTGTTTGATAGTACACACTATATCCAAGAATGGGCCAAGTCTGTTAGCTTGATAAATTTAAAATATATTTAACAAAATGATAGTGTGTGATAGTAAATCAAGTCCCTCAGAATCAATAAACATAGGCACTTTTGAAATAATTATTTTTCTTTTCAATTCAACATGAAATAGCATTGCTGACACTTTTTGATAATGATAAGTTCAATAAATCACTAATAACAACTGAATAGTATGATAAAAATAAATAAGTCACTAATTTATATATGCATTACCTCTGGCTAGACTTACATTTAGTAAGGCATTCATCATTGTGGGACTTTACAATTTACATTGCATCAATAGTATTCAATACTGATGACTAATGATACTAGCATCCTTTGCTAGCACCAATCATTAATCCAACTGTATTATAATCCTCCATTGGCATGGATTACTAATCCATCTAGAGTTCGAACTTATACAATAAATAATTGGTACATACTTTTCAATGAATAGAAGGATACAATGGCACATATGCGACAATTTCAATTAACACTAGTTTTGCTTGACCCCATAGCACTTAAGTAATAACATTTCGATAATAAAACAATTTTGAGAATATTTGCGAGTTTAAACATTTATCAAAGAGTAGTTTGAAATCAAAATAAATCATTATTTCATTGAAATTGGAATAAAATCAAGTTTGTTTTTGTTTGATAACAAAAAGAGACCTCTTGTCTAAGTTACCTTACCTCAAAACACAAAGTCTACACTCTATAATAGTCTAAAACATGCTTAAATAGAACCTAACATAAACTATAATTGTCTGATAATAAAAATTAATCTTTAATAATATAAATCCTTCCTTATAGTAATCTATGATACTGTAATATGTAATATCCTTAGATTTTACCAAAAGAATTGAAATATCTCAATTTATATATTTTCTACATCTTTGAAAAGACTTAAAACTAGAATTAAACTAATTTCAAAATGTAAATCACATAAACTAATTTAGATTATATGAAAATCTGAAACTAATAAACCTAATTTTCTCTGTAATGCATAAATATGTATACCCTTGAACTTAATCATATATCCACAGTAACATCATCAGTATAAAAACATCAGATACCATCTAAAATAAAATCAGCATATATTTTAATCACTTAACATAAGTCCCAAAATATCTTGTTTTCTCCATAGTGTATGTATATGTGAAATTTTCAATCTCACTAATCTACCAACTAGAATAACTTAATAAACACATCAAATAATAACTATTGTGAAGATAAAAACAACAAATACATGCTAAAACTGTTCTTTGCAATGACCCTAACCTTAGCCTCCACAACTAGGGGTTTTGTCCTCTTTACGTGTACATGATGCAGTATCTTCAAGACTAAAGTTAGAGGACTGTCAAGCTTGATTTTCTACGATATTTAGAGAATAATTTGGGCCTTACAATGATCTCCTATGTTTGGATTTGATGTAACCTTCAAAATCCGAACCAAAACCCCTAAAATCTCACGTTTCCTTGCTATTTTGGTATGGAAACATCATAAATCCAAAATTCTTAAATAAACTATGTTAAACCAATTTCTTCGTGTTTTTAGAGGTGTTAAAAACCTTAAAATAGATCCCACATGTTTAGATTTGACAATAGGATTTTCTGTAGAAAATTGGGTTGAAAACTCAAGATTTTTTTTTATAAGCAACTATTCTATTAGAAAAACAAAGAGGACAAGATGTCCTACTTACAAGAGAAGAAAGAAAAAGAACCAAAAAAGATTAAGGAAGGAAAGAAAAAGCTCAATGATTACTAATAGCTGCCCAATATCCCCTCATAACAAACAAAGGAACACCCTTAAATTCTCTTGTAACCGATACCCACAAGGAAGTCAAAAAATAGATTTTATCCCACATACTGTCCACAGTCAAAATTTTCAAAGATCCTAGCATTTCCCTCAAGCCAAATAACCCAGAAAATTGCCAAGAGAAAACAATTCCCAACAATGGAAGCTCTTAACGATGACCCAAACACCTTAAAATCAATCTCCATTAATTGAGGAGCATGTTGATGCGCAACCCAGAACACATCACCAAGCTGAAATAAATAACACCATAACTCCCTGGCTACCGGACAGTGCAAAAAATAAATGATCAATATTGTCTTCCTCACCACAACACATCACACACCACTGGGGAGAAAGATAAAGACCAGGCATTCTCCTCTGAAGCAGGTCATTAGTATTAATTCTTTTAAGAGCCACTGACCAAGCAAAAACCTGCACTTTAAGGGGGACTTTCTCTTTCCACATAAACTTTGCTGGAACAAAAAGAGGTACCGAAGAGTCATTACATAAAGCACCAAAGAAGGATTTACAAGAAGAGGAACCTGAAGAACGTAACACCCAACCTCTCCTATTATCAATCAAAGGGTTCAAATGAAAACCATCAAGAAACTCCAAGATTGATCTTTTTTCTTTCATTTTTCTTATCTTATGTAAATATGGTGGCAAAAATAGGGTTTTCTGCAGAAAATTTGGCTTGAAAAAAAAAAAAGACAGTTTCCATAAGAAGGAAATGTGTGGAGGGCCTCATGTGGCTGATAGCAAGTCTAGAAACAATAGTACTCTCCCGTAACTTCAAAAAGTATGCCATGAAAACTTCCACACACAACTCTAGGGAAGAAAATGATTTGTAGGGTATCCATTCAGTGGCACCGATAACAAAACTGTCTTGACATGCTGCATAATTAAGTTTTTCCAACAAGCACTAAAACCAAACTGTCTTGATACGCTACATAATTAAGTTAATCCAACGAGCACTAAACCCAAACTTCCAAAGCATGAGTTCCATAAAGGACCAATCCATCTGGACATAAGCTTTGTTTAAGTCTAACTTGATGACTGCTTTCAGACAATGACTGCTCTTTGCTTTCCTATTTCTCCAAATGCTCATGAGTAATAATAGAATTATCCAATATAAGCTGCCCTGGGACAAAAGCAGTTGGTCAGGCGAGACAAGTTCGATTAGTATCCTCTTAATCCGATTAGCAATTTGGAATAATCTTGTAAATCATGTTATAAAGACTTATCAGTCTGAAATTATCTAGATTCTTGTGTGAGGTTCACTTAAGGATGAGAATTATATGAGTTGAATTCATCTCCTTAAGCAGAAAACCTGAGTTGATACATGATAAAGCAGTTGTCACCACAGAAGTGGCCACTGTATGTCAGAATTTTTGAAAAAAAACAATTGGATCTTGTTAGTTCATTTAGGATTTTGCCAAATACTCACTGAATGCCAAACTTGACTTATTGTTGGTAAGAGAATTTTCTATGACCTGTTAGATTCCATTAGAATTACCAAGCTGCACAATTATTCTTTCTGGACTCGGTTCCATCTAGTGAGCATTATTGAGGGCCTCCTATAAAGTCGACATTGAAATAGAATTTTCTTTGGAGATCTCTCGTTTTAATGTTGCTTCTTTCAAATTGTATATGAAAAAGTGCTGCTTATGCTTTTTTTTTTTTATTGTTAAATATAAAAATAGTAAATTTTATTTTACAACCCTCCTATGTTTTTGCAAGGTGTATTATGTAGGTTTTAGCACCACTGGATTTTGAATTATTTAGTTGAGGGAAAGTAATCTGATTTAATCATTAAATCTAATTTGCATCTGTTTTTCACCAGTGTTGGAGCTTTTTATTGGGTAGATCGTGCCTCAACATCCTTGTCACTAGGGGGCAATAACAGGTAATTTCATTAGGGTCAGTTGGTACCATTTCCTAATATTCTGCTGTAAAGTATGTTAGCTTATTTTTTTAGGAAAAAAACAGAAAAAAAAATCTTCCATTAAAAATGTTATATTGAGCAAGGTACTAAATTTTGTGTTGGTGTGTTATTTCATTGGGCTAGGAATTGCAATCATTTCATCAATATTTTGGAAGCACAATGGAACTGCTCTAAAAATTTGAAAATGTATGGAAACAAACTGGAAAATATAAATTAAAACCTAGGGTTTTAAACAAACTAAGTCAAGCAGAGTATTGGAATTCTTGAGCTTGGTGTGTTCGTATTTTGATCGAGATTAGAAAGCAAGCTCAACTAGCATTTTTAAGATTGTTTCATTTACTTTTAGCCGAGCTTGAGTTCATTCACAAGGTTAACCTTAACTCTTAGTTATACCTCCCAGATAATTTACTATTTATCAATAGTTTTTGATACATTTTCTTTGGGTAAATTTCTTATGGGTTTTGTTACAAAAATTTCACAGCGCTTACTTGAGGTTTTCATGAACCTGATCAAGTTGATTGTGGTGTTGGCTGTTGCTCAAGCTTGACTTATTGATCAATCTCTCCTGAATCTTGAGCTTAATCTTGAGCTTGGTTCATTTAGGTAGCAAACAAGCCTGAACAAGCATTTTAGTTGGCCGAGCCTGAGTTGTTCTCAAGTAAGTTGGTTCGCCTAATAACCCTAATAAAACCTATTTATATACAAAACTACGTCTGGAAAATGTTAATAGAGTTTTATGGAGGCCTATACACCCACCAATGTTAAAGAGTTGGAAAATAAGAGATAAAAAGATGGATTTTTTTCAATGTTAACTTATTTGGACAATGAACCCTAAAGGGATTTAATATAGAGGTGACAATGATCTTAATATGGACATGAAAAAGTACTATATTTCCAAGTTTATTATGATGCTCCATTCTTCAATAAAAGGATAATAGTGGGGAATTGGAGAGAATATACTGTAGTAAAATGTCAAGTTTAATAACAAGATATTGTTAAACATTTTAAAAAAAATATATAAATAAATGGATTTTGTAAATGATTATTAGAAGTGTTCCGATTATGTGAAAGATTATGCTAATATATACCATCACTGCCTGTATGTATCTATGGATGTATATATGAACTTATAGACACACATGCATACATTGTCTAAAGTAAGTAAATATTGAAATTTTGTGACTAAATTTTTGAACTAGAATATCTTAGGTAGGTCAAAGATCAAATCAACAAGAATCAAAGAGAAATTTCGTAAAATAGAAGAATAATGCTAGAAAATATAAAATACAACAATAATAGAGGGCAAATGCTCTACTACAAATCTGTTCATATTTGAAAATAAACAAATATCTACTAAAAACTAACTTTTCTATCCTCTAGACTGGTATTTATAGAGATTCTAACAATTAACCAATCCTAACTATTAAGCTTCCAACCTAAAAGCCAAAGTTGTTAGGTGGAGGGCTCGAACAGGTATATCAAACTATAGCAAGTCTTTTATTGAGGTGATGTGGGATAGAGTGGATTCTATTCTTATACACTAACAACTTAAAACTAATACTCTAACATCTAATATAAGGCATACTAAAGCCATGTGGCTGTTACAAGAAGTAAATGACAAACATACTAACAATTCCTCAACTTTAGTACTACCTATGGTTGCATCGCACTCCCCCTCTTTAAGGAATCTTGCCCTCAAATTATAGTAGCAATTAAATTTAGCCAATCAAAGAGCTTGATGTGTGCCTTGAAGATCTTAGCCCTCTTGGAAATGTAAAAACTCTTCACAAATGCCGCTACATCTCTACCCATTTTGATTCTCTTAGTTGGAAGAGGTAAAAAAGCTTCATCTAGGTCATTCAATAGCTTCGTCATCACATCTACAAGCTGCCATTGTAGTTCCTCCTTCTCTAGAGAATTTTTAATGGGCCTACTACATTGAGCTACAACCAACCCAAGAAGGTGTTGGGACTAAGGCAGCCCATGAAGATGTGGCAAGCATTATGTGGACTTAGCATGGCTATTAGCCCTAAACTTCTACATTGGGTGCCTTTGGCGGAACACTTGCTCTTGTTTCCACCACTTGGAGGCTCTTCCCTTGAGGTAAAGTGATACCAATTTCATTTTCCTCTCCTTGGACACATCATGGTACTCAAATACTCTTTTAAGAGTATTGGTCAACTCTACGAACTCGTCAGCGTCAAAACTTCCATGGAGTACTAGAATTTCATCTCCAAATTGAGGTCGTACTCTAATTTGGATTTGGAGTCTTCACACAACCGACAAAGAGGGTCGAAGTGCTGTACTTTCTTGGTAATAACAACTAATTGCCTCTTCAAATGGGCAATTTCTTTTTCTTGGACTTGATTAGGATGCTGTCCATCATATCTTTCCTCCATAGGATGAACATCAACTCCTTCACCAAAATTCATTTAGTTTCCTCCATCCCTACCTCTTCTTCCTCTCCTTCTTTGTGCCATAAGAAGCTTCAAGATACTCCAACAAAATGCACACTTTAGATCACAAAAGACTCAACAACAGCACAGTCGATCACAGAAATGGATTAGTTCTCACTGATCAGTCACGGAAGCAAATCTGATGCAGCAAGGTAGCAACAACTATCAAACTCAATCAGACAACAGCAAATTAATGCAGCCACAATTGATCACACCACAAAAGTAATTAATTCAGTAGCAAACTTCACACACCAAAAAATTCCAAGAAGAAAAGCAATGAAAAAAATTGGAAACTGAGCAAAACTTCGAATCTAGAGCATTCAAATATGATGCTTCGATCAATTGAAGAAAATTGATCATAACTTCTTCAAACTTTCAGTCAATCAGAGTCAACTATATTGCAGCTCTCAAAATTTGAAAACAACTGAGTTCTTTGAATTCTTCTTCAGCTACAACTGCTCTCCCCAAATTGTCAACCACTGCAGATTCAGTGAATTGACCACTACTATGCTGATTCGAGGATGGGAATCACCAAAAAATCGCTGCGATTTTGATCCCAGTAGGATTTGATCACAGCCAGAATACATGTGAGGCTCGAATACACAATAATCAGCACAGAAAAATGAATCTGAGGTGCCAACAATCCAGATTTCACTGCTAGGGTTTCAGTTGGAGAAAACCAAGAATTAGGAATTTTAATCCACTTGTTGATGTGCGAAATCAGTGGAAATGGATCAGAAAATTGTGCCCTGATACCAAATGATGTAGATTGAAGATCAACTAAACATGAAACAAAGAGAAATTTCATTAAAATTGAAGAACAATGCTGAAAAATACAGATACTGCAAGAACAGAGACCAAATGCTCTGCTACAGATCTGAAAATCAACAAATAACATCTAAAAACTGACTTTTAAAACCTATAGACAGGTTTTAATAGAAATTCTAACAATCTAACAACTCCTAACAATTTGTAAGTTGTAACTAACTCTCTAACAACTAATATGAGACATACTAAAGCCACATGGCTTTTACAAGAAGTAAATGACAAACATACTAACAATTCCTCTAACTTTAGTACTACTTGTGGTTGCATGCTTGCATCAATATCTTAATGCATGGTCTGGAAATTATTCATTAGAATTTAACCTTAATCAAAATTAATATATGAAATAATTGTAGGAGGGAGCTAAAACTCCAAGACAAAATAAACTGGAAGGCTTGAGATAAAGCTTTAACCCAACTACTGTGTAATTTGATTTACTAAATTAGTTAATAACTTATGAATCTACTATCTTCAAGATATTTCAGAATGTTTCCAATTGAACTTCTCTCATTGGAACTTGAGCAAACATTTATCCAAATGACATCATTTTGGTCGATAGGAAAACCGATGTTAAGGTCCTTTGGGGAATATAATATGGTGGGTATTAGTACAGAAATGAGTATCTACTAGATATATTAATGTAATCAAGGGCATATATGATGGAGCTGTAACTAGCATTAGAACGACAGGTGAGTGTGAAACAAGTGAATTCCCAATCACTATAGGCTTCCTTATAGGATTAGCATTAAGGCCTCATATTTTTGCTTTAGTTAGGGATGAATTTAATAGACATATTTCCGAAGATGTTCCATGGTGTATGTTATTTGTTGGCGATATAAAATGAAACTAGGGTTGGGGTTAATTCTAAGCTATAATTATGGAGAAACACCTTTGGAGGCACATTTTATTTCCTTAATTCCCAAGATAGTAGGTGTTGTTGCAATGTCAGATTTCAAATTGATAAGTTTAGTATAGGGCTTCATAAGATCATTGTAAAAGTGTTGGCTAATATATTGTAAGACGTAGCAGGGGGGAGTTATCTCTAGTAACCAAAATGCATTTGTGCGTGGCCGAAAAATCCTAGATTCATGCATAATTGTTAATGAATGTTTGAGTTTTAGGTTATGTAGCAAAATTCTGGGTGCGGTGCGTATGTTGGACATGGAAAAAGCCTATGATCGCGTTAGTTGGAGCTTCCTCTTGTACATACTTAGGGAAATGGGATTTGGGGAAGAGTCGTGGAATTGGAATTTTTTTTTGGTAGAAAGGAACTTCATAAAAGCTAAATCATTAAGTTACAAGCCCAAGGCATCATCCTTAATCAAAGACACAATACAAGCCTGAGCCTGATCAAAAACAAAAAAACTTCCTTCAACATTGCATAATTGCATCCCATTGCAGCAAAGGTGTAACCACATTTGTTAGCCTCTCGATAGACATGGCATGGTTCAGGCGCACATCTTTGAAGTTTGCCATAAGCCACCTACAGTCATAAATAATAGGACTAAGATGGTGGGCATCAGAAATTTGCTTGGCAATACCAGCTTGGGCATCCATATCAATGTCCAAGAAATCAATCCCCATCCAAAATGCAACATAAAGGCCATCTCTAAGAGCCCACAATTCTGCAGTACAGCTGCCTATGTACCCCATCCTCCTTGTGAAACCCTTTATAAAATCACTTGCATGATTGCGAAAGATTCCTCCTGCCTCTGCTTCCTTAGAACCGCCAAGAGACACCCCATCCATGTTAAGCTTTACAAACAGAGGCATAGGAGGATCCCATTCGACCTTAATGGTTTGGGGTTTGCTTGGAAATTTATCGATACTTGATAGAAAGAAGGATTCTTGGTCTTTGGCAACCATGAGAATCACATTTTCTTTGGGAGAGAGCATCTTTTTGTTCAAAAACAAATTTATTTCTATTAACCCAAAGGCCCTAGCAAGCAAAAGGGAACATGATAGAGAATGGGATACGATGGCCATGCATTAAGCTAGGATCTTTCACATTTTTTACAACCCAAGAGTGCAGATGATCAGGCTCTTAGAGGTTAAACAACGGATTCAAAAGGTCCCAGAACTCTTTAGCATAGGAACAATGCCTCGTGGATTTGGATTTACTCGTGTATCTCTACAACCTCTTTTTCCATTTTGATCAATAGAAAGCCCTTAGGTTTTTGTAAGAGTTTAGAGGACTACGCTAAGGTGATCCCATTTCTCCCTTTTCTTTTCATAGAGGTAATGTAAGCTTTTTCAAGGCTTATGGATAAAGTGGTGGATGTCAATTTGATCAGGGGGTTTTGAGGTGAAAGGAGGCAAGGGTGTTGGGGTGACTTCCTATCCCCTTTAGATTAACAATGCTATCATCTTTTGTGATATGAAGGTGGATTAGATTAGACTTTTGAGAGGTGTCCTGTGCTTTCTGTTGGTGGCAGGTTTGAAGATTAATCTTGGAAAGAGTAAATTGATTCTTGTAGGAGATATAGGGAACTGTCACTTTTTAGGTAATAACCTTGGGTGTAGGGTAGACACTAGACAACTTTCCCTCTTGTTACCTTGAACTGCCCTTAGGATCTCCATTCAAGCCTAAGTTGATTTGGGATAAAGACAGAGAAGGTGGACAGCAGACCTGCCAAGTGGAAGTGATTGTTCGTATCTAAGGGGGTTAAGCTTACTTTGATTATGAGTACTCTTGCTCGTATTCTAACATACTATATGTACCTCTACAAAATTCCTTCATTGGTTTCTAGAAGATTGAACAAGTTTCAAAGGAACTTTTTGTGGGCAAGTATGAGGGTGAAGTTTAAGTACTATCTTGTTGATTGGATTCCCCATGCTGTTAGAAGGATATAGAGGGTGTGGGGATTAGGTCTAGGTCTATATTTCATGAAGCTCCTACTTTTGGAAGTTTGCTTCAGAAAGGGATACCTCTAGAGGAAGGTGGTTGTGTGGAACTATGGGTACCAAAGTGGGGATTGGGTGTGAGGAGGTTCATGATACTCATGGGGTGGACCTTTGGAAGGTAATCAAGAGTGATAACAATAATTTTTGTAAAGGGGTTTGTCTTAGAGGAGGGGATGGCAAGAGGGTGAATTTTGAAAGGATGTTTGTGTGGCAAAAGATTAGAGAGTAGAGTAGAGTGAAATGAAGAAGTTGCTCAAGAAGAAATTTCTTCAAGTCCAAGTGTGATTTTGTTGAAAAGCAACAAAATAGAAGCTCTACAAGGTCTGGACAGCAGTTACTGAGCAGTTCCAGATCTGGACAGGTTTATTTTAACTATTCTAAGGCTGGAATTTCATCTCCTTTTGGAAGAGAAAGTGGTTTTGGAGTGGAACAGCAAGTGCAGCCTGAAAAGGCTTCAATTCCATCCCCTCAACAGCCTCAGTCCATTTGTTTTGGAGGCCCAGCAGCAAAGGTGGAACATTTGAGTGTTTCAAGTGTGTTGAGATGGAGGAGCAATATGACTTGCCTATTTATGATGAGGAAGTGGATAGTAATTTTGAGAAGAAGATTTGGAAGAAACAAAATATCAATCTCTAAGTGAGGAATTGGTGGAGATTTTGATGAGAAACCAATTTATGATCAACCAATTTAATATCAACCTTTGTGTGAGGAGCTTAACGAAGAATTTGAAGATAATTTTGAGGAAGTGCAACCTATGTATGATCAACTTTTGAGTGAGGATCTTGATGAAGAATTTGGTAAGAGGAATGCATGTTATTGCCCGAGAAGGAAACGAAAGGAGATTGGTTGGATATGGATGGCGAAGGCTATTCTAATGTGGTTGTATCTGCTCCATTGATTAAAGAAAGAGATAATATGGATACCTCTTTGGTGGAGAGTAAGACTACTGCTGCTGAATCAGCTGTTGAGCTTGTTGATTTGGAAACTTCTGAAGGATTTTTGGCTGCTGAGAAGAGCATTGGCCTTACATTTCGAGTTGCATCTGTGGCCAGTGTGACTTTCTAGCCTGCTATGCTTGTTTCTCAGTCAACTTCAATAATGGTTGAACATTATGGACATGTCATCCACAAGAAAGAAAAAATGCAGAGTTATGTCCAAATTTGAACTTCGTGACTAAAATGATTACTACAAGTTGGCCACACAGGTGATTGGAAGTGCTGATTTAAGTTTGGCAGGGTGAAGTGTTTGAGGAGGATAAAGACCAATCTGACAATGAAACCTTGAATGTGGCAGCATTTGTGAAGAGTACTTATTTTTTCAAGAGGACAAAGCTTTTCAAGATACATGATAGACTATTTGATTGGTTTTTCTTGATTGTTACCATATTTGTAGTTGAAACTTGAAGGCAAGTTTCTCTAAAGGGGGAGAGTATGATGCAACCCAATTAGTACTAGTATTTTCATATTTTTGTTGTTAATTGTTATTTTCCTTTTCTAACAGCCATGTAGCTTTAGTTTCTCTCATATTAGTTAACTAGCTGTAGTTAGAAGCCTATAAATAGGCGGTTAGAGGTTAGAGAAGTAGTTTTAGAAGATATTTTGTTGAATTTCAGACTGTCAGATCTTGTACCAGAGTTTTTTTAGCTACTGTTCTTACTGTATCGTATTTTCCAGCCTTTAATCTTCAATATTAATGCAAATTCACTTGATTTCTTAATGATTTGATAATCGAGTCACATCAGTTTGTTGTGGAGAAAGGACCTTAGACGAAGATTTCCAGAGCTTCTTGTTGCTGCTTGTGATGGGGGGAATATTAAGTCTGATTTTGTGGCCTAGTTTGAAGGGGGCAGGGTTTGGAATCTAACTTTCACCAGAAGCTTTCAAGATTGGGGGTTAGAGCTGGTGGTGTCTTTTGTAGAAAAACTACACATGATAGAGGTTGGTTGGGATAGATAAGGTGTAATGTGATCGTAGAGATCTTCGATCAGAAGCTTTTCAATGAAGGATTGCTTTCTTTTCTTGAGAGGCTATGAGCGTGATGATTTTCTGGGTAGGCAAGTTTGTGTGGAGAACTGAGAGGAGCTAGTCCTTAACTAATGGTCATTTAATCTCTAGGGGTTGGTTGACCTCTAATAGGTGTTGTTTGTGCAAGATGAGTGGTGAGTCAGTGGATCATATCCTTCCATATTACCCTGTTGCTGTTGATCTTTAGGGTTCCTCCTTTGTTGCTTTGGGTATATTTCTCGGGTGATGTCCGATACAGTAGATGAGATGTTTCAAAGTTTGCAGTTTAATTCCGGGACAAGAATTACAAATCCATTTGGTGAGCTACCCCATATGTCTCCTTTGGTGCTTGTGGAAGGAGAGAAACGGAAGAATTTTTAAGGACAAAGAGTTGAATAGCTTTCACTTGAAGGAAGAGGTTTTTAGTACGCTCTTTCTTTGGGTTTCTATTGGGTGGGAGAAACTCTTATGTTTTTAGATACTCGCGCTTTGTGAAGCGCTTTTGTTTGTTTGTATACATCCTGTATACTTGGCTTCAGGCTACTTTTTTTTTTTTTTTTTTTTTTTGAATAATATATTAATTTTCATAGAAGAAATTCCAAGCCAGGAATTAGACTCAAAATATGTGCCCAGCATCATTTATTATTCAAACTACTTTTAATATATTTCAGATTATAGACTAAGATATTTGATAGCGGACTGATTTATTCATACTTTATTTTTAAAATCAGTCAAATTCTTGAATCAAAACAAAATTAATTTGTTTTTTTAACAGATTGGTTTGGAATATACCCTTAATTGGTATAAAACATGATCTCTTCACAGGATAAATCACATGTCCAGTCATCTAGTTGTCTCTCCTTTATTTTTGTCACCCACTAGAGCTACCTCCTGTTTTATGTTCATTTGTTTTGTTTTTGTTCCATAGTTGGAATTCATTTACCTTAACGTCTGGGTTTCATGTCAACTCTGCGTGCATGCTCTATTCTATTCATTTTTTTGCTATTCCGCATAATTAATCATGCATGTTCATCTATTTGTGTAAAGTGTTACATATTTAGTCAATATAGCTATTTAATGATTTTTTTTTTTTTTGTCTCTAGGACAAATCTGATATACGATTCTTAATTTATTTGATATGTAGGAAAAACTTCTCTCTTCAAAGTGTGTTTGAAACTGTAGTTCAGGAGATTAGAAAGCTCCTGCTGGTGCATCCTATGCTTGTTTTGGCCACAAAATCAATCATTTTAGGAGATAATTATTCAAAAAGTGGTATCAAAAGGTTAGTCCCTGATACTAGATGAGTTTGCTAATTTTAGTATGTTACTTTTTCATTGTCAAGAAATTTTAGTTGTTTGTCCATAAAAGTGAAATTGTACATGTGCAAAATTGTCATCCTTGCTAGTTGCATGGCAATCTGATCCATACACCAACTATGGAGCCTTATGCTCTAAGTACTTCATGTTCAATTTCATACACAGGCAATAGATCTTATTGGGCCTATCTCCCCCTTCTAGAGGATATATCTTGATATTTGCTACCATAGAATGCTTTACCAAGTGGGTAAAAGTCATTTCTTTACAAAGAACCGCAGGTGCTAATGTAGCTAATTTCATAAAATAGCTCATCGTATGCTGTTTTGGTCTTATCCAACAATGCACCCCATTTATCAATAAGAATGTTTGAGAGCTTCTCACTCCATATAGAGTTGATTATGCCAAATCCACTACATATTACCCAAAAGGCAATGGATAGGCGGAGGCTACAAATGAGACTTTGATAAGGATTCTAAGTTGCACTATCCATGACGTGCCTCAAACTTGAAACGGGCAACTCTCTCTCACCTTAATGGCACACAGAGCATCCAGACGCAACCTGACTAATACAACATCATTTTCTCTAGTTTATGGTTACAAGGCAAGCTTGCCTGTTGACGTAACTGTTCCCTTGGCTTGCATCACTTTAGCCAACCAAGTTGAACTTGGAAGTACAAAACTAGCAGACTTAAAAACTTTGGATGAGCGATGAGCTACAACTCAATACCATTTAAAAGTCTATTAGCAGAGGATTGCTAAATCATATTGCAAGATAGTTCGTTCAAGAGTTTTCAAAGAAGTTAATGGAAGTTTGCACCTAAGTAGGAAAGTCTTTTTATTATAAAACTATAAAAGAAGTCGGTGGTAGCAATTTTGTCTGCTTGTTATGCCCCAGCACTGGTGTGCTTCTGCGTCCCGTCAAATGTAAAGTGAATAAAGAAGTACAATCCATAAAAACGTATGAACAAACAATATGTACATAGTACTGTCAATAGGATCTGCGAAAATGTAATGCAGCATCCTACCTTCACTAATAAGTGGATAACTTTCAGAAGTTGCAGTTGGAGAACTTTGAAGCTAAGTCTGCTCCCCAATATCTTCATGTCCACTGTCAGAGGAATTAGCCTTATGTTCAAGCCTTGAATTGAAATCTCCAAAACATCTTCTTAGAAGAATATTCCCTATCTTAGGACCTTGCTGACACATGACTTTGCCAGTCTGTAACAATGAAGGTTGCTATTTTACTCAACTAGTGAAGGGATATTGCTAAGACCTGCCTAAATTATGACAACGATAATAAGCATGTCATGGCATGAAAGGAAATAACTAGGTACAAAAAGGGAATTACCTCTTGTGGGATTGTGACCCTACGAAAGATTCCATTAAACTTTTGAGAATCTTCTGTTTTTGTAGATTGTTGATCACCTGCCATGGACATCCGTATTGTTTCATTCATCATTAGAGACTGGATTAAGGTTTTATTACAGACTGCTTAAGAGGAAAGCTCAACTCTCTAAAATCTTTCACAGCTGGGAGATAGTTCCTAACATGCAAGGACTAAAATATCAGTATGGACAGATATATTGATGGTCCCAAAACACAGATATATTGATCGTATCGAAAATATCAATATCAATTTAAAGATGTGATGGATATTATTAGTTCAACATGGATATTTTTAGTGAAACTCTGAACATAATGAATCAAACTATAATACACAATTTAGAATCAAAATATTGCAAATTAAAAATATAAGAGACAAGTTTATGTTGTATTGGGTATAATGAAGTGTGCCACGTGCAAAATAAATCACAAATTTTTTATTAAAATGTTACATAACATTAAAATTTTAAAATATGTAATTTACAAAAATAATAAATCAATAATCTTGTATACAAAAGAATCTCTACCATAGATCGATATATCAGTAACGATACGTAAGTCTAATATCGTATCAATACCCTCCGATATACGGATATATCAAGATTTATCGAGGATATATTTTAGTCCATGCTAACGTGTTAATGAAGGGATGATGTATTCATTAATAGAGGGATGGATCTGATAATGCAAACCATGTAGTATAGGTTATAGAACATGAGGCTTCAAAGACATGCAACTCTTTAAATCTTGCTGACAACTATTTGATCATACCCAAATTGCATAGCCACTAAATCAAGCGGTATTTGATTGAATAAAAAGGGTTAGGGATATGGGAGATTTCTCCTTCCACCATTGATGCTACGGAGTGAGCATGGAACATTGTAAGCAGAACAAGGGGACCATTGGTCAACATGGTTCAAAATCGCGGTCGCAGACGTCGCCGTGTCTTGGTCGCGGACATCTCGTCGCATCTCGGGTGAGACGCAACTTTAGACATGAAATTCTCGATTGACATGAAATTCTGAGATTTCTCTTAATGAGGATAATTTACATGAAATACACATTAACATGGGTTTGCTTACTACATTTCTATGCAACATACTTGGTGTGCTTTAAGGAGATCCTGCCCGAAGAGTGTTCCTTTTCTCTTCAAGGATAATGTGCACTACTTGTCCATAACTAGCATAAAAACGCTTGATTCTACCCTAGGTCTATGGTCTTTAGGGCTTGATGTTGGTTTGTGCAGTCAAAACATCCCATTATGCTGCCTTGGTTGTGCCTTTGAAACGACTTGAGATGTCCTATCTTGATGGTTGGAACAACGGCTGACCGAGGTAGCTACATGCCTTGTCCCTATAGGTCGTATGAGTTACCACTTGCTTTGATCTTATGTAGGGGAAATTGGGACCAAACAACATGGCGACAAGTGTTCAAATTCGAATAGATTTCAAAACCTTCTTGTGCCACCTCTTGGTAATGTATCAAAATCTTTTTGGACCCTTAAATTGGAAAGTAGCTTCTTGACACTTGTCCTATAATATATCAAGTTTTTAGCAAATCTTCATGTGGCTAAATCATTTAACAACATGTGTTCAAATCTTTACATGTATTAGCCTCTCAATCAAACACCTATCAGATATTTTTTGGAGTAATTTCTAGCCTAATGTGATCATGACATCCTTATGACATGTCATATTCTTATTCAAAACCCAACTACTTTTTCTACTAAAAATAGCCATTTCTCTTAGAAGTACTAACAAGATTAAGAAAACCAAAGAAGAAATGAAGAATGAGAAGTGAATTACCCATAACTATTATCCTATTTAGAAGTTCTAACATGATTAAGAAAACCAAAGAAGAGATGATGAATGAGAAGTATCCTTACAACCTTACTTCATTGCCAATCATTATCATTATCAAAGCCCAAGTCCTGAAAGATGGCAGGTGCTCCTAAAGTCAGAGTCCTAAAAGACAGTTCAATGCTAAGTGTTTCCTACTGTCACCCCTATATGCATTTCCCCACAATTGCCTTATTTTTTATTCTTAGACCATGCACTCTCTTTCTATCTCATCTCCCAAATGCTTGTCATTTAAGAAGAGCAACATTGCAAATAGGTGATGTTGCTGTCATATAGCTTTCTTAAGGCTGTCTTTTTTAAAATGGTGATACTACTACTATCTTGCCATATCACCCCTTGACAATCTATATTAGGCTTTCATATTTCAGCATGTTGGCGATTATCAACACTTGCCACAGATGGAAGTGGAAGAGGGAAGAAAGTAAAAAAAACGACTGCAAAATGTGACAGAAGGAGAGATGTTGTAGCTGGCCATAGTTTCTCAAATGCTCTAAAAACAACCCTTGTAAAAATGTGCAAGTTTTTTTTCTTCTCTAAAGAGAGTTGGAAAGGCACAGTGATTTGGAGAGTACAACCCTCTGCAACATAAGATGGGTAAGAGAGTACAAACCCTTAACTTCCCACACCCTTCATCCTTAGGCAGAACACTCTCTCAACTAATACAGTAAAATGTTAACACATTATTCCAAATAGGGTAACTACCCTAAATGGAAAGTGCACCTAACCAAGCTAAGTGCCTAGAATGGAAAGTGGCAAAAAAAAAATATCTTATTTGAAAACCTAGAAACTCATATTAGCTTAGATACAACGCACAAATGCATAATAACTGGAACATTATATTAAGATGGTAACAAATATATATTTAGTGAGTAGAATTGCATTCAAATGTATATCCCATGCACAATTATAGAGTAGCATGTGATATGAACTCTGTGTTTTAGTGCTAGATGAAGCCTGATATAATATCAAGCCCTCTTTATAGAATAACTTTCTTCTTTATAGAATTTAATTTTTTTTTTTTTTTTTTTTTCATTTTTAGTGTTTTTGTTGTTGTTGTTGTTGTTGTTGTTGTTATTATTGTTGTTGTTTTGCTTTATTTTGGTTGATAGTAAGAACAGACCACATAATCAACTTGTAGGGATTCCTTAACCGCAGTGCTAAGGTGGCTTTCAGAGTGTAGTCTTTAGTTACTTTTGAATATGAGAAACAACATGAAGAAAGAATTGATGAATATCCCAACATGTTGATAAGAATATTGTTAATATCATTACTAAATCAATACCACATAAAATATTGATGTACGTGGATAGACTGTGAGATGTTGATGCATATTTGGCATATAATATTGATGTTGAAATACCCATTTATACTCCTAGATTGGATATAGCGTTTGAATTATTGACATTTTGACAGATATTTAATACAAAGGTGATTTTCTCGTCTTACCGAGGCATCTCACTCCCTTTGTCTTTTAAAACTTCCATATATCCACTTCTCAACGAATGGAAAAAGGTTTATTCTTACTTCAGGAATAGAGAAAGGTGAACTCATCAGTGATAGAATAAATCAAACCCTTGGTTTCTAATCAAGGTCATTCTAATTTTGCCTTCTTTAAAGTCTGCTAAAGGTTCTACGTAGACTTTATATACTGGTTCCTGCTGTAGCATGAAAGTCCGTTCGCTGTTAAATTTCAAGCTGCCAATATATAGTTAGAAATTACAAATCTGTATTGTAGCCTCAGTTGAGGAAGTAATGATCAATAATTCTTCTAACATGACTTTCAGAAAATGGTCCTCACAGGTTACCTCTGAGTTAAGAGCTGTGACAAGTGCTTCTCAGAAGCTTTCTTATCGTGAGTATATGCCTTCTGTCTGGCAGGTAATTCTATCGTTAGTTCATTGTCAACATGTGTCAGGAAATAATATCTTGAGGGGTTACATATTTGAATGTTATACCATTTTACTGTTGCTTATTTTACTGGTTGCGGAAAGCAATAATATTATCTTGATCTTGCAATAATGGTAGTCTTGAAATTTTCAGAGGCACAGTTTGCTGATATGTTGATGCATGCAATTTTCTTAAAATTATTATGATGGTTGTTCAGTGTCCAATTTTTCTGCTGGAAAGTTTTGTAACCTTGATTATTCTTTTTGGTTGCAGTCCTTTGTTACACAGAGGATACTTGTAAGAGCTTCAGGTTCAGAATTATGTGAAATCTTAGTTATATTTTATTTACTTGTTTTAAAAATGATAGTTGACAGACTTTCTTAGCCACTCAATGTACATTTAGATTTGGATTTATTTCTCTTTTACATTAATGCACTACAGATGATGAGCTTGCTAACGGAAAACGTCAAAACTACTCAATGTACTTGTCGGAATGGTTGCTGCCACCATTGAATTTCTTGGACAAATTGATAGTGAGAGATGTAAAAACATGCATTTTCTGTTCATCATTCAATAAGAACTCCTTTTTTCCATTCAATTATGTATTAGCCTTTGTTTTTGGATATCTCTAATTGTTATCATTTATATTCTGCAGGCTGGTATCTCTATAGTTTCATAAAGTTCATTGGACGAGATATGGAATAATGTTTTGCCTCTTGCTTCTCAATCTTTCTCATGATGTCAGGTCAAATTATTATTGTAATATATAGTATGCCTTGTGCCATTCTAGTCTCATCATATTCTATAAGCTGCTCAACAGTTTCTATTTTTCTATTTTGTAACCTTCTAAACATTTACTTGGATTAATGTTGATGCGGATTCTTTCCTTGCTATTGTTTTTTTTTTTTTTTTTTTTTAAATTTTTGCTTTATAATGCCAAAAGATATGACCTAATTTTGTCCTCTGAATTATAGGCTTTATATAGATGTTGGTTGTTCGTTTTTCCTCTTATTGAAAAGATGTATTATTGATATGGTTGACGAAGATTATGAAGAGTGTCAGGTACTCAGCTAACATTAACAAACTTACATATGCATAAGCCCCTTCTAATGGAAAAATCGAATCCAGTGAGGATTTGGTTCATCAAAACGTACATGTACATCCTACTTTTGTATAGACTGTTTACAACTATTGGAGAGATGCTGTATACAACTATTGGAGAGAATATATAATACATCCTTTAGTTCAAAATAATCAATATGTGGAATAAAAAATTCTATGGATTTTTTTTTATAGACACTAGTAATGCACCACATGCATTGCACATAATTTTTGTGTAAAATAATATTTTTAAGAATCAAATACAATGTGAACAATATAATTAAGATGAAATAGCAAAATTGTTCAAAAATTACAATTTAGAAAAAAGGTTTGGGAAATCAAGATTATATAAAAATAACATTAAATTAATAAATGTGAATTCAATAGGTTATAAAAATTTTATATTCTCGTTGTTTTGGTCAGCTAGTCCATCACTCCTCTCACTCCTCGAGTTTTCTAGAAGTGATTATTACCCTATCTTTTTAGCTCAACTTCAAAAATGATTTTAGGCGAAACTAATCTAAATGGGACCAGTTCGTCCATGCAATGCTACAGTAGCAACCCTCCAGCCAATGTACATAGCTTTCTACTTGGAGAGGCTGCTAAAACCTTAGTGTCAATAGTCTCCAGTTTATTAAGATAGGACGAGCAAAGCTAATCAATGGACCACCCAATGGATAGGAGCGAACATTCAAATGACATGGTTGTTGACACTGCATGTTACCATGTTTGCTCTCCCACAGAAATTGCAATTTCGCTTAAAATTTTTTGAACTATTGTCCAGATTAGGTTATAAAGATCCCTTTATCCAAACATTGGGCGAATCATTATAGTTTTATGAGCATATCATTTGTATCCAGATAAAAGATGAAAGCCAAATCTAATATAACCACAAAAAAATACAAATATATTTAGAATACTATCATTTGGTTATGCATCAAGTGACCTCTTTTAGAATAAATTACAAAACATATTTTGAAAAATTGTTTGTTGGATTAGATACCTCTCTTATGCATGTCATATTTGCCAAAAATCATAGTAATCCAACAGTCAGTTTTTGAAAAATATCACTGTGAAAAACTGTGAATTTGTTATTCTTTAGAATATTACTATTTTTTTCAGGAACCAATCGTTGGATTACTGTGATTTTTGGCTGACATGACATTCATAAGAGGTGTATCAAATCCAACAATTGATTTTTCAAAATATGTTTTGCAAATTGTTCTAAATAATGTCACCTAATGCAAGATGCATCAAGTGCACCTAATGTTAGCATTTCTATATATATATATATAATCCCGATCCTGTGCAAAGAGTTAAAGAAGAAATTATAAAAATGGTTATACATTGATATGATATTCCAGTATATATACACAATACTTGCTGATTATACAAGGAAAGAATTATAATACAAGGAAAGAAATACTTTGATATTATTGTATTGTATAGATCCACAATAAGTGGCTATGATGGTGGTGATTCATGGAGAGAATGATCTTCTCTCCTAATACTATTCACAAATCATGATTTTTGCGAAAGTCAGCATGAAGCTTATAGATAATTCTCGGATGCGTATTTTGAAAAACTAATCGTTGGATTAGATATTCTTGTTGTGGATGTCACGTATGCCAAAAATCATAGTGATTTGATGAGTCAAAATATGGACAGCGAAAAATTCTGACCGCTGAAAATTGTCACAGTTTTTCTGAGTGACATCTGAGAAACCAACCGTTGGATCGCTGTGAACTTTGGCATGTGTGACATACATACGCAGAGTATCTAATTCAACGGTCAGTTTTTCAAAATATGCATCTCACAATTACATATGAGTTCATATTGATTTCCACGAAAGTTAGCATCTATGCACAGGATTAGGTCTGTATATATATAGGGAGATGTTAATAAAAGGTGCACCTGATGCAAAGTTGTGTAAGGTGATCTTTGTAGAGCCAATAGTAGAATAAATTCTTATTCTTTCCTGTGATTTGAAAAGAATAAGAATTAATTTCTCTTTTCCTTTTGGCTTCTCTTTCAAAGACCACAGAATTTAGCTTGTAGCAAAGAAAATGGTTCATCTCCTTAGCTGCTTTGATTTGCTTCTAGATAACTATCTATTACTTTATTAAGAAAATTATGTGATTCGGCGAGGTCTAAACACCAAATCTGATAGTATTGAAAAAGTTTCTATCTTTGACGCCACCCTAGTAATTTTGAATTTTAAAATATCTGCACCGTGGATGGTTTTGGCAACATAATAAATCATTGCTTTAATCATGGCCGAAAAATCTACCCATTGAGTTTTGCTAACAGTAGCACCCCATTCAATAGTTTGTAAACTTCGAATGAGTAGTAGAAAATATTTCCTCGGAAAAAACTTTTAAAACTTTGTTAAAGAGTCATATTCTCATAACTTTACTCATTATAGTTCTCTTGTTGCTCAGTTAGGTTCATCATACTAAGTGTTTCAGGTGTAAAATTCGATCTCGAGACCTTGTGCGTGAAGATTTCCACGCGGGTGTGCCAAGGCTTGTAAAATCTTAAGAGACCGTTTTGAGCACGACCTCTAGTACCTTTTAGGCCGTGAAATTAGGACGTAATCCTAATGCCTAGTCAGTCACTTAAAAAAAAATGGAATCAAGTGATTGTCGAGGATTAGAGGTTGATCCTTTTGAATTCTAGTGTATGAAAGTCTTAGAAGATCTTAATTAATTTGGAAGTCTGGGCTGAGCAATGCCCATCTTCTGTTGAGCACTTTCGACATGAACTCTTCACCACAAGTTTTGATCATGGAAACGCCCTTAAAGTGAGGAAGGCATAGTGAAATTCAAATCAAGTAAATAGAATTGTGTAATGTTAAAATATTATCAAATGTATATTCTAAAATATTAAATAACTTATTTTTATATCAAATAACCTTTTGTGGACTTGTGGTGAGACTAGATTATTATGAAAACTAGAGATCGAATTCGATTGTAAAATTCAAATCTCATTCAAAATACCATAAGATATTTCAAACAAAAATACGAAATTTATCTTGCAATTCATCTTGAAAGACCAATTCACAAAATATCAGTCCATATATAATTAATTGATATTATTGACATTTAAGATGACGTGTGAAACTTGTAAACTTCAAGGTTGGCTAAACTAACTTCTTTTCAACCTCTTTAAGAAAAGAAGAAGATAAAGGAAGAAAAATATTTCTTATTGGTCTTGTCAAAAAGGCTAATCAAGAAAAATCAACATGAGGAAGCAATAAGAACAAATATGTGGGTATATTGATATGGAGTAATTTTATTATGAGGATTTATTTTTTTGAGTCAATGTAAAATGGAAAGTTTGGAAAACTAACAGTTGAACTAGATATTCCTCTTATGTATGTCATGCATGTAAAAATTCACAGTGATCTGACGGTCAGTTTCAAAAATTCAAACTATGAAAAACTGTGATTGTTAATATTATCATAATTTTTCATAATTTATATTTTAGAAATCAACTGTCAAATCACTGAGATTTTGGACATGCATGTCATACATAAGAAGAATATTCAATGCAATAGCCGATTTTTCAAAATATTTATCCTACATTAACTATAAAGCTAAGTCAGGACGTCCTTATATGATATATGTGTGTACTTTCAGAACAGACTTGTTGGAGTTTAAGTAAATGAAAGCATACCGTTATTTATTTATTAGTATTTAGAATTTAAAATAGGATTAAATTTCTATTATTAGAAAAAAAGAAAAGAAAATGATGTGGCAGTAGCAAAACTTGATTTCACTTTTAACATTAGAGAAAAGTCCTTTTCAAAAGCATTATGGACCGTTTTCCACAAGGCAATAAGGCATGGTCGTAGGTTTAGGCGTGTAGATTCCGTGACATGCGGTGTTGGAAATTAATTAGATTGGAAAAATACCGGACTGCTCCTATTACTTCGTCTTGGTCAATAATGGCCGCCCATGCCATTGACAACAAGTAAGCAAGATATTTTAAAGTGAACGACCCTTGAGACCAAAAATCAGTTCATAAGTCTCAGCAGTGAGTCAAGATTAGGCACTGTCATAGGTCTTTAAAATTTTTATTTATTTATTATTAAGGAAATACTTTTATAAAGCAAAAAATTAAGTCATTGGTCATGTCATTAGAATCACATTTTAGTAGCGCATCTTAATGATGTTTAATCATTTTTATTCATTATTATTGTTAGGGTCATGATCTACGCAAGAATTCGGTATTTTATATTTTAGACACAAATTAGTTTGATTTTTTATGTATTGTATTATTTTTATTTCTTTTTATTTTATGTTTAATTTTTTTATTTTTTTATTATAAGTTTGGTTAGACAATTACTTATATGAATTTTACCAAACATATTGTGTAGAATACAAGAAATTTATAAAATTATAAAATTAATAAAAATATTTGAGAAAGGGCAAGGAAAAATAAAAACTTAGGAGAACATCAAAGCAATGGATATAAACTCCATTGGAGGCACAAAGTTTATAAAACAATTTAAAATAATACCTTTGCTATAGATTTTAATAAAACTATGATTACCTTTTTTAAAAAAATTAAATTACACTAACCTACCTCGAGGTTGGTAAAAAAAATAAATAGATCTTCCCTAAGGTTTTATAAATTACACTCCATCACGCTAGGGTTATATTATAAGATGCATCTTACACAAAGTGAGTTCCATGGGGTTCATTGCAAAATAGGTTTAGAAAAATTAACCATTGGATTAAATGCCCTTCTTATGCGTGTAATGCACGCCAAAAATCACAATGATCTAATTTTTAAATACCCCATTTTTGACTTATAGCACTTAAGTCATCATTTCATGTCCCATTGGTTGAGAATATAACTAATCCTTTTTGGAGAATTAGGCCTCAAAACCCTAGTTTCCTAAAATACATTTTTTCCTTAAGAAGATAAAGGCTATCATTTCATGTAGGTTTTTGTATCGGAATCGAGTGATTCCTTTTTTATTTAGTTTCTAGAGTGTCTAGGAGTGTCCATATCAAATTTCATGTCATTCTGATCGAAGCTCGATAGGTAATAAGAACTTTTGTGACTTGAGGGGCATAATGATCATTTTTCTCACATAATTTCCGTTTGACCTCCGAATTCGTCTCGGTTTTTTTATATTTGATTTGTATGGATGTTTAGACTTTAGTTAGAAAGTTTAATCGAGCAATGGCATGGTTCGAGACCATTCAAAAAGGATCACTGGACCATCTTCAGGGTTTTAATCTAAAATGATCGGGATTAATCGTTTTTCAAAATTAATGACTTTTATATCTTTAAAATGTTTTCAAAACATGTTTCAAGAAGTGGCAGTTGTTTTGTTATCAATTGGTTAGTCAATTTCAAAACCCTAATTTGAGCTAAAATGACTTATAATGACTAAATCAGCTTGGTTAACCTAATCCTTTGACTTTGGTCGATGATTTTTTAGCCTGAACCCTTCTAGAAACACATAGGATTAAGTCCTGGTTGTTTTGACTTTTGAATCATTGAATTTGGACTTCAAATGAGGAAGATATATAAACAATAAGTCGAGAAGTCCCAAAATACCTTGAAATCCTTCAAATTTGGGGATTTTTTAGGGAGACCTCTGAGGATCGTCCAAGGGAGGACGGTTGGCCGTCCAACCCTTGGACGGTCACTCATCTGGCTTTCCAGTTTGTTCACAACTTCGAGTTTGAGTTATTTTGTGGTCTTTTATCATACTTCTTTCACATTTTTTGACCTAATCTGATTTCTATTACCCTTGGGAGACTCAATATGAGCCCTAGGGAAATTGGGATTAAATTTAATATTGATTGTCCATGCTTGATAGGATTTTCTATAAATAGGGGTCGTAGCTTAGAGTTTTTAATGCATGAAATTTGTTGGAGAGCTCTTGGAGGCATACTTGAAGAGGCTAAGAGGAGAATCCCAGCAGCTATAAAGGTAAGTACATCCTCCCTTTTCTTTTTCTTTTAATAATTCATTAGTTTAGAATCATGCTAGGGTTTGTATTTGATGTCTTCTAGTTCTAGTCTTCAAGTCCTACTTTTAGTTACTTTCTACCTTTTCTTCTTTCTTCTAGGGTTTTGTTAATCTTTGCATGGATGCATGTTAGGATTAGTAATGTATGTTAGAAGTAGGGTTTGCATGATTATAGTTATATATTAGGAGTTGCATGTTAGAAGTTGCATATTAGGATTTGCATGCATGCATGGTTATTTTTTGCATGATAGTTGTTATTTAATGCGAGTAAGTATATTAATTATTTCATGTGAGTACATTTTACATGTTAGAAAGCATGGTAGGAATTGTTAGTTTGATATTTAGAATCATGGTTAGGGTTTATTTGTAACATGAGAAGAGTAGGTTTTATTTTTTGTTTTAGTATGAATGTTAGGTTTTTTACTATGTTTTCAAGTTTAGAAGCATGGTTTAGGAATTAGGGTTTGATATATGTGTGGACACCCCATTTTTACCATTTATTTCTACCTTATGTCCATGCAAATGATCAACTAGAATAGCTGATCATTGGGTGAGGAATTGGCCTTGTAAAGACCAAATTGACCAAATTGCCCTTTGCTGAGGAAAAGGACAATTCATTATTTCATGTGTACATTTGGATTGGAATCAACCCATTTGTATTGCATTTGACTTTTAAGGTGTTTTAGAACATCCCTGTAAATTTTCATGGCATTCTGATGAGAGCTCGATAGGTAATTAGGGTTTTTGCGACTTGAAGGGCATTTTCGTCCTTTTTCTCGTATAATTTCCGAATGACCTCCGAATTCGAAACGGATTGTTTCATGAGGTTTATGTGGATGTGGGGAGTGAATTTGGTGTGTCAATTGAGCCTTTGAATGGTTGGGATGGATTCTCCAAAAATCGATCCCACGGGAAAGGATGAGCCGAATTAGGGTTTCGATCAAATTGACCGTGAATTGGTCGTTTTCACCAAAACAAAAGATTTTCAAAACATGTTGTTAAGTGCCAATTTCATGTTGAAACCATGTTTTTAGAAGTGGTGCAAGCCTAATTGATCAATTTTACAAAACAGAGAATGGTCATTTGACCAATTTTGGCACAACCGGGTCAATTGGCTAGCTTTTTGCTAAAACTCTTGACCATGGTCAATTGATTTTAACCCAAAAACATTCTAAAAATGTGGAGGATCAAAGCACGGTAGTTTTGAGCCCTGAACCATCGGATTTGGATCAAATTTGACCAAAATATGGCCAAAATTCGAAAACCCTAGAATTAGGGAACTTGTTTTGGAAAATCAGCATGGTGACCGTCCTAGCTAGGACGGCCAACCGTCCAGCTAGGACGGCCAACCGTCCATGCCTAGGACGGCCACCAGCTTACTCGAGCCAATTTTGCCATTTTTGAGATTTTGACTTATTTTGGCCGATTTGATTTGATTTGATTTTTTGGGCTTAAATGCGAAGGGTTTCAGCCTTCAAACCCTAGAGAGACTCATTCTAAGCCTTAGGATCGTTTTTTAAAGGGATTAATCCTAGCCATTTAATGCTTTAAACCCTAGCTCTATATATACTGCACTATAGAGGTTCAAGGAGAGGGGAAGGATTTTAGGGTTTTTGAGAGAGGAGACTATAGCTTTTTGGAGGCTCTGCACTCTTACACCATTGAAGGAGTAAGAAGAAAAGGCTAAGAGCTTGGAGGAGGTTAGCCAAGAAGGGAATCGAAGGGTAAACACTCAACCAAGCTCTTGTTTTCTTGATGGGTTTTCGTTTTACTTTGTAGGAGTTTGTCCTATGCATGTTTGAATAGGTTCATTTCTTTCTTTTAGTTATGTTAGTATGCATGATAGGGTTAGCCTTGTTTTGATTTTGTGTGAGCATGCATGATTAGGTTTAGCTTTGTTATTATTTCATGTTAGTATGCATGTTTAAGGTTCATTAGTTTATATTATGATTTTATGTTAGTATATGTGTCTAGGGTTAGTTAATCTTATTGAGATTTTGTATTTGAATGGATGTTTAGGATTAATTTCATTATGATTGTATGTTAGCAAGCATAATTAGGGTTAGCTTTTTTTTATGATTTTATGTGAGTATGCATGATTAGGATTAGTTT
>JAESVK010000817.1:280536-335443 GCA_017140935.1 Hamamelis virginiana
ATATGTTAGCAAGCATGATTAGGGTTAGCATTGTTATGATTTTATGTTAGTATGCATGTTTAGGGGTAGTCTTCTTTTTTTTTTGTGATTTTATATAAGTAAGCATGTTTAGAATAAGTCATATATGTATGTTAACATATCTAGAATAATTATCGATATGTCATATAATTGTTGAAATCTTGTCCATATGATATTAATGATTATATGAGTGTATTGATATATTATCCTTTTATATGTATCAAGTCTTGAGTCCTTTTCTTTTGTATGTTCTTATGATTAATTAAACACTTGATTTGGATTTATTGATTTGAATATATAAAATGTGTACGAGGGAGCGTGCAAAGGTGAGATCCTTCCCTTGTGTTTAAATTAATCGATTAAGCATATTTTTATGTAGTTTTTGATATGTTTTGCATGGTAATTTAATCAAGCATGATAGATTGTATGCTAGGGTGTTTTTTCATTATTAACCAAGGATTAAGAATGATTTTTAGGCCATTAAAAGTATATATTCAAATCTGTCCAGATTTGGATATATTCTTTAAAATGGTTTAATTATCATTTTTAAGCCATGTTTTACATGATTTTTGTAGTTTATTTTGTATATTCATGTAGAAAGCATGCTAGGGCATTTTCACATTTTTTTATTCTTCATTTTCATGATTTTTAGAGTGGTTAAAGGTTGATGTTCAAATCTGTCCGGATTTGTTTATGCCTTTAAATCACTTCTAAAAATTATTTTAAGGCCAAATCCAACTTAGAAATATGCTTAGGTTCACATAGATTAATTAGTGTGCATTTAGGAGCATTTTCATGCATCTTTAGAAATGATTACTTGTTTATTTGTTTAAATTTCAGCATGCATTGCATTAGGATTTTAGGGTTTCTAGATTAACTTTAGGGCTAGTTAGAGACCCTAGGCTAGGAAGGTCACTTGACCTTCCCTAGGAATTTCCTTTGTTGTAAAGATTGCCATCGGATTTGTGCGTTTTATTTGATTTGAGATGTCAACCTTCGAGATATTTTATAAAAAGATTTTTGATGCAATATTTATGAAATAAATATGATTTTTTAGGAAAGATTTGATTATTAATTGATTTTCAAAAAGATTTGAAATGTTTTAAAAGATTTTTACTTTGGAATGAAATTCCTCTCAATATGATTTGTTTTCTTGAAATATCTTTGAAAAAGATTTTCAATTGGAATTTAATTCTAAAGATAAGAATTATTTTTGGAATATTTGGATTTTATGAATATCTTTTAATTTGAAATGATTTCAAATAAATGATTTTGAAAGAATAAAAAAAACTCTCGAAGTTAGAGTCTTGAATTAGGTTGAAATACCTTTGATGATGTGATCGATTACAATAGGAGAATCCTAGGGTAGTCGAACTACGTGGACTTTGATACTTGCTGGGTGATACTAGTAAGTTACGTAGGCGCTAATAGGGCTCAAGTCCGCCCTAGGATGCCCGTAGGGTGTCCTAGGTTTTAGGGGTTTGTTTGTATATATTTTTATTTATTTATTAATATAACTAATATAGATAATGCATTTATATCAATATTTTTTGGTTGATTTAGATTATTTAGGATTGTTTGAAATAAGAAATTTAAATAGCCCAAATAAATTAGAAGTCCTTTAAGTAGGGCGAGGTGGGTGCCTACAAGTGAAAGCTTGGAACCTTCCCACGTCGTAACCTAGCCCCCGGATCCAACTCTGGTTTGTAGACTGCTTTTCCATTAATGGAGTTTGGTTTTATTGAAAATAAAATGTTTTTTTTATGGTTTCCTTATTCCTTAAAAATAAGGTGGCGACTCCTTTGTTTGATTTCTAAACCCCCCTAATCACATCGCCCGGTAATGATGTGGACTCACACACCACAAAGCCCCGTCCACGAGGCAGGTCCACAATATGCTTATGTTTCGAATGATAATGTTTACATGAAATGATTAAATGCATGGTTTGATATACAATTGTGGGCGAGGGAGCTTTGCATGAGGTAAGTTTATTCCCTTGTGTTTATTTTTCTTTCACTTGTTTGTTTGATACAAAATTGTAAATGAGGGAGCATTGCATGAGGTGAGTTCCTTTCCTTGTGTTTATTCATTATCACATGTTCGCTTTTATTTCTTCATAAATATATGCATATTGATAAGCATGTTAGTTTATTTGCATGTTAGCTTAGTTTTGAGACTCTTAAAGTCACTTTTTTTTGCAAGTTTCTTACATAGTTTTACATATTAACATATAGGATTGTGCTAGTTAGTATTTTTTAGAATTTTTAGGATATTTATAATATTTAAATCATGAGTTTAAGTACATTTAATATTCTGTCCAGAACATTAAATGACTTAAAAACATAGTTTAAATCCAATTTTAGGTCATTTTAATATAGAAATTGCACTCTAGGTCCCTTAGAAATCATTAGGGTAGAGTTTGTTTATTTTTTGTATGCATTTGTATATTTAATTTTCATGTTTTCATATATTTTAATTGTTGTCCAGAATTATATTTTAACTTAGAAGCATGTTTAAGTTCACAATTAACCCTAGATTAGGTTGGATTAGCCTTTAGATACAATTAGGATTAAATGTAGTTTAGAAACCCTAGGTTAGGAGAGGTTTCTTACCTCCATAGGACTATTTTATTGTAAAAATTACAATCATGTCAATTCCTTTAACTTAATTAGAGTTCTAGTCTTGAGAGACTTTTTTTTCAAATAAAATTGTTTTCCAAATAAAATTCTCTTTTCTAGTGTTTTTAGCAAAAATCAAACTCTTTGAAAGAGATTTGTTTTTATCAAATTGAACTCTTTAGAAGAGTTATTCTCAAAATCAAATAACTTTTTGGATAATAATTATTTTCAAAATCAAATTGTTTTCAAAACAAAGTCTCTCTAGAATAGAGTTTTGAATGAGTTTGGATTATTGACAGATAAACTTTTAGATAAGAATTTGCATGAATGTAGTTCCCTACAATAGGATGAGTCCTATGTTAGTTCGAAGTACGTAGACTTTGAAGCTTACTAGGAAATTAGTAAGATAAGTAGACGCTAATAGAATTTAAGTCCGCCCAAGGATACTAAATATCTTAGGTTTTTAGGATTTTATTTGATTTTCTTTCTATTATGTGTTCTAGTTAGTAAGACTTATGTGCATAAGAATTTAAATAGCCCAAGTAAAATAAAATACCTTTAATTAGGGTGAAGTGGCCGGGTGCCTACAAGATTGTACGCTTGGAACATTCCCACGTCATAACCTAGTCCCGAATCCATCTTTGGTCGTTGATTATGCTTTTCCAAAATTATGGAGTTGTTTTGTTTCGAATAAAATAAAACATATTTTTATGGTTTCCTTATTCCTTAAAAATAAAGTGGCGACTCCTTTTCTTTTCAAAAATCCAATTCCGCTAATGTGGATGCATCGAATTCCCCGATGGTTCACAAGCAGTACAAAGGCAAATTACCTTATCCTAATCTTTTGAGAAGAAGTATATACCTTGGTAAAATAGCATTAAAGCTCAGTGCAGGCTTACTGGCTTAGCTGCTGATCGCTTCAGAGAACGAGGGAGATTATTCCTTGTTAGTGATCAAGATTAATAAATTTATAAAACCGTGTGATTGTTAATCTCAATTCAATTGTGACTAGTGAGCACGGGTGTCGAACCACTGGGAAAATGAAGGTTCATAATAAAAGACTATTAGAATTAATTAAAGTGAAAGAATAATGTCAAATTAAGTTGGTGGTGAAAAGTGCTCCGATTGGGTCGAAGCGAAAATACCGAATTTTAATAAAGCTGGTTAAAAACGCGATTAAATTAGTGGAATGAGCGGAACTTGGGTGAGAAGCCCATTGAATATCAATTATACAACTTATATTATAAAATCCTCAATATAGTAATTATGTATGGTGGTTCTTCCAACTACAAGAAGAAAGTCCCAAAAAGATTATGAATACAAGACCGGCAGGTTTATCCTTGAAAAGAATGGAATATCGCTATCCACCTTAAATGGGGATAAAACATGCTGGTTTGTATTCATACCAATACGTACCATTGCATAATTATATAATTGCAATCACAGATGTACAATTATATGATATTATATTTAGCGATAGTGTGCGGTAAAACCTTCACAACTATGCAATCACATAATACAAATAAAGGGATGTTTATAAAATAGAATTGCATAAAGAATCCAACTTCATCCTCACCCAAGCTTGGAGTATTAGCTACACATCAATGGGGGAGAATATCCTTTATCCATGACAAGCTCTAAGGGTTCACGAGATGGAAAAAGTAAAATAAAAGAAGTAAGTAAATGACTGAAGAAATAAGGAAAAAGTGACTGAAATAAATAAAGAAAATGACAGAAATAAATAAAGAAAAGGACTTAAGTAAATAAAGAAAATGACAATAAAAGTAAAGAACAATTCTCAAGTGAGAATTGAGCCATGCATTAAAAAGGAAAAATTGCAGAAAATTAAAGTACTGAAAGTAAAGACTGTATAAGTAAAGAATAATCCTCAAGTGAGAATTGAGCCAGGCATTAAAGGAAAAATTGCAGAAAAGTAGAAATTGCTGAAAAAGTAAACGACCGAATAAAAATCAGAATTGAACTGTAACATGAAGTCTATTAAAAATAATAGAGTAATGATTCAGAGCAAAAGTCTTGAACCCTCTTTAAGTCGCCTTTACACGTGTATATATAGAAATGAAATGCAAAAGACGTAAATGCCCTTGAAATATCTCAAAATATCTAAGAAAGTCCTTAGCCGCCTAAGGTCTATCGATAGCGAAGAGGCGCTATCGATAGTACCTCTATCGATAGTGAAAACCTGGCTATCGATAGACATGTGGCACTTTGCTTTACAATTTGCAGAGATTTTTTGCAGTTCTTTCGCACTTCGATTGGCTGCTGTTGATCTTTTTTGAATGATCATTAATTCGAGATGATCATCAAGGCTTCATAGGCGACGACTTCGTATTCATATAATCTGCACAGATTTCTAGAATAAGATATTTTACCAATTTGTACAGATTTAATACAAAACGAGATATTAAAACACAATTATTTATATGAGAGAACATAGTAATACCATCCTTTGAGAGCATGATTGTGATACAATCACACTCCCCAACTTGGGTTTTGCTAGTCTCTTAGCAAATAGCTAAACTCTTAAGATGACGAATTAAACTAGGAATTGAAAAAGCCACTTTCGCAGGGAATAACGATTGCATTTAGCATATGCAACAAGCCTTTTAAACCACTAAGTTACCCTTAGTGGACGAGTGTAGTCTCGTGAGGGTTTGCAGAAATGATACCCACAAACATGAATAATTAAAAGAATCATTTGATAAAGAATTTTAAAATTATACTATGTACACAGCAAGAGTTTCATCCACAGATATATCAATATCATATTTGAAAATTTTAAATACAGGAAATGCTATCTTTAACAGGTAATTAGCAAGTGTTCAATGTGTAATGAGGATGAACTTGATAGAATCAAAATAACGCAATAAGAGTATGAGAATTAACCCTAAATAAGTTTCAACTTCAAATCCTCACTGGTGGTCGCTCGCAAAAAATGTTCGCTCTGAAAAAGGTTAGTAACCCAGAGTTCCCAAATGGAAATATACAAGTATAAAACTTATACATTAAGCTCTAATATTTGACAAATAAAAGATGAATTAACGAAGTTATATATGCAAAGATGCAGTTCATACATAAATAAAATTTAAATAAGCAAGTAATCACAAGAGAATAGTGCACAAAATTTTGAAATCAAAAAGGTCTTTATAGGATTGTAATGTATTTGGTTGAAACAAAAGAAATTTTTGGACTGCAAAATTAGGATGGTTTGTAATATGTTCAAGGTTACTACCCTAAACCATCCTAAATACCCTATACTAACCCTGACAAACAACTTAAAATTCAAACCAAAAAGAAACAATTATTCCTCCAAAAAGAATAACCACCCAAGCTCAAGACTGAGCATCATCCCTCATCTCATCATCCCTAAGTGGGACGTCAAATCCAGCAGCAGGTCGTCCATCTGTCTCCACATAGCCTGGAGCTGAGCAGAGTGTCTCTCCATCTGTACAGACTGTTTGTTAAGCTGCGCGGACTGACGGTCTAGCTGAGCTGGCTGTATTTGCTGAGTCTGCATCACTGATCTCAGCCCCTCTAAGACCTGAAGTAACAAATCCTGAGAGCTGGCAGATGATGTAGCTGGCATAGTAGGTGTAGCAGGAGTCGGAGCTGGAGTAGTTGATGGCTGTGATGTAAAAGCTGGAGCAGGCTCTGATGGGTCAGTTGTCTCTGTACGTGGCCTCTTCGGCCTAGCTGCCATGCTCCTAGCTATCGTCGTGGGGGTAATAGGTCCCTCACCCCACCGCAGCGGCTCATCAGATACAACACCCGCACCCAAAGCAAAAGCTGTAATTATCTGGGGGTACGGCATGTTGTTGCGCGGCTGTGTGGCAACAAAAGTACGGATCTCGCTGAAGATTAACAAGGCGATATCCATCTCGTGGTCGCTCAAGAGCTCTAGCAGCAGCCGCACAGACTCCACGGGGATCTGTGAATCAGTACCCCTCGCTCGCAGATTGCAGTAGAGCAGCTTATTCATAGCTGTGTAGGATGGGTGCATGTTCCCGGTCGTGAAGTGGAGTCCATCGAACAGCTCTCGGTCCACGCACACCATATCTGCACACTGACTCTCTGTCAGCTCTAAATAACTGCCCTCTACCTCAGTCATCACTGGACGCTCGCATCCCAAATATGTAGCAATGTCGTCTGGAGTAAACTCGACAATGCGGCTTCCAACCTCGGCCCTGAGATTCTGTGGCTGATCCTCTGCCATGTGTGCTGATGTATAGAACTGACGCACAACACTGGCCATATAACCTGCGCCCTTCCTCAGCCAGGTGCTGAGGTGTCAGTCCTGTAGGGTCTCCACAAGCAAGCCTTCATATCTGAAGGCTTTCGGGTCGACATAGCGCTTGACATTGAAGTTCTTCGATGACAGGATCACTGGCCATGGTTTCGGAGCTCGACGGGTCGGTAATCTCTTCGACCCAGCCTCGTTCTGTGCGTAGCTCTCAAACTCGCGAGTCATGCGAGGCTCGCCAGTCTCGCCAATATCAGGGTGCTCATAAATAAACTCCTCCTCCACAAACTGTGAACTAGCTGGAGGCGCACTCTCTGGTAGCTGTGCAGATGATTGCCCTCTAGATGAGGGTCTTCGAATGGGAGCTGCTGGTATGTCGGACTCAGAACTGTCCGAAGTATCTGGCTGTGTACGCTGAGCCTTGGCCCTACTCGTATCTGTAGACCTCCTCGGTCTCTGAACCGGCTCCTGGAATGCCACGCCCTTCTCTCGGGGCCTGCTAGTGGTCTTTTTTCGCACCATAACTCTGTACAGATTGATCACAATATACCCACAGCAGCAGTCACAACCAGAGATAAAATAATTTTAGCGAAACAGGCATAAATGAATTAATTCATTCAACTACGGAACCCAACCACAACTCCACAACCGCCTAACATCCAGGCATCAATCATCAACACCTCTAAACACAATAACAATAGCATGCATGCTCATGTATAGCCTAACGTCCAGGCCTTAGCACAACTTCAGATGTAGTATGATAATTCTGATGCATACCCCACGCCAAACAACCCAACAATATGCTCATTTCAACTACTCTAATTATTCACACCCTAAAAGATAACTACCCAAGATGTAAAATATTCCCACGTATGAACTTACTAACCTAATGTATTAATGATAAAAAAATTCTATTCCAAATGTAAAATAAAGTTCGTACAAAGAGTTAAGATAAAGTCTACCAAAATGTGGGTGAAAAAAGAAGAGAAGAACTGAGCTTGCCGAAATGGAAGTGCCCGAAGTGGTGTAAAGCGAAAAAAATGAAGTGAAGCAAACGCCCGTTCTGATTGGTCAGAAATGCTAAGAATGCCGCGAGGATCGCAACAGAATCAAGTTTAAGCGAAATGGACGCCTGAGATGGCCGGAAAGTGAGGTGGAAGGTGGAGAGTCAAGTTGGCAATGGCGGTTTTCAGGTGGGAACAGTGGTCGAAATGAACAGTCTTCGCGCGGGGAAGCCTTTTCAGGCGGATTTTTTGGCCTCTCTATCTATAGCGAAATCTCGCTATCGATAGTCATAATGTTCTGCCGCGCAATGAAGTTTTTTATTTTTTTGAATTCAAAGCTCTTATCGATAGCGCAATATGGCTATCGATAGAGAAGGTCAATGTTTGAAAATTTTCCATTTGGCTAAAATTTTTTATTTTAATACACTATACACAGACAATTTATACCAAAATTTGTACAAGAGATACCTCATTACCCATGGCTGCTAAGTTATCGAAAAAAAAATTGGCAACTTTTAGGCTCAAAATAGGGTACTACGGGGGTCTTATACTCTAGAAATAATATACATGGCACAAAGACTCGAAGAAAATGGCCTTAAATCATTTTTCAAAAATTGCACATTTATTCTCGACTGATTATCCAGTTATTTGCATTCTAAAATACGCATGAATTAAGCATCTATGCAAGATATAACAGATAAGAAATAACCAAGGATTGAATTGATATGATGAATATTTGAGTCCCAAAAATGATTGAATGGTTCAAAATTTGCATTATTTGTCGCCAGTCTCCACTTATAACAGGTTTTTATCAGATATTCTAATTGCCAAGTACGAAGATTAAACCAAGTTCGTGCATGTGTAAGATTGAATACAAGCTAATCATAGTAAAGTTACAATTACTGTATCAAAATAGACAAATAGATGTGATATAAATGAAAGAATAAACTCACAGTTTTTTCGCGTATTTAAAATCTATACAAATAATCACTATACAAACCAATGGTAATATGTACACTAGAATGATAAACAATAAATTATTATGTATATAACAATTTAAATGAATAAATAAATAAATCAATCATAGAAAAGAGACTATACAAACCCTCCCCAACTAGAAGTAGACATTGTCCTCAATGTTGAAAGGATGTCATGACCAGACGAGTGTGGAAGAACAAGGGGAAAGGGGGGACTAAGTTTAACGTCTTCAGCCAGACGTGAAATTCCACTTTAGTCAAAATGATAGGTTGGGTCTTCCAAACTGACAGACTCAATTACCAAACCATCCCTAATGCCCTCACTATCGGTTATACCCTCAATAAACGGCTTAAGCCTTTGTCCATTCACAGAGAAGGACAAACCAGTTCGAGGATTTCGAATTTCAACAGCACCGTGAGGAGTAACTCTAGTCACCACAAAGGGTCCATCCCAGCGTGATCTAAGCTTACCAGGAAATAGCCTTAATTTGGAGTTAAACAGCCACACCTTCTGATTAGGTTCAAAAGATTTTCTATTGATGTGTCTGTCATGAAACTCTTTCATTTTGGCTTTAGAGATTTTAGAACTTTCGTAAGCCTCATTCCTAATCTCTTCGAGCTCATTTAATTGAAGCTTGCGGTGAGAACCCGCTTCCTTCATTTCAAAATTAAATTTCCTAATGGCCCAAAGTGCTTTGTGTTCTAGCTCAACAAGGAGATGACAGGGTTTTCCATAGACTAAACGGTACGGAGACATACCGATAGGGGTTTTAAACGCAGTCCTATAGGCCCACAATGCGTCAGTTAGGCGCAATGACCAATCCTTACGATCAGGCCTGACAGTTTTTTCGAGGATATGCTTAATTACCCTATTTGAAACCTCCACTTGCCCGCTAGTCTGAGGATGATATGGGGTTGCAACCTTGTGAGTGATTGAGTATTTAGCTGCGAGAGTTGCAAAGGGTCGGTTATTAAAATGTGACCCTCCATCACTGATGATGGCCCTTGGAAACCAAAACCTAGAGAAAATGTTCTCTTGGAGGAATTTCAACACTACCTTATGGTCATTGGTCCTAGTGGCTACTGCTTCTACCCATTTAGATACGTAATCTACAGCCACTAGGATGTATTCGAACCCATGCGAAATAGGAAAAGGTCCCATGAAGTCGATGTCCCAAACATCGAAAATTTCGACTATTAAAATAGGGTTAAGAGGCATCATATACCTTCTAGACATAGAACCCATTCTCTGGCAATTCTGGCAGGACTTACAGAAGTCCAAAGCATCTTTGAATAAAGTGGGCCAGTAGAACCCATACTGCAAGACTTTAGCGGCAGTCTTTTTCCCGCTAAAGTGTCCTCCACAAGCTAAAATCTGGCAGAACTTCAAAACGTCTTGCATCTCACCTTCTGGAATACACCTACGTATAACCTGATCAGCACAATACCTAAACAGGAGAGGGTCTTCCCAATAATAAAATTTTATCTGAGAAAAGAACCGATCTTTTTCCTGTTTCAACCAAAGAGATGGTACAAGGCCTGTGGCATGATAATTCACTATATGAACGTACCAAGGTAAAGTAGAATGGGTGACGGCAAAAAGCTGCTTATCAGGGAAAGAATCCCTAATAGGCGTGGGGTCACTCTCTTCTTCTACTACTATCCTAAAAAGGTGGTCAGCAACAACATTCTCAGACCCCTTTTTATCCCTAATCTCAAAGTCAAATTCTTATAATAAGAGAATCCACCTAATCAGTTTAGGCTTCGTCTCTTTTTTAGAGAGCAGGTACCGCAAGGCACCATAATCTGAGTACACAATGGTCTTCGATCCCCAAAGATAGGATCGGAATTTATCAAGCGCAAAAACTACTGCAAGCATTTCTTTTTCAGTCGTAGTGTAATTTAACTGAGCTTCATTCAAGGTTTTGCTTGCATAGTATATAACATGAGGGGCCTTATCTACCCTCTGACCCAACACTGCCCCCACAGCATAATCGGAGGCATCACACATTAGCTCGAAAGGAAGTGACCAATCAGGAGCTCGCATGATAGGTGCCGAGGTCAACATTAAACGCAACTTATTGAAGGACTCTAAACAGGCTTTATCAAATTCAAACTCTACATCTTTAGCAAGCAGATTGCACATTCGTTTTGCTATTTTGCTAAAGTCTTTAATAAAATGCCTGTAAAACCCTGCATGTCCAAGGAAGGACCGGATTTGCCTAACAGTAGTGGGAGGAGGTGATTTTGCAATTAAGTCAACCTTAGCTTTATCAACCTCTATTCCCCTACTAGATACTATATGCCCAAGCACAATGCCCTCACGAACCATAAAATGGCTCTTCTCCCAACTAAGAACAAGATTAGTCTCACAGCATCTTTTAAGCACTTTTGAGAGATTAGACAGGCATTTATCAAAAGAAGGACCGAAAACAGAAAAATCATCCATAAACATTTCCAAATATTCTCCTATCATGTCAGAAAAAATAGAAGTCATACATCTTTGGAACGTGCTCGGGGCATTACATAGGCCAAAAGACATTCGCCTAAATGCAAATGTCCCGAATGGACAGGTAAATGTAGTTTTCTCCTGATCCTCGGGGTAAACCGCTATTTGGTTATACCCTGAATAGCCATCTAAGAAGCAATAAAAACTCTGCCCAGATAACCTCTCTAAAATTTGGTCAATGTAAGGCAATGGGAAGTGGTCTTTCCTAGTCTTGGAATTTAACTTTCTGTAGTCTATACAGACTCTCCAACCAGTGGTAGCTCTAGTAGGGACTAGAATACCCTCTTCATTCGCTATAACAGTAATCCCAGACTTCTTAGGAACCAATTGAGTAGGGGAAACCCACTCACTATCAGAAATTGGGTAAATAATACCCGCATCCAATAATTTCAAAACTTCCTTTTTAACTACCTCTTTCATATTCGGGTTTAACTTACGTTGGGCATCTCTTGAAGGATTCGCACTTTCCTCTAGATGAATACGGTGCTAGCAGATTGACGGGTCTATACCTTTTAAATCAGCGACCGACCATCCTATGGCTAATCTATGCTCTTTCAAAACAGATAACAGCTTACCTTCCCGTTCTAAATTCAATGTAGATGATATTATGACAGGCAAGGTGTCACTACTACCCTAAAAGGCATACTTGAGATTAGCCGGCAGATGCTTTAACTCAAGTTGCGGCGGAGACTCAAAAGACGTAGGGGAAGGGACACTGGCAATAGACGGAAGTGGCTCAACCCTAGGTCTCCAGGGCAATTTTTCTACAGAGGAGGTAGAATCTAAGACAAGATTCACCTCCATGAATGAATGGTCCAGGTCATGGTCCTCGAACCCAAAGTAATTAAGACATGTTTCTAACGGGTCCTTGGACAGAAGATAAGGTGTAGCTTCCTCTACCACTTTATCTATGATATCTACAAAAGAACAATCCTCAAAGTTATGAGGTTGATTAGCTGCACTATAAACCTGCAGCCGTGTTTTCATGTTTCCAAAAGACACCTTCATTATGCCAGTCCTACAGTGAAGGACTGCATTAGCAGTTTCCAAAAGAGGTCGTCCTATTATAACAGGGATTTGAGGCCTAGTAATATCAACGGGCTCCATATCTAAGACGATAAAATCTGCAGGAAAGACAAACGAATCTATCTTTACCAAAACATCCTGCAGTATCCCTCTAGGTACCTTAGTGGACCTATCTGCAAATTGGAGGATCGTAGGTGTGGTTTGGAGTGTTCCAAGCTCCATTTTGGCGTAAACTGAATATGGAAGAATATTCACACTCGCACCAAAATCGACTAACGCTCTATCAATGAAATGACTTCCTAAGAAGCAAGGTATAGTTGGCGTTCCAGGATCTTTTCTCTTAATTGGAGGTTGGAATTGACACACAGCACTAGCTATGTCAACAGGAGTTATGGTTTTAGACAAATGAACGCGCTCTTTGCGTTGCTGTGTGCACATTTCCTTCAAAAATTTAGCATATGAAGGAATCTGTTTAATAGCATCTAATAGAGGTAGATTGATATGATAACTCTTGAATACCTCTAACATATCTGACATGCTAGCCCCTTTCTTAGCTCTTCTCTCAGGCGCAATCAGCGCAGAAGGGAATGGGGCTTTTGGCACATAAGATGCCAGTGGATCGTCTAAAGCTGCGGGAAAGTTATCCCTCGAAGCTTCAGACTCTATCTCCATTGCAGGTTCTTTATCTTTTTCTCTCTCTTTCTCCCCAACTCTATTGTCTACCACTTTCCCACTTCTCAAGACTGTAACAGCCTTAACATCCTCATTACATTGTGGGTTATTAGAAGTAGAACTCTCAGCTACAAAAGCTCCCTTAGGATTGGCAACAGCCTGACTCGAAAATTTTCCTTCCTCTTTGCGACTAAATGAAGCCGCTAGTTGACCCATTTGGGTTTCTAACTTGGAAATAGATTGGGAATGGGAATGAGTGAGTTATGCTGAAGCCTCTAGACTTTTCAGGGTAGCTAAGACTTGTTCCTCAAAACCAGGCGTTCTTAGAGGTTGTGGTGGTGGTTGAGTCACAGCATGACTCTGATACTGGGGTGAAGGTGCTTGAGGAGCACCATAACTTGGGTACTGGGGTTGCATCAGTGGTGGTCTATAGGGTTGAACAACAGCAGGGTTACTGCTATATGTGGGTCTCGCCGGCTGACTAGGATTGGATCCTCTAGGCTGACTAGACCACTGGAAATTTGGGTGAGTCTTCCACCCAGGATTGTAAGTGTTGGAATATGGATCATTCCTAGGTGGTGCATATCCTTGAGCAGCATTAACCTGCTCTTGGACAAACTCTGGGTACTGGCTTGCCATAGGACAATATGGGGTCTCGTGAGCTGGGTCAGTGCAAATATTGCACACTAAGTTGACAGGTTTCACATGGGCTTTTGAAGGTTGCCCTTGTGCCGCTATTAATTGGTCAAGTTTCTGAGACAGAGCCTCAACTTGCTTGTTTGCCAAAACTTGGGAATCCATATCATAAATACCGCCCTTTTTGGGAGGCGTTTTCTTCACTAAAGCATCATCACGGTTACCTAAAGACATCGAGGCCATGTGGAAAGAATCCTCACTCAATGCTTCAAATAACGCCCACATCTCATCCTCACCTTTACTCAAAATAGCTCCCCCACATGCAGATTTCACAGTCTGCATGTCACCCTCAGTTAAACCTCTAACAAAAGACTCTATGATTTGCCACTTAGGCACATCATTATGGGGGCATAATCTAAGAAGCTCTTTTATTCTCTCCCAGGCTTCATGAAAAGATTCTTGTTCATGTTGGACGAAGTTTGTTATACCTCGTCGCATTTGGTGAGTTTTACCAACTGAGTAAAATCTAGACAAGAATAATTTCTGCAGCTGTTCCCAAGTAGTGATAGGGACAGGGGTTTGGAGAGTACAAAGCCAGTGTTTGGCCTTATCTTTTAAGGAAAACGGGAATAGAAACAATTTCAGGAATTCTGGATGGAAACCCTGAATTCTAATGGTCGAACAGATCCCTAAGAATTCCTGCAAATGGTCGTATGGGTTCTCTCTATCTAACCCATAAAACGTAGGAAGCATCTGAATGGTAGCATGCTTAATCTCGTAGATGAGATTCTCGATGTGCGGAATTTGGATACAGGAGGGTGGATTAAAACTATTCGGAAGTGATCCCTAAGAGTTTTAAGACCTTGTGGGGCTTGAATATTAGCTGCAGGTAACATGACAGTGTGTGCAGATGATTCAGCCATATCAAAATGATGCAAAGGTGCGGACTCACTGGACTGTCTTTGAGAAGCTTTAGCAGCTCTCAGAGTTCTTTCTAATTCAGAGTCTATAGGAATTACATTTAATGACAACGACCTTCTACCCCGCATAAAATGAGGTCTCCACAGATAATCAATGAATTAATAAGCAAGAAGTGAGCAGTTAATCTTTAGCTTTTAATTGTTATTTTAAGCGCGCGGGAGTGAAGCTCCCAATTCCTGATTTCAGCAACCTGTAGTTAGAGGAAGAAGAAAAATGAATAATAAATAATAATTATAATATATATATAAACAGTATAAAGAATATATATTAAGTAATATTAACAGTATTAATAATTACGACTCAAATTAAATCCAAATATTCTTTTTAAATAAACCGTAATTTCCCCGGCAACGACGCCAAAATTTGATCGCTTCAGAGAACAAGGGAGATTATTCCTTGTTAGTGATCAAGATTAATATATTTATAAAATTGCGTGATTGTTAATCTCAATTCAAATGTGACTAGTGAGCACGGGTGTCGAACCACTGGGAAAATGCAGGTTCATAATAAAAGACTATTAGATTAATTAAAGTGAAAGAATAATGTCAAATTAAGTTGGTGGTGAAAAGTGCTCTGATTGAGTCGAAGCGAAAATACCGAATTTTAATAAAGCTGGTTAAAAACGCGATTAAATTAGTGGAATGAGCGGAACTTGGGTGAGAAGCCCATTGAATATCAATTATACAACTTATATTATAAAATCCTCAATATAGTAATTATGTATGGTGGTTCTTCCAACTACAAGAAGGAAGTCCCAAAAAGATTATGAATACAGGACCGGCAGGTTTATCCTTGAAAAGAATGGAATATCGCTATCCACCTTAAATGGGGATAAAGCATGCTGGTTTGTATTCATACCAATACGTACCATTGCATAATTATATAATTGCAATCACAGATGTACAATTATATGATATTATATTTAGCGATAGTGTGCGGTAAAACCTTCACAACTATGCAATCACATAATACAAATAAAGGGATGTTTATAAAATAGAATTGCATAAAGAATCCAACTTCATCCTCACCCAAGCTTGGAGTATTAGCTACACATCAATGGAGGAGAATATCCTTTATCCATGACAAGCTCTAAGGGTTCACGGGATGGAAAAAGTAAAATAAAAGCAATAAGTAAATGACTGAAGAAATAAGGAAAAAGTGACTGAAATAAATAAAGAAAATGGCAGAAATAAATAAAGAAAAGGACTTAAGTAAATAAAGAAAATGACAGTAAAAGTAAAGAACAATTCTCAAGTGAGAATTGAGCCATGCATTAAAAAGGAAAAATTGCAGAAAATTAAAGTACTGAAAGTAAAGACTGTATAAGTAAAGAACAATCCTCAAGTGAGAATTGAGCCAGGCATTAAAGGAAAAATTGCAGAAAAGTAGAAATTGCTGAAAAAGTAAACGACCAAATAAAAAGCAGAATTGAACTGTAACATGAAGTCTATTAAAAATAACAGAGTAATGATTCAGAGCAAAAGTCTTGAACCCTCTTTAAGTCGCCTTTACACGTGTATATATAGAAATGAAATGCAAAAGACGTAAATGCCCTTGAAATATCTCAAAATATCTAAGAAAGCCCTCAGCCGCCTAAGGTCTATCGATAGCGAAGAGGCGCTATCGATAGTACCTCTATCGATAGCGAAAACCTGGCTATCGATAGACATGTGACACTTTGCTTTACAATTTGCAGAGATTCTTTGCAGTTCTTTCGCACTTCGATTGGCTGATGTTGATCTTTTCTGAATGCTCATTAATTCGAGATGATCATCAAGGCTTCATAAGCGACGACTTCGTATTCATATAATCTACACAGATTTCTAGAAAAAGATATTTTACCAATTTGTACAGATTTTATACAAAACGAGATATTAAAACACAATTATTTATATAAGAGAACACAGTAATACCATCCTTTGAGAGCATGATTGTGATACAATCAGCTGCCTAAAAGTCATTTGCTCTTCTAACATTTGTTTAAGCTAATTTGTCACTACAAAATGTACCGAGTATTTAGCTTTAGCAGATTGAAGGTGCTTACAAAAATTCACCAGTGTATAAACATTCTGTAAGGAAAGAATTGGTGTTAGTTAAGAAACTAACATAAACAAAAGATAGGCAAATGTAAAGATAAAATGCATGAGCTAGAGATCATCGAGATACCAAAGCAAAGAGCTAATCCTGTTATTATTTCATTCAACTGGTTCTCAAGATGGATTTGAACTCGTGGCAAAACTAGTCCCCAATCAATAGCTACCATGACATTGTGACTCTCGATAAAAAAATCCTCAATTGATGTAAAGCCCTGCTCATGGAAAAAGTTAAGACCCCTGGCAATTGCCTATATAGTACTCTTAATTGGTTTATCGCTAGTATTTCGCTTCAAAGCCCGTCCTCAACGATGGCCTTACCTTCACTATTTTCTGAGCTCAAGTCTTCAATAGATTGAGTCTCACCATTAGCGTTCTCACTCTTGCTGCTGTTGTTAGCCTTTTCATATCTTGAATTTGGGTAGATTGGCCAAAATCAATTTTTGTTACACACCCTATAGAATAAAAAGTCATTATAAAAAAAAAAAAAAAAAAACCCACAGGGCATAAGAGGAGGATTAGCAATTGTAAGTTTCTCAAAATTCTCACGAATCAACATCTCTATGTGACCCTATGCAATATGCTCGCACAGTTTTCTTAGCGGTATGCCCTAAAACCAATCTTAAAGGGCATGTCTATTTCATATTATATTAATTAAAAGGTATTACTTGTCGTATATATATTAAATTATATATATGATAATGTCTATGAATAAATGATAAGAGAAATATATATCTTAGGTAATTTAGATAGAGAGACTTATATTTCTTATACATATTTATTCTAAAAATAGTTCCTACTCATAGGTTTATTAAAGAGGACATTTTATAAACCATCTAGAGTAGCACAGATTTAAACCAACTCAATTGAGAGAATATGTAATCTTTCGTATCAGTGTGTTGACACTTAGGTTACTATGTGGGTGCATGTTAGAGAACATGTACACTGAACTTGATCTGCTAGAATATTCCTATGGAGATTAAGACATAGGAATATTCTTATGTTACGTCCATATGTTTGGTAGTCCTTAGAACTGAGACACCATAGCTATTTTGTGCCTTAGTTATTAGGGTTTGATAGTATCTTGTACAGCCTTAACCCTAAGGATGTAATCGATACTCATAGGCTCTAATAAGTCATGCATGGAGATAGATGAGTAGTCAATAAGGAATCATCACTCTCATTAGTTTGAGAGAGAATGTCAAGGTCAGTTCTCAAAGATAACTCTCGATATGAATCTCTGGCCAAAGTGATAGATGAACTGTGAAAGTGTTTCATCAGGTTCATCTTATTGAGATTATATTTTAGAGAACACATGACAAGAGGTTAAGATAAGGGTTTTGACTGATATCCATACCCTGATTATCTTAACTGTGACATTAGGGGATGAAGGATTAAGTAACAAGAAGGGTTCACATATTTCTACTATTCACCCAAACCTGGGGCACGTCATGACACATTGTTAGACGTCACTCATGACCAATGAAAGCCTATTGGTAAAGTGTTATCAATGAGGGCATAATTGAAATTGTTCGAATTGAACCTTAAAATAGAAAGTTTCTATTTTGGGAGACATAGAGATGCCCATGTGCACTGCTAGGTTGGGGTGAACCCAAAGGGTCACATACAATAGGGCATAAGAGAGTCTTTTGAATTAAAGAGAGCAGTATATTCTCATTTACTGTTAATTTAGTCCTTATTATTAATGGTTAATAAGGGAGGGACTAAATAGCAAATAATAGGAAGTTTTCTTATAAATATAAAGTGATGGGTCAAGCTAGCACTAAGCAACCCTAGCCATCATAAAGTGGAGGCTTAGAATTGAGTGAGAACCCCTAGGGCTGTCCCCTTGTCTTCTCCCTCTCTCTTGGCCGAGATCCCCACTAGCTCTCTAGCTTGCCTCTTGCTCAAGTGTTGACAAGTTGCAAGGATTCGAAGGATCTTGTGCTCGTGTGGATACCATTGGAGGTTTCATCCTTTTGGAGCTCGAGTTCGAAGATCGCAAAAACAAAAGAGGTTATTGTAACTATGTATTTAAATAGTTTATTTATGTTCTTACTTTATTAAATCATGATCCAATGCTTAATCGAATCCTCTCTGGAGGTTGATGGTGGATTCAGTTTTGTTAAAAAAAAAAAAAAATTTATTGCAAGTCTTCCGCTGCGAATCCATAATATCAATTTCCTTTCAAGTTTTTCATGATTGCGAGCTTGATCTTTCAAAATTATAAAGGGCTAAATGCGATTATGGTCCAAAAATGGGGAAAGATGAAAATAGAATTCAAATAAATATAGGGAGAAGTGAGCTTAGTATACTTAGTTTAAAAACTGTCTTAGGAATACCCAAGTTTTGTCAGAATCGTGTGTATCCAGTACTAATGTCCTGTACTGATGTGGGGTTACCAAATAGTAGGTAAGGGATTCTAAGCATGGCTTCACATTGTAACAGAAGAAGAACCCGTCCATTCCATTGTCGAACCCTTGCACGTCATTTAGAATGGTGATACCCATTACAATCCTATAAAAATTTTGATTAAATTGAAGTTGGGCCAAGTTGCAATGGCTTAACACTTGGCATATGAATGACGGGAAAATTACCTGAAGCCCTCCATCAAAATAGGAAGTATACAATATGATGTGTTGGCCTACATCATGGAATGCAATTGTGAGACATCGCTACTCAGCATCGGTCGAATTCCTAACCTCAATAGAGGTATGAATGCTATACCAACATAATTCCTTTATATAACTCACAGTTTTTAGACGATATTGTTAATAAAGAAAGGAAAAAACAAAAAACAAAAACATAAGAATAAGAAAGCATTCTTTGGCGACAATCAAGAAATCAAGGGATAAACCTATTTAACACAGAGTAACGGGCGCAAGCGAACAAATGTGAAGCGAAACCCTCACTGAACCATCGTGGGAAAAAACCCTCATCATAGTTGAGGCAATTCAGGAGAATGTTAGCCATCACCATATATTATAATAAATATTCCAAAGATGCTATTTCATAAATTTTTAAAGGGAAAATTATCTAGAGGCCCCTAAAAATTGAATTTTTATTACAAGATCCAATTGAATAGTTGTTTTACCAAAAAATCCATATACGTTTAAACCAAAGTCAATTATTAGTGGAACAATGGCATTTCATTTCCTTAAGACTATCTTAGAATCAGATTTGGTTTTCCATATTCGGTTTGTAATTGAAATGTATTAAATATGGGATGAGTTCGAATTTGATATGGTTAAGTCTGGAATGGATAAGTTTGATTTTGAATTCATTTCAAAATTTGTGTTTATCGGTTTACCATCAAACTGGATTATTCTGAAGTGTTTTTTAAGCAAAAAATATCATGGCTACTTATTAAAGTAAAGATTCATTTTGTTTCAAATGTTGAGTTTTCATCACGTTAGAGCATTGTTCTTCACAAAGATACATCTATCTCTGTGTATAGGACTTATTTTATATTATTCATTTTACACACACACACATGTGTGTGTGTCTCAATATTACATAGAGATACATGTATCACTCAAATATCAACATTTTTTACACAAAGATACTTGTATTTTAAGTTTTTTTTTTTTTTATAATGAAAATATACGGATAGCATGTGTTAATCTAATATCAAAAGCATTTTTCAAGCATGAATACATGTATCTTTGGTATTTGTAAGAAAATATACGGAGAGCATGTATCAATCTAATATCAAAAACATTTTTCAGACAGAGATACATGTATCCCTAGAATATAACCCTATGAAAATATCAACCTCATCTAAAAATTGTATTTTAAACAAAAATAAAATAAAATAGAGATACTAGAGATACATGTATGTCTGGTGATTTCTTTAAAAAAAAAAAAAAAAAAATCATACCAAACATTAATTCTATGGATATAATTGATTCAAAGCACACAATCCACCATTATTTCAATTTTTTGGCATTGACCATCAAAAAATCGTATATATATTGAAACCCTAGAACATTACTCGATTTATGTATATCTTGTTTATGAAATAACAAAAAACAAAAGACAAAAGACAAATAGAAACTAGAGTTTTGATAATCTTATTTGATTTCGACATGTTCGTCGGTGTGTCGTCTTTACAATCGCTAGAGAATGTCAACGGAGAGTTAAAAAATGGTGGAAATCATCCTCTCCAATTTTGAAAATGGGTAGGATGCTGCTCATTTGCTTGGAATAACAATCCATGTCGATGGCATAATTTTGGGCATGAAATGGGTAACTGCTAGATATGGTAAGCCCTCAGGATTTGTTTAATTTTTGAACTTGAGTTATTTATAATGGGTAGAAATGTTTTTTTCTCTATTTATCTGAATCTTTTAATTTAAAATCCTAAAAAACTCCGCGGACATCTCGATATACCCATCTTATAGCTAGGTCTTTTAAGTATAAAGCCCATTTTTAAATTTGGTCTTGTATAATCTTGGTGATTGCTCTAACTTTTTTCAATAATTTCGTTTAAAATGATAAATTGTATATTCCATTACTATATAAAGTATAATGTAGGGATTCAACTTCCACCAAATAACTAAATTAAGCCTTAATGTACCATTTTAAAATCCTTTAATCATCACAATCGAGTGTATATATGTTCTTGATCTCAAAACCTATAATAACGATAGCTAAAATAAAATAGAGATTTTGGTCTTCTAGCCATGAGATTTGAATCACTTTCTCATTTGAAACCAGAAGCAACAAAACTGTTTTAGCAATTTATACCCAAATGCAGCCTTGCACTGTAATGATACTTGTAATGTGGCTCATTAGATTTTACCTCAATCTAAAGTTTAGGGACCTTTTGTCTATATCACCCCAAAGAAACAATGGAATAAGTATAACTCTAAATGCATTTGACTCTATTTTTTCTATTTATTATTTAGTTTTTAACATTGTTATTCTTCTTCATATATATATAGAAATGATCAAGTCGGCATTATAAAAGCATAAAGCCCATAGATAATTGTGGGATATATATTTTGAAAAATTGATTGTTAGTTTAGATATTATACTTATCATGTTATGTCTGTCAAAAATCACAGTGATCCAACAGTCAGTTTCTTGGAAAGATTACTGTGAAAAATTGTGACAGATTTCAGCAGTTATAGTTTTTCATAGCTATATTTTGAAATTCTGACATTGGACTACTGTGATTTTTGGCATACATAACATCCATAAGTACAATATCTAATCATTAACGGTAAGTTTTTCAAAATATGTATCCCACAATTATCTATGAATTCCATGCTTTCATAAGACCTGAGACACTAATATAAGGTGCACTTGAAGCAACAATTGTGTTAAGTGACCTCTGTTGGGGCAGTTACATGACCTATTTTGAAAAACCAACAAAAAGGATAGGTTTTTGAAAAAAATCAACTCTGAAAAAATGGTGGCACTTGGAAGAACAAAAAAAAATATAGCTTTTCATTCTGACATTTTTCAAAAACTGACCGTTGGATTACCGTGATTTTTTGCAAACATGACATTCATAAGAGAGGAATCTAATCCAACGGTTAATTTTTCAAATTAGGACCTTCAAGGGCCCCAACAAAGATCACTTACGTAACTTTACAAGATGAGGACCTTATATTAGCACCTCTGTACATAAGATATATAAGCATATGCTGACTAGATCGAGACTATATATATATATATATAGACACACACACACACACACACACACACATACTGAATAGATAACTTGCGTTATGTACCGCAATGCAGTACACGATCTCAGTCGTCTATGGTATGCATGTGCATGTTACGCGATGTGCGTGCATGCCACGTAAGTTGATATCGTGTACCGCAATTGCGATATGCACCTCAAGTGATCATTCCTCTATATTTATATTTGTTTCCTTAATTTATATATATATATATATATATATATATATATATATATATATATTGAAAAACCTAATCCCTTATAGATCGACAAAACTTTACAAATTTCTTAACAAGTAATCACAAGTATATTAAAATTACACACCATCATCAAACTGATTTCGTACTTTTAGGAATATTAAAAAAAAAAACATCTTGTGATCAAAATATATTGAAGACATTTCAACTATCAAGAGGGATCCATGAACACAGAAATTATTCCATCCTTCTTGATAGTTATTGTAAATAATTTCTCAAAACAGTAAATCAACACAAGATATACGTGGAAACCCTTTCGGGAAAAAACCACGGGAGAACAATAGAAATCCACTATGAAAAAGGGAGTACAGAGATTATACCATACACTCGATCTCACCAAACCCTGGCCTAGTGTACTAAGATCTCATCAACTCATCCCAATGAGTCCTCCATCTTCACAGCTTTCTCAGCAACCAATTCCATTGCCCTCACTCTTGATGCAATCATCCAAGAGTCATGAGAAAAGTCATATCTCCTTAGAAATTTCTTACCATAGATGTTGAAATGTAGATTGCAAGGTTTCTAAACTAATCTAACAACAATCAAATTGAATCCATAAAGTATGAATGAATATTCAACCCGATTCTCACAAGGAAGGAAGAACACAAGAAAAGAAGAAGATTATGGCTCAATTTAGAAACATTCTCTGGCGGCTAAGATCCCCAAAACTTGGATGACCTAATCTATATATATATATAGGTGGTAAAAATGACCAATCAAAAAGAGGTTAAAAAGTAAAAGAGAAACAAATTTTCACGAACTTGGATCGATCCGGATAAGGCTTGGATCGATCCAAGGTGACATGAACTTTTACAAGCATTCTGTAGTTGAAATTCAATTGAAATTGGATTGATCCAGAACACCCTTGGATCGATCCAGGTATTTTGAAAAGCCCATTTTAGACATTTTGAACAAGTCAAGGTCATATAGCAAGGGTATGTGAAAGTAAAGAACTTCTAACCACCTAAACAAGATCCTTAGGTCTAAGGCACTTACCATCCTAATCCATGGTGATTTAGGATCTTTGAGCACGGCTTCGCTTGTGATGATTAGTACACATCTAGAAATGTACAACCCAAACCAAGTTTTGAAATGAAACAAGCCAACACACATAATATAAACATAACAATCTCCCCCTTTGACAGTTTCGTGACAAAACTAAAATATAAAAACAAGAGAAAGGAAAAAGAACTAAAGACCTTGAAACATGATTCACTCCCCCTCACTTGAATAAATTCACAAAAAAATATGTACATTAATGAACATGACTGAAAGATGATGATCTTCACTTCGACTTTCTAAAATCTGTTGAACCTGCACATACTTCACAAAATACCTTTTGCAGCATAAAGTGAACTGAATAAAAGTCACAGTAGCATATTGAATAATCAAAAGAGATTTATCAAGCGGAAGCAATGCCACATTGCATTCATAAATCAAAATAGCATTAGATTGATAATAACCAAAAGTTCAACAATCAGTCACTTACAAAAATATCAACAGTCATCTATTCACAAAAAATTCAACAGTCAGCTATTCACTTAAAAAGAGCAACAGTATGTCCCCCATGCACAAAAAATTTCAAATAACACCAATAAACTCCCCCTAAGCCTAAGCTTATCTAAAACCTAAATCCAAAAGTAAACCAAAAGTACCCCAAAAAATTCTCCCCCTTTTTGTCACAAACAGACAAAGGGAGTAAACTGGAGAAATCACTAAGTGGATGGATCAAAGGAAGCACCACCAAACGTGGAGGGATCCTCAAGGGGAGGAGAAAATGGTGCAGTATCTCCGGAGTGAGTAGGTGCAGCAGATGACCCACCAGCAACACTGGAACTCTGACTAGACAAGAGGGAAATGATTTGATAAAGTTTTGCATCTGTGTGAGTCTGATGCACCTCCATGGCAGCCATACGTTGGTGTAAACTAGCAATGGTCATGGGATATACCACAGGAGCAGGTGGAGGATTGTCAGCAGCTTCATCATGAGGGGCATCGCCCTCTGAATCACTCCCCTGAGCAGATGTGTGGCCTCGACTACGATTAATGCAGGCCAGATCGATAGGACCACAAGTAGGCTTCTCAGGCCTGTCAGAAGGAGAAGTCTTCACTCCAAGTTTCTTGCAAAACTCTGTAATCATGGCTCCATATGGTAAAGCAGTTTTGATCTCAGTGGCCCTTGCCACGACACGAATGGTATCCTAGATAATCTTGGCAAAGTCAATGACAGCGCCATTCATGAATGCATAGTACAACCTAGCCTTAGGATACTCAAAATGAACACGGCTCCCACCAGGAAATAGGTTCCACCACAGAATAATATTCAAAGCACGAAATTCCTCTCTCAAATGGCCTTGGATGAATTTGCCATTTTTCAGACCATCAGAGGTGCAGAGAGTATAAACTAGGAGGTCCTCACTAACTGAGGTATCTGAATATCTAGGTAGTCTGCAATCATCTGAGGAGTCAGTACAATGGTCTTGTCCCGAACCCTAGATACGATTTCCATAGTATTTGTGTTCACAGTGTGGACCCCCAAGTAAAAACTCTTAACAAGAGTAGGATCAAACTGCCTTATGGGTTCGTAAAATCTCACTAGTTTATGAAAATCGATCATCTGAATGAATAAAGTGTTGGTCATGCCCTTGGGAATTACTTGGCGTTCACAGATGACAGGATGACGCTCGAAAAGTTGTTCTAAGCTTCACGGATGGGCGAGAAGGTTCTTCACCCATGGAGTCATCCACATGTAGAGGATTAGGGAGATTTCCCTGGGTTTGAGGGGAAAGTGGGATATTTTTCCTCTTTTTAGTCACTAGGGCCTTACCCTTGCCTTTGAAGGAAGAACCCCCATGCCGTGATCCCTCACCACCAGCCATGGTAAGAAAAAAAACCCTAAACCAAAGAAACCCAAGACTAAGCAAGCATAGAGCACCCAAGGATGAAGTCATGATGAGAAATGATGGACAAAATTGCACGAAAATGATGAGAGAAGGAAACCCTGGGCTGAGAGAAGAAGAAATATAGAGAAAATAGAAGAAGAAAATGAACAGTTAAGTACGGATTTTGCCCTAAATACACCAATTCACGAACCTGGATCGATCCAAGGTGGATCTGGATCGATCCAATTATCATATGTTGTTAAAAAACACAAGCTGGATCGATCCAAGGTGAATCTGGATCGATCCAATTTCCATGGACAGAATGCATGTTTTGCAATAATTCAATTTGGATTGATCCAAATCATGGGTAGATCGATCCAACTTCTTCAGAAACTCAATTTTCACAAGGATTTGACAGGAAATGACACAATCTTTCAAGTATGAGATACGAGAGACATTTAATATCACCTTTTTGCAAAGAACAAAAACAAATTGACATAGAAATTTCAAGAATGTACTGAACCATGAAATCGACCAAAAAAATCTGAAAAGGAGACTACAAACATGATGAATAACATGGAAATGTTAACACAAGAGCTACAACCATCATGCATAACAAATATCATCTAAAAATTGAAGATTAGAAATATGAGAATCCAAGACAATGAGTGTGTGTATTGGTAAGATCAATTCACATGCATGTATAAATCACACAATGCAAATTCAAAATGCTTGTGAGTATTATGCAATGGCTGATACTATAGAAGCCAAACCAAGTAGATATGAGTAAATATCTCTCCTTCAAGATAACAAGAAACTGAATAATGGAATCCCAAAGAAGAAATATGGAGTCCATATAGCATGAGATTCAAACATTTTGATTGATTCTTTTGAAGCTATGCATGATTTTTGACTTGTCTTTTCATTTCTTGTCTTCTAAGCAATTTCAATTTTGAAGAAGATCAATTCTCTTTTTCAAATTTTTATGATATTTCCTTTTCTTTTGGCATATGTGGCAATTTGAACCATGAACCATACTATCACAATTATTGGAGATGTAAATATGGAATGAAGGTGCCCAAAACCCAAGAGTAGATACAGACTTGAAGAGATATAAATATGATCTACTTATAGGTCAATCTATTTTTCAGTTATAGAGGATCACAACATTAAACTTTGAACATTGTGGAAGTTATATCATGGAATGAAACTAATCACTATCAACAGTGCATGGAATTCTTTAGATTCAATCATATTTAACAAAATACAATATAAAGATGATACAAAATGCATAAGATATAGACATGATCAACAGACATCCATATTAATTATCATGAAAGTATTCAAACCCTTCAGCACACTTAATCAATCATACAAATCCCCAATGATGTTCTCAAGTATTCAAATCTTACATTGTCAAGAGGTTTTGTGAGAAGATCAGCAAGTTGGTTTGTTGATGATACAAATTGCATGGTAAGCACTTTAGTTTCAACCAAGTCTCTTATGAAATGATGTCTTATGTCAATTTGTTTTGTTCTAGAGTGTTGAACAGGATTTTTTGAAATATTGATAGCACTCTCATTGTCACAAAACACAACCAAACTTGAGTCTTTGACTCCATAATCATTCAACATTTGTTTCATCCACAAAAGTTGTGCACAACATGCATCAGCAGCAATGTATTCTGCTTCAGCTGTTGACAAAGCAGTTGAATTTTGTTTCTTGCTATGCCAAGACACTAAGGAGTTTTTAACATAGAAACATCCTCCAGAAGTGCTCTTCCTGTCAGCTACATTTCCAGCCTAGTCGACATCAGAATATACAGCAAGATTAAGATTGGTATCTCTTGAATACCAAAGACCATATCCTAGTGACCCACTAACATAGTGAATGATTCGCTTTACAGCATGAAAATGTGACTCCTTAGGATTTGATTGAAATCTAGCACACACACCTACACTATAAAAGATGTCAGGTCTACTTGCTGTAAGATACAACAAACTACCAATCATACTCCTAAACAATGTATGTCCTACATCCTTTCCACTTTCATCTTTGAAAAGTTTTGTACTATTGCTCATTGGTGACCTAGCATGCTTTGCATTTTCTAACCCAAATTTCTTAACAAGGTCCTTTGCATACTTGGATTGGGAGACAAATATTCAATTATTCATTTGTCTAACTTGTATCCTTAAGAAATATGTCAACTCACCGACCATACTCATTTCAAATTCCCTTTTTATTTCTTCAGAAAAACTATGAGCAAGAGAATTCAAAGTTGATCCAAAAACAATATTATCAACATACACCTGTGCAACAACAATTAATCCTTTCACAATTTTGATAAAGAGAGTTTTATCAATACTTCCTCTAATGAATCCTCTCTCAAGAAGATATGAAGTTAATCTCTCATACCAAGCTCTCGGAGCTTGTTTGAGACCATACAAAACTTTATTTAGCTTGTAAACATGATTAACATGATGTGGATCTTCGAACCCTTTAGGTTGTTCCACAAACACTTCTTCTTGAAGAAAACCATTCAAGAAGGCACTATTCACATCCATTTAAAACAATGTGAATTTAAGATGACATGCAACAGACAATAATAAGCGAACAAATTCAAGTCTAGCAACAGGAGCAAAGGTTTCTTCAAAGTCTATGCCCTCTTCCTGAGTGTAACCCTGTGCTACAAGTCTAGCCTTGTACCTAACAATCACTCCAGATTCATCAGTTTTATTCTTAAAAATCCATTTGGTTCCAATGACATTTTTGTTTGAAGGTTTAGGCACTAAATCCCAACATCATTCTTAACAACTGATGGAGCTCTTCTTGCATTGCAAGAACCCATTCCTCATCAAGTAATGCTTCTTTGACATTTTTGGGTTCAATCTTAGAGGTATAACTCAGAAATGTCATCTCATTCTCAAGTTGACTCCTAGTCCTAACTCCAACTTCAGGATTTCCTACAATATTCTCACTAGAATGATATTTTTTGGTCCAAAAGGAAGTAGGAATTGAACTATCAACAGGTGTAGTGTCAATCACTTGGTCATCACTACCTTTCTCAACTTTATCAACATTAACATCATCATCCTGAGATTGTGAACAAGGCACATTAGATGTTTCCTCTTCAACATCAAGAGGTTTGACATTTTCCTTACTTACCTTATCATCAATGACCACATTTATAGACTCCATAACAGTAGAAGTCCTAAGATTGAAAACACAATAAGCACGACTATTTGTGGAATAACCCAACAAGACACCATCATCACTTCTAGAGTCAAATTTTCCTAAGGATTCTCTATCCCTAAGAATGTAACATTTGCTTCCAAAAACTCTAAAATATTTCAAATTTGGTTTTTTTCCTTTCCACAATTCATATGGAGAACATTGAGTGTAATATCTCACATATACATGATTGATGATATGACAAGCAATATTGACTGCCTCAGCCCAAAAGTTTTTAGGCAAATTTTTGCTCAAAAGCATGACACGAGCCATTTCTTGAATGACTATGTTATTTCTTTCAACAACACCATTTTGTTGTGGTGTCTTGGGAGCAGAAAACTCATGATTAATACCCTCACTGTCACAAAATTCACTGAATTCTGAATTTTCAAACTCCCTTCCATGATCACTCCTTAACCTAATGATTTGGTTGATTACACATCCTTTTTCAATTTGAAGTTGCCTACATAAGGCTTTGAAATTCCCAAAACAATCAGATTTTTTTCTCAAAAATTTGACCCAAAAGAATCTAGAATAATTATTAATCATTACAACAATGTATCTCTTGCCTCCTAAACTTTCAGTTCTCATGGGACTCATGAGATCAACATGAACTAGCTCTAGAGGTCTAGACGTATTAATTCCTTTTGTCTTTTTATGAGACACTCTAACTTGTTTACCTTTTTGACATGGTCCACAAACACTATTCTCAATTTTATCAAACTTGGGAACACCTTTCACAATTTCATTTTTTGATAATTTTGAAAGATTTTTGAAATTGATGTGACCAAGTTGTTGATTGCACAACTCAACATCATCAACTTTGACTTTATTACACACAAGAGACTCATTTGGAACTATCTCATAGCAATTATCATTTGTTCTTTTTCCTTCAAGAACACACCTTCCATCTTTACCAAAATCATGACATGTAGCTTTAGTGAAGTTCACAGAAAAATTGCTATCACAAAGATGACTTATGCTAATAAGATTAGCTTTAAGACCATCCACAAACAAGACATCCTCTAATTTAGGAAAACCCTGAGATTCAACAATCCCTCTACCTTGGATGCTTAACCTATTACCATCACCAAAAGTGACAGTACCTCCATTGCACTCTTTAAAATGAACAAACAATGACTTGTCACCTGTCATGTGAAGAGAACATCCACTATCAAAGTACCATTGTTTACTCTCTTTTGCTCTCAAAGCAGTGTGTACAACCATACATCTAAGACTATCATTTCTTACTCAATTTTTCTTGACATTCATGACCTTGTGATACCTAGGAAGCTTACTAGTTGAAACTAAATCGACTTTCGTCCTAGGTACATTTCTAGGTCTAAACACAACTTGAGATTTGTCAAGAAGAAAACAGTTGGGTCTAATGTGACCAACTTTCCCACAGTGATATCAAGTGGGTGTAAATTGCTTGGATTGACCTCTATTTATCAACTTAAAACAATTAGGTCTTGTATGACCCATGACACCACAATGATGGCAAATCACCAACTTTGGTGAAAAACTCTTCACTTGAATTTTTTCTTTCCTAGGAAAATTTGGTCTTACGTGTCCTTTAACACCACAAGAATAACATATGGGTAACATCTTAATGGAATTTGGATTGAAGTGAGGCCTCTTTGAATTGGGGTGAGGCAAAGTCTCATTTTCAAGATAAGACTTTGATGAAGGAACAAATTTGGTTCCCGAAGTTGATGGGATGCTAGATGTCCCAACATAACCTAGACCCTTCTTATCACTAAAAAACTTCCCAATGCTAAGAATGTAATCCAATTTTTTACTCCCATTGGAGAGTTTTAACAATGTTTCTTTAGCCAATTCCAATTCATCTTCAAAACTTTTTACTTTAAGACTTAAACAACTTTTACTTTCAACCTCACTCTTGAGTCTTGAGTCAAGACTCTTGGCTTCTTTTTTATACTCACTTATTTTCGATACAAAAGATTCATTGTCCTTTTTAAAACAAATAAGTTTATCATTCAAACCCAATTTTTCAGTTTTCACATCTTGTATGTGAGAGATATGATTTCTCAACTCTTCTTTAAACATGTCAATTTCTTTCTCATCAGACTTTGCTTTAAAGGCCAAAGTCAGATTTTTCTTTTTGAGTTGATAAGCCTCTTCATAGAGGTTATCATAAACCTTTTGAAGTTCACTGTCCTCCTCCTCAAGACTTTTGGTCTCATCACTAGACACTCCTAGCAATAATTCAATGTCATCCAGATCTTTCTTGATGGAAGACTCTTCATGAGTTTCCAAAGACACAACAAAGGCTTTAAGGCTAGTTTCAGGTACAACATATGAACATTGCTCATCAAAACATATAAGTATCCCAACAAGTTCATCTAGAGCAATAGAGTCCACTTCATGATTTTTTCTCTACTTCAACAGTTTTCACAAAAAATCTTTGAGTTAAAGATTTCAACACCTTTCTTACAATTCTTGACTCATGAAGTTTTTCTCCTAATCCATGTAAAGAGTTTACAATGTCACAGAGTCTTGTGTAGAATTCACAAAAATTTTCATGATCACTCATCTTGATATCATCAAATTGATTCATTAGACAATGTAGTCTATGACCTCTTTCATATGTGTTGCCCTCATAAATACTCTCAAGATGATCCCAAGCTTGTTTTGATATTTCAAAGTTTTCAATGAGCTTAAGATCATGATCATTTAGAGCATCACATATATTTTTAAAACCAATTCTATTCCAATTTTGAGAATCAATTTCATCCTTACTCCAATTTTCAAAAGGTTTCAAGATGAGTTCACCATCATTTTTCATCATGGGATGCGCCCAACCCATTTCTACACTTCTCCGCACATTAACATTAATAGATTTTAAAAAAACTTTCATCCTAGTTTTCCAATAAATAAACTTGATGTTCTCTAACCTTGGGGATTTTTGAACACAAGTAGATTTACAAGAAGAATTTGTGGTCACCACAAAAGCAGTAAAATTTTCTTCTTCATTGTCAGAGTCATTTTCATGAGAGGTATTATTCTCCTCATCACTATCACTCAAAGTAGCATTATGAGCTTTGTTTTGATTCATTCTCTTTTCAGGACATTCTGCAGCTCTATGACCAGGTTTGTGACAATTGAAACATTCTTTTCTAGTTTTTGAATTCCGATTGACAACTTTTGATGATGATGTGCCTTGCCCTTTGTCAAACTTTTTATTTTGATTTGAAAAGCCTTGTTTAGCCTGAAGATATTTTTTGTACTGTTTAACAAATAGTGCAAGTTCATCATCATTCACATCAAAAACATTTTCATATGATTTAAGCTCTTCCTTCATTGAAGATAAAGCAAGACTTTTGTTTTTGCTTTTTGAATCTTTTAGATTCATTTCAAAAATTTGAATGGAGCCAACCAATTCATCCACTTGAATTGAACCTATGTTTTTACTTTCTTCAATGGCAGTGATTTTTGGTTGAAAGCGATCATGAAGAGATCTTAAAATCTTTTTAACAATTTGAAAATCAGGAACTCTTTCACCAAGGTTAAATGAAGAATTAACAATGTTACTCAACTTAGCATAAAAGTCTGAAAAAGTCTCATTTTCTTCCATACTAATTCTTTAAAACTAAGACGTGAGCATTTGAAATTTTGAATTCTTGACCAAGGTAGTACCCTCATGGGTTATCTTCAAGATATCCCAAGCTTCCTTGGAAGTTTCACACATCATGATTCTATGATATTCACTAGCAGTTAATGCATTGCAAATAGCATTCAGACCCCTATTATTCCAACTGGCCTTTTCTAACTATTCATTTTCCCATTTATTAGCAGGTTTAGGTAAGATATCCTCTCCTACTTTCATGGTGGGAGGATTCCAACCTTGTTCAACAGTGACCCACACTCTCTCATCTAGAGATTTCAGAAATATCCTCATCCTAGCCTTCCAATAGGCATAATTTGATCCATTAAACTTTGGTGGATGTGTGACTGAATTTCCTTATTCCATGGAAGAATGAAATTATGATCTAGGGACAATATCACCTAGGTGTTAGCCTATCACAGTGATTCTAGCTCTGATACCAATTGAAAAACCTAATCCCCTATAGATCGACAGAACTTTACAAATTTCTCAATAAGTAATCACAAGTATATTAGAATTACACACTATCATCAAACTGATTTCATACTTTTAGGAATTAAAAAAAAAAAATAAACATCTTATGATCAAAATATATTGAAGACGTTTCAACTATCAAGAGGGATCCATGAACATAGAAATCATTCCATCATTCTTAATAGTTATTGCAAATAATATCTCAAAATAGTAAATCAACACAAGATATATGTGGAAACTCTTTCAGGAAAAAACCACGGGAGAACAACAGCAATCCACTATGAAAAAAGGAGTACAGAGATTATACCATACACTCGATCTCACCAAACCCTGGCCTAATGTGCTAAGATCTCATCAACTCATCCCAATGAGTCCTCCATCTTCACAGCTTGCTTAACAACCAATTCCATTGCCCTCACTCTTGATGCAATCATCCAAGAGTCATGAGAAAAGTCATATCTCCATAGAAATTTCTCACCATAGATGTTGAAATGTAGATTTCAAGGTTTCTAATTCAATTGAAATTGAATCGATCCAGAACACCCTTGGATTGATCCAGGTATTTTGAAAAGCCCATTTTAAACATTTTGAACAAGTCAAGGTCATATAGCAAGGGTATGTGAAAGTAGAGAACTTCTAACCACCTAAACAAGATCCTTAGGTCACTAAGGCACTTACCATCCTAATCCATGGTGATTTAGGAACTTTGAGCACGGCTTCGCTTGTGATCATTAGTACACATCTAGAAATGTACAACCCAAACCAAGTTTTGAAACGAAACAAGCCAACACACATAATCTAAACCTAACACATATATATATATAGTTAGGATTTGGTGTGCATCGATACGAGTGCACACCATGCATCCAGACTGTCGGTGGCATACACACGCCGGTATGTGCAATGCATTTACTATCTGGATGCACAGTGCGCATGTGCACCGGTGCGTACTAGATTTAGCACTCGGATTTGTTGGTGATCACTTTCTTGATCACCAATTAGTGAGCAGCCAATGGATTGGCGACACAGAGGCACATGAATAAATCTAAGGGCTTCATATGCAAAACGCGACCAAGGCTGCCGTTTTGGACAAACGGCCAGAAGTAGCATGTGTTAACGGGCATCCACTGTTAACTTTTTCCAAAAATTTTGAAAAAGTTTAGATTCAAAAAATTTTAAACTCATGCCCGAATTGCATAAAATTTCTTCATATAAATTACATCTCTCTCCCTCCTCTCTAAATCTCTCTCTCCTCACGAACAAAGTAGCATGGAATAATACTATTTCTAAGGTACGAAACTAGTATGCCTCTCTCTTACTCTCCACCTAAATCCAAATATTTACACACACACACACACACACATATATATATAATATACGTGGTTGTTGCTACAGTTGGGTGTGATTGTATATTTTGATATAGTTATTGGTTGGGGTGGATGTGTGTTGGATTATGATTGAAGGTGAGTGAACTGAAAATGTTTAAAATAAAGCTCTAAATATATGGTTTTATGGGATGAGCACCAAAAGCTTATAAGAATGTCGCAACCAGATTGTGCATTGGGATGGCCATAAAATGCTTGAAAAATTGCACAAATGAAATATGTATATCATTTTTTATGCATGAAGTCTATTTGATGATATACATATGCGTGTGTATGTGTGTGTGTATGTGTGTGTGTGTGTGTAGTTCCATTCTTGTGAAGATTTCCTTATACAAGGACTTGGCCTTTTGAGCAATGTAAAATGAGTACTTTAAAAAACTCACTGTTGGATTTAATATTCTTCTTATGTATGACAGGCATGCCAAAAATTATAGTAATCGGACCACTGGTTTCTTAAGCACAGACTGTGAAAAATTAAATACCTATATAATGCTTAACTGTCTGTATTTAAGAAACCAGTAATTTGATCACTGTAATTTTTGGCATGCCTGTCATACATAGGAATATTAAATCCAACGGTCAGTTTTTCAAAATACCCATTTTACATTGGCCAAAAGGCCAAGTCCTCATACAAGGAAGTCCTCACAAGAACGGGACTTATATTTATATGCACAGAAATTCTGGTGAGCGGCCGACTGTATGGGTTTTGAGGCACAGTTTCTAATTTATACCATTGGATCAAATCGGGCGGCTGAGATTCAAAGCTCATCCAACACACAACCTGCAAACTGAAATCAGTATTTTGCAGATATCCTTGGTACACGACACACACTCTCTCTCTCCCTCCCTCCCTCCCTCCCTCCCTTTTTCTTCAGTTCTTCCTCTCTCTCTCGTCGCCGGTCCGAAGCTTCACCTAAGATGAGGGGAATAAAAGTTGTTGGGTGAGGCACGGGGAAGCTTCAACGGGAGTGTGTCGTGTTCCTTCATTCACCATTACTCTGCAGCCTCACCGAACAGATAGCGTCGCCGGACTGAACTTGTCGGACGGCCGGCTCGCAGGATTGAACCCCCCTTAAAGGTTACTCTTCATTTTTTATAATTTGTATTGCTTTTTCTGAAATCTAAACAAAACCTCAAAATACTTTACTTTGTTGCTGAAATCTGAAATCTGAAAAATCCTCATTCATATATTATGCACTTCTGTTTTGTTTTGTTTTGTATTTTTGCATTTTTGTTTTTTTTTGTGTTGCTGTTTGTTGTTGTTGTGTTCCCCCTCTTTCATTAAGTTTAAGAATTGTATGAAGCATTTGATAGTTTTAAAATGATGAAAATTCTACTACCTGTTCATAGGACTTGTCAATCAGCCTCTACCTCAGCCAGAAGCAACAACAGCTTTTAAGCACCGGTTTATAGTCCTTGCATAGCCTCCTTGTATGGCATTTTTTCACACGTCTTTGATCCTCTCCTGGTGTGGCTGAGGACTGAATTCCTATAACAACATTTGATGTTCAAAGGTTAAATTATGGAGAAAAAAGGGGTAAATTATGGCAATAGGAAAGAATCAAAATATAAAAATATGGAAATATAGTTTCACATTCATGAACTTCTGAAAGAAAAAACAGAGAAGAAAAATGCAGTTACTAATGACTTAAGTAACAATAACTCTTGAGAATTTAGCCTAGCAATTTTGAATGTAGATCAAATGAGCATACCACAAATTGAATTAGTAGATCATAAAAACAATATTGAACTGCGTAAAAGCAAGAGCACTAACAGTTTCAATTAGGTACTCCACACACACACACACACACACACACACACACACAAAGAGAGAGAGAGAGAAGAAAAAGAAGAAGAAGAATAATAATAATAAGAAACTATAATAAAGTCTCTTACAACAGCTTGGGAAAATTTGAGGTAATGTATGTCAGAATAATGCAAACTAACTGAGAAGTAACACAACATGCACAATTATGGACAATATTACCAACAGGCTTATAACATAACAACACCTCTCCCCTCCTACAGGGGATGTTCGAGGTTAAATGCCTATTTTGTATAAATAATTGTGGAGTCTAGGCTTAACTGATGTGAAAAAAATTATGGACACTATTAATTACCTTGAATCCTTCCAAGAACAAAATCTTTCCAAAATCCTGCACCAACCAAAAGTTTGATTTTTCCAAAAGCATGTTCATTTGAAAAATTCCCTCAAATGGTCGATAAACCCTCTTTCATTTGTTATGTCCTAAGTTTAGAGCTTTCCAATTTTATAGCATAAGGGCCAGGCTTGAGATTTTGAAATTTTTTTGCCTATTTGTTATGTTAAAAGGAGTCTTGTTACTAGTGGGTATAAAAAGCTTATGATAGGAGCTTATGGATATACAATGCAAATAAAAGTAAATAAGAAAAAAAGTGGAATAGGAAAATAAAATGAAAGGGTAAAACAAGAATTGAGGGGAGGCATATACAAAATTTTAGATTTGCATTTCATTCCCTATATTTAGATTTGAGTAAAACTAGCAACGTTTATTTTGTTTTCGGCCATCAAAATAATGAGTATGGATTCAAGCAATTAACCATGCATGGAAGCTATATTATGACAAATATATGTGAAAATAATTGCTTACATAATTAGCATTATTGCCTGTTTTTGGTTGTTCCATGAATTTTGATTTTTTTTTTGTTTTAATTTTTTAACATCGAATAAGATTTGAATCCATATCATATGTTGCACTACGCATAGTGAATGACAAGTATAAATTTTAAATTGTTTCAATATGTTTTGCATATAATTTTGGTTAATAAATCTAACATTTCTAGGTTAATTTATGAATTGAACGAAAGAAAGCTATTGTCATAAATAAATGGCCAGGTTATGGGGAATACTACATAAGTTTTGGCCCTCCAACTGGCAATCAAAATTTAAAGCTCCATTACAATGGCCTTCTGAAACAGATAGTTCATTTAGCATCACATGACTTTCATCTTGTCTTATTTGAGGCCTTCGTTGTTTAACTGTAACTCATCCACTTTACCATCTGCCACTTGAACATGATTTCCATGTTCAAGGCAGTTAGACTCCCCATCATAAATAAACGTTCATCCTGAACTCTGTTGAGGGCAATCAGTTTCTCCAACATACTGGACAATGGAGCAAGGAAGCACTTCCATTATTCCACACTAAATTTGGTGCCACCATATAATGTCTATATTATCACCAATTACACCCCAACTTCCCTTCCCTGTTTTCAAACAATGCTCAATGCCACAAGAGTTAGATGAATGTGAATCAAAAATTAACATTGATAAATAGATGAAGGTTGAAGATAAAAATAATAAATTATGCGTACTGTTGTAAATTATTGAATAATGCTTAATTAGATCAAGACAACGTTGAGCTGGAATTACAAGTTTTGTTAGAACTGGACATGACTCCATATCATTTTCAAACTCAGCTGTCAAACAAAGTAAACCGTGTTTCAACCACATAGTATATGGGTTGGATGGGTGGATTTATCTTATATTTGTTTAGATACTTGTGTTTGCATTGGACAATGAACTAAACTTATATTCTCTGTCCAACCTCTGCTGAAATTTCAGATGAGGAAGCTCAGTCCGTGTCTTATTTAATCTAAGCCAAACCAGGTTGGTAAGATAATATTTGGTTGCAGGTGCCTGAATGAGTTAACTTGGTTGATCTTATGACTAATGTTTTTCCATTACTTCAGGATCCTTAATTAGCCATAAAACCTAGATTAGTAGTGCTAGAGGGACCAAATCTTGGACCAAATTTTTTAAACCAAATGATGTGGCGGCATAATAGATTATCTAGCATTTTTCAACCATCTTGATGTGGCGGCATAATATTTTTTAAACCATCTTGATGCCACATCATTTGGTTTAAAAAATTTGGTCCAAGATTTGGTCAATCTAGCATTTTTCAACCAAGAGATAACCTTGATTCTGTACTTGTTATATTTTGATGGTCCTTTTAGTTATTTACTGATGTGGTTGATGAAGATGGAGTTGGGGCTGGGATTTGTAATTCAATACCCATGTTTTAAAGTAACCTGATTGAAAATCTCCTTTTGTACCTCTACAATGTGAACACAAATAATATGTAAATTATATGATTTTTGCTTTATGTAACAATTATATTTGTGCTATGTTTTTCAACAATGATTGAACATGATTTTCATTTTTTTTCACTTTCATGAAGCATCCAAATTGGTTATAATTGTTGAATATATTTTTTGTAACTACAATATTTCATTATTTTATGAAAAGTTTACGGTTTTTTCATTGAAGTAATGGCATCTGAATGTAGCTTAATCAATACCAATCGAAGAATACAAAAGTATTGTGATTGTAGGCTTAGGAAGCCATGTGAAGTTAGGATTGCCTATTCAAAAGAGAAGAATTTTGGCAGGCATTATTATGCTTCGACTTGTAATGTAAGCTTTTTTTTTTTTGGTTTCTTTTCTTTATTTATCTTTACCTACCTTGAGTTTTGATTAACTCAAATAATTATTCATTTTATTTTCTTATGGTTAGGTGGGACAATGTAAGGGCTTTGTGCAGTGGGTTAGTGATTGGGAGACTAAATTGTGTCATCAAAGATGGGAATTTCTAAATGTCAATAGGAGCGAGGTTCATGAAACCATCACATCACAGTTGCCTAGCCAAGTTAACGATGATCAATCGAACAACCAAGCAATCATCGACAACCAACAAAAAATGATGGATAATCAAAAAATGATGCACAAGTTGTTAGTTGTATTAATAGTTCTCGTATTTATCATATGGGTGTCTCGTTGAACTACTTTTAGACAACTGTATAAATGTGAAGAAAAAATCGGTTTAAACTTTTAGACAAAGTTTTTGATAAGTTGTAAGTAGATTACCTACTTTTAGACAAATTGTTGGCATTCGCTTTGGTACGAAATGACATTAATGTCAAATTCTTGCATTTTGCATTTACATATCCATGGCATCTGTTTTGGTACAAAGTGACATTAATGCCAAATTCTGGCATTTGGCATCCCAAATGCCACATAATGGCATTAATGCCAAGTCCTGGCATTTTGCATTTACAAATCCATGGCATCCGTTTTGGGGCGAAATGGCATTAATGCCAAATACTAGCATTTGGCATCCCAAATGCCACGTAATGGCATTAATGCCAAATCCTGGCATTTCACATTTACAAATCCATGGCATCCGTTTTGAGACGAAATGGCATTAATGCCAAATTCTTGCATTTTGCATTTACATATCCATGTCATCTATTCTGGTACGAAATGGCATTATTGCCAAATTAATCTAGCATTTGGCATCCCAAATGCCACGTAATGGCATTTGGCATCCCAAATGCCGCGTAATGGCATTAATGCCAAATCCTGGCATTTCGCATTTACAAATCCATGGCATCCGTTTTGGGACGAAATGACATTAATGTCAAATTCTGGCATTTTGCATTTACATATCCATGGCATCTGTTTTGGTACGAAATGGCATTAATGCCAAATTAATCTGGCATTTGGCATCCCAAATGCCATGTAATGGCATTAATGTCAAATTTTGGCATTTCACATTTACAAATCCACGGCATCCTGTAACGTCCCAAACCTGTTCTATGACGATATTATACATTATATCGGAATAGACCAAGAATGAGATGAAACAATTTGAATTATATTAATAAACTCAAAAGAAATCCACAAAGGTGTGCATATGTCATGTCATACAAACTCCCTTATCGATTAAAAAGAAAACAAAATAAGCCAACAACCCTGTCTTATAGGATAAACAAAATATAACATAACTATTCAACATTTACAAGGTATAAATAAAAAGGTTACAAGGAATGTGTAATACACATATACAAACATTCCTCAAAATTCTAACAGTGTGCCTTCTTGATTCTGTCTCCATGCAGCTAATGTTCACATCGTTCACTTAGGGAATTGCAATTAAGCAGGGGTGAGCTAACAGACGAAGCTCAGTAGGTAAACATACAACCTTATTTAAAATAAATATACTGCATAAACTTAACACGATCACAATCCATACAATTCACATCATGATGCAATACAAAGTAAAATGACTTTCATGTTCATTCTAAGTTCCTCAAGGTGGTTCAACAACCAATAGGTTAGCAAAGCAGCGCTATAGAAAGATCCAGTTTTAGGCCTTATAACATGTCTTCAGCCTGGACGACCACGATATAGCCCCTTTTGCTTCCACCTAGGCAAGTACTGCTTTTTAAACAATCCTTAAGACAAATCATATAACAATCCTTTAATCACATTTCATCACTTTTCAACTTATTTCTCCATTTTCCATAATTTCAAAAGCCAGTACTGCCCCAAAGTCCAGGTTCTATCATGATTGCAAAGCTTCAATCAATAATGCAATGTTTTCCATAACAATAAACTTCATCCAATAATAAAATCATAATATATAAGCCTTTCAATTCAATTCATCTTATGACAATCATACAAGCATAATCATTTATAACAAGAATCATAAGTTTCCCTACCTGTATTGCTGAACTAAATACAATTTATTAGAGACGGGACTAGCTCTGTGAGTCACCTATCAAACACAAATAAGATGCATTAATAATGAACAACAACAATTAGGCATAATTAAACATTAATAATTCACTTTGTAAAAACAATATAATTAAAACCTTTAAATATGCACCAATTAAGTCTCATATGGTGTCTATGCATGTAAAGATTACTAAAAATGAATAACAAATGAAGAAATTGAGCAAAAATATGAAATATTCAAACTTGGGCTTCATTAGTCGACTAGGCAGGGTTTGTTAGTCGACTAGGACTTAGTTAGTTGATTAGGTCAACTTTGTTAGTCGACTAGAAGTTGCAAATTTTGAAAATTCCAGAGAGCTGATTTTTGGTTAGTCGACTAGACATATATCATTAGTCGACTAATGCTCGGTTAGTCGACTAGGCACATAACATTAGTCGACTAATGCACTACCAGCAACCCTGAAACACGATTTTAACATCATTAGTCGACTAGGCACTATGCATTAGTCGACTAAGCACATGTAGAACCGCCATTAACGAGCATTAAGCTTTTCAAAACCTTACCAAAACATTATACATCAATCCCAAACCTTCAAATTCATTAAAATAAGCTTCAGAAACATAAAACTCACAACAATTATTCAAAACAAATTATTAATTTTCAAGATTCATTTCGAACCAAATCCAAAAACCCATAAAACCATGTTTCTTCATTTCAAACCATATACAAGTTCAAATACCAATCAAAATTTATTCAATAACAAGGATTCACTTCAAAAATACCATTTGAAACTCATAACCCACAATATAATTCACAAATAGTCAATCTTAACCCTTGAATCCGAAATTTACATAAAGAAAACTTAACCATATAAGCATAAACTTACCTCAATCACTTTCAAAACTGAAATCAAACGGAAAATTCGACAAGAACTTTGGTCACCGACTTGCTCCTAGCTGTTCTTCCCTCTCTCGGCTCTCAATTCTCACGGTTTCACGAAGAGTGTAGAATAATAGAGAAGCTGATCATACTTATCCTATTTTTAAAAAGAATTTGGGACATAAATGTCCTTATTTGAAATGTTTAAAACCATTTCGTAATTTCACACTTCTCTTTATTTTAAAACGATTATATCTTCTCCAAAACACCCACATTTTCATAAAAACAACCTTCTATAATAATCTACACTTCCCACACATTTCAAAAATACAATCACAACAGTTCATTTATCATAATATCATGTAATATTTAGCACATAAACACATAATTCAACATATAATCATTCTAATTTAACATTTAACACATAATTAACAATTTAAAATTTTAGGTTCTTACACATCCGTTTTGGGACGAAATGGCATTAATGCCAAATCCTGGCATTTCGCATTTACAAATCCATGGCATCCTTTTTGGGACGAAATGGCATTAATGCCAAATTCTGGCATTTGGCATCCCAAATGCCACGAAATGGCATTAATGCCAAATTCTGGCATTTTGCATTTACATATCCATGGCATCTGTTTTGGTATGAGATGGCATTAATGTCAAATTCTGGCATTTGGCATCCCAAAATGCCACGAAATGGCATTAATGCCAAATTAATCTACCTTTGGTTAGCACAAGAGCCACTGCTTAGATGATATTGCTATCTTGACTGGAGGTAGTAGATCAACCGCTAAGTTATTGATATCCTAATATCATTCTTACTGAAAGTGTTTGTTGATAAAAATATATTGAATGAAGTCAACATTTTTGTAATTCTAAAAGTTAATCTGCAACATATGGCTAATAAAAACTTTCAAATCCTAAGAAAAACAAAGGCCAAAATCATTTCCACAAATTGTCAATTAGTCCACTTACTATTTTGCTTTATTTCAATTTTTCATATTCTACTTGTTGAAATGGGTTGGACCTTAAAAAAGATGAGATGGGGTTGAAGTTAGAAAAGGCTGGCAAGAAAGAATTACATATCCATGCACACATTCAAATATGTGATCAATTTCAACTGTGGCAACATCCATTAGAGAGGACACGCTTGACAAAATTTCATCATAGGAGCAGGCCAAAATACATTTTGGCTTACACTGCAAAGTTGACTTATATAAAACAAAAAATGTGCAATTTCTTATCACTAGCATCAAAGTCAAAATTATCAAGACTAAAATATGAAGAAAAAAAAAAACCACTACTACATAGTTCAGTGTGGTCTTTACAGAAGCCAGCAACAATAACAAAAATGTCTACAAAATGCAAAAAAAAAAAAATAATAATAATAAAAATAAAAAAAATGCCATTCGTTTCGACCCTTACGAACTTTCCTCCTCATCAATGCCTAGAAATACAAAGATAAAAAAATTAGTACCAAAACGCATATCACGTGCACGCCCCGACATGAATTCTTACATTAATATTTCACTTCATTCTTCAAAATGCATAAATATTTAGTAGTATAAAAGAAAAGCATATCAACATTTCACCTTGAGAGGCAACTATTCCATGCTTCAGATACGAACTTTCCGAACTTTGGTTCGACCCTTACGAACTTTCCTCCTCATCAATGCCGTAAAAAAAATTAATAAAAAATAAAATAAAATAAAATTGTATCCCAATTAAATATAAATTTCTATGAAAATTACATATTCAAAATACTTCTAAATTACCGGTAGTAAAAAAATCTTGCTCATTAGGTGAACTTTCACTTGGGGATCCACAAATGCCAGAGGGGAAGCATTACATGTAAACAAATATAAATGATTATAAACATTTAATATTTAAAAGATATGGAAACCAAAAAACAATAAAAAAATTTGAAATCCATACCCAATTATCTTTTTTGGACAATTCTTTTTATCATGTGTCGCTCCAACTTCACCACAATAATTGCATCGACGACGTTTTGGCTTGCATTTCTCTTTCCCTCTTTTAAGACGTTTCCCACAGCCCTTGAAACTGACTTGACTTGGCTCACTATATGTTGATTGGTGAGGTAGATTACTTGTTGTAGAATCCCCAATACCACAACTAGCATTTGATGGCTTTATAGTGGCACGATATGTTATCAAATTCTCTTTAAATCTTTCAAACTCATCATCATTGCGCAATACATCATCAATTATACTGTTCGAAAGTTGGCTCAAAATAGTATGACGTGCCAATATGGATTTGTCACATGTATTGCTCACCTCAACCCCAACATCATCAATTACCTTTCCCATTTTTGCCGCATTGGTCGATCATCGTAAAATATACTTTGTAGGCAAATAGTCAATATCATTTTTCCTAAAAAATGCCATCATATGTGTAGTCCTCCATTTTTGACCACGAGTATGATCATGAATGGTTGCCTGTGATTAGAGGTAAAGTAGGGTGTTAAAACCCTAAGTTGCCAGTTTTACCCTTGTAGGTAGTTAGTTAGAGGTCATTATCGCATGTAGGTTTTATGGTCAGATTAAGTTGGTTCTTTTTGCATTTAGTTTTTAGAGAGTCTAGGAGTATCCCTGTAAAGTTTCATGGCATTCTGAGCCAGGCTTGATAGAAAATAAGGTCTTTTGTGACTTGAAAGGCAGTGTTGTCCTTCGAATCACAAAGGCTCTGAATGGCTGTCAATCTTGTCTCGAATTGTCCCGAGACTTTGGCATGGATATTTAGGGTGTGTTTAATAGCTAAGTTGATCAGTGGCAAGGCCTGTTGAGCCTTCTGGCTCATGTTTGGCTCTTGAGGTTCGAAAGGCCCTTTCAAGCCCATATTAGGGTTTTGATCGGAAGTGACCGGGATTCGATATTTTTATCAAACCAAAGCCTTCAAAGGCTTCAAAACACTTTCTTAAAACATTTTAAAACTTGTTTCAAGAAGAAGAAATGATTTCGAGACCAATCGGTTAGTGGATTTCAAAACCCTAAAAGTGCCCGATAGGCCCAAAACAGCTAATCGGCTTGGTTTCTCTCAACCCCTTGACTTTGGTTAAGGTTTTTCATCCTCAAACTCTTCTAGAAACATGGAGAATCGAATCACGATCGTTTTGGCGCTTGAATCGTCAAATTTGGACTTGAAACGAGCCCGGAAAGCCAAAAACAGCCGAGACGGGTCGAGATAGGGCAAAATTGGGCTAAGGGATCGATGACCATCCCTTAATGGACGGTTGGCTGTCCAATCTGGACGGTCGACCATCCTAGGGTGGACGGTCATCCATGCCCAATGCCCAGATTCGCCGAATTTTGATTTTTTGAGAGTTTGGATGCTTTGGGACTCTTCCAATGGCTATTTAACTCAGCTTGGGACACTTGGCACGACCTTAGAGACCTTGGAAGACTGATTTGAGACCCTTAGATCACTTCTTAGGGTTTTAATGACATCCATTGATCAATTTGAAGCCTTTTCCTATATATACATCACTTAGGGATTAGGTTGGAGGCAAGTTTTTGATCTTGGGAGACTTGGAGCACTTGTAGCAGCCACTAGCAACCTTAGCCACGAAATTTAGAGCCATTGGAGGTTGAAGAAGAAGGCTAGGAGCAAGGAAAAAGAAGGCTAAAGGTTAGTTTGAGTGCATCGTTGTGTTTAGAATTGAGTTTTGAGTAACATAGTTAGGATTTAGAATTTTCTGGGTAGTTTTTTTGTATATTGTAGAATGTAGGCTTTCATTCCTTTATTTTCATGCATGATTTAGGTTGAGAATGTAGACTTTAATCATGTATGATAAGTTAGGGTTGAATGTTTTTATGTTCATGCAATGTTTAACATGTTTAGAGTCCTTTTTCTTTGTTGTTTTGCATGATTGGGAACTTTGGGCTAAGTCTAGTGTTGAGTTAGAATCTTTGATATGTTATGATCATTGTTTGATTGTTAGGAGTATCCTTATGAGCTTATTTCATGTTTAGAATGCATACTAGGGATTGGTTTCATGGATATGATTTTCTTTTTTTAGTAGAGATGCATGTTCATAAGAAAGTTTGAGTCTTTTGAGTCAATAAGTTATTGTTAGGATGTTAGAAGTAGTTTAGGCATTGTATATCAAGTTTAGTTTTGTTCTTGCTTTATTTCAATTGATTTTATCATATGGGGTGCATTGGAATGATTGATGTATGAATTGTGTTCGAGGGAACAAGCGAAGGTAAGTTCCTTCCCTTATGATAAATTTAATGATTTGAGCATGAATATGTGACTTTTTCTTGATTGATTTGCATAAGTATTTTAGTCTATGATGTTAGTATGCATGCTAGGATTTTTATTTGGTATTTTATGTGGATTAAAAATGATTTTCAAGCCATTTTAAGTATGTATTCAAATCTGTCCAGATTTGAATACATGCTTTAAATGGACCTTTTTTTTTTTTTTTTTTTTTTATCATTTTTAAGCCACATTTTGCATTATTTTACATATAGTAATGATAGCATATCATGTGGGATTGCATCTTAGCTCATCTTCACATTTTTTCTTTGTTATTTTCATGGGTTTTAATTTATTTTTAGAGATACATTCAAATCTGTCCATGGATTGAAAGTAACTTTAAAGTAAGTTAAGAATCATTTTTAGGGTCAAATCCAACTTAGAAATATGCCTAGGTTCACATAGTTTGATTAGATTGCATTTAGAGTCATTTTTTATGCATTGCTAGCCTTGTTTGTCGCATATTTTACTTATTTATTTAAATTCCAGCAACCATGCATTTAGTATTTAAGGTGTTTAGACTAACCTAGGATTAGTTAGAGACCCTAGGATTAGGGGGGTCGCTTGACCTCATCTAGGATTCTTCTTTGTTGTAAGAATTACACTAGATTTAGGATTTTAATGAATTTAGGATCCTATCTTCGAGAGAATTTTTAAAATTAATGTTTTATCAAAATTAATCTACAATTAATTGAATCCCAATGAAATTGGAACTCTGAGTTTGATTTGGAATGAAATTCAACCCTTTGAAAGGATTTAACTCGGGATATAATTCTCATTTTGAAAAGAGTTGTGATTGGATAAGAATTGTGTTTTAAAAAGAATTCTAAATTCATTGGGAATTTATTAATTGATGAATTATTTTCTAAAAAGGATTTCAAATTAATAAAAACTCTCGAAGATAGAGTCTTGGATGAGATAGAATGCTAATGATAGTATAGTTCATTATAATAGGAGAATCCTAGGTAATCGAACTACATGGACTTTGATCCTTATCAAGTAATTGGTAAGGTACGTAGGCAATCAATAGGGTGCAAATCCAATCTTAGGATGACTCTAGTCTCCTAAGGTCTTTAGGATTTCTTTGATTTCTTTTTTATTTTATTATTATCTATTATCTAGTATTATCTACACTATTTTCAATGGTTGATTAGATAAATAGGATTGATATGATAAGATTTTGATAAAGTCCAATAGTAATTAGGAGACCTTTAATTAAAGCGAGGTGGGTGCCTACAAGGAGTTCCTTGGAACCTTCCCACTTCGTAACCTAGCCCCGAATCCAACTTTGATTCAAAGACCAAGCTTTTCCTTAAAATATGGAGTCAATGTTTTATTGAAAAAAAAAACTCTTTTTTGTGGTTTCCTTGTTCCCTAAAAATAAGGTGGCGACTCCCAGTTTTTTATAAATTATTATCCTTTTTCAAAACCCAATCTTGAGTAGATAATAGAGAAGGATAAAAGTGGATAATAGAGAAGGATAAATCGAGACGGACAAACATCATCCACAATCCACTCAAGAACACCCCCAAAGTGAACGAAAGGTCTCCCGATCAGGTTGGCTGGTTCACAATATGCTTATATGGGATTTCTTCACATTCAAATTTTTTGCAACTACAAGAGAGAAATTCAGAAACTTTATTTTCAACAAGTACTCGCTTTCTACTAGATGTTCCATCCCTCCTAATCACCTTGTGACTGTATGTGGTCTCATCATCACTCATAACTGTTACCTATACAACATACTTTGCCACAACTCTTCCAGTAACTTTCCAAAAATGAATCTAGTATATAAATATGCCATTCGCTTCTCCATTAGAAGTAGGGTTTTAAGAGAAGGTTATTCATTGATATTTACATGGTCATCATTTAACTCTTCATGTCGTTGTCTTGCAAATCCCCTATTAAACATTAAGATGAAGTCTGTAAGAGAATCCCTTTTGTCTCCATATCTCTTGAAGAATGCATGATGGCTTTCAGCACGTTGACTACTTGACATTCCAGCTGAAAATATGTGTCTCACATAGGCAGGCATCCATTTCTCTCGCACCTCATACAAAGAATTCAACCACCTGTGCTCTTTCAAGTAATTTCAACCATCTGTCATCAAATTCTTCCCTACTCTCTGAATCCCAAATACAGATTTTAAAGGATTTGTAGTGAGCATCATATGTGAGTGGTCCCAATTTCTTAGAGAATTTGTTGGTAATGTGCCAAATGCAAAATCTATGGTGTGTTCCTCCAAGTTTGCTAGCTATTGCCTTTTCAATAGCCAAATCTCGATCAGTTATAATCATCCCAGGAAGAGGGCCTGGCATGAATCTCAAGAATTGACTAAACAACCGCTCATACGACTCTGTTGACTCATCACACAAAAATGCACATGGAAATGTAATAGTTTTCCAATGATTATTACCCCTAAAATCGGTGCAAATATCATCCCATACCGATTTGTGTTGTAAGTAGTATCAAACACAATCACATCTCCAAAGTAAGAATATGCCATCCTCATCAATGTATCTACCCAAAAAACATGTGTGGGCTTACCATCATTATCAGCTTCAATGACATATCTAAATGATGGGTTATTTTCTTGTTCAGAGCATAAATGTTCATATAACAGATCGGCATCATGGCCATCCAGTAATTTACGAATTTTGGATTGCTCATTTCTGATATCCTTTTCTGTGCACCCTATGTTACCTAACCCCCCTTCCTGCAGCTCTAGGATACTTATTTGTTGGTAAGTATGGATGTTAGCCATTGAGAGCTGTTGTGTGAGACACTTCTTGACATCACTAACATGACGATGAGATCGTAGAAAACCCACTTTCCTTGGAGTGGCAAGATGATGATTGTGAGCCTCATAAAATATGGAAACTACGAAATGTGGACCCGAATGAGACTTCATAACTCGAAGTCTTGCCTTACAACCTTCTCGCACCTCACCACGCCTTTTAACAACATTTTCATTTCTTATTGTCCTCTCCCCTCCTTCATTAAAATTTCATTCATGCTATCCTTGCACCTACTCCTCCTACTAGAATTAATTCGAACACTAAACCCCCATTCCTTCACATAGTTGTTGTAAAAAGCATGAACATCATTTAATGTAACAAATTCTTGTCCAATTTTAGGTTTGTGTTCATTCCTAACTTGAGGCGTGTATATATTGGGTGAGACTTCACATTAAGGTCTAGGTTCATTTGATAAATGATTCACGTTTGAGAATTCTTCAAAAAAGGAAAGAGACCTCCATGTTCAGAACAATCCAAACCACCCAAGTCCATATTTTATCTGATACAATATGAAAGAAATTAATTTTAAAACACTAATCTTAAGCCCCTAAATACAGAAACACATATTCAATAATTATAACATTTATCCATAGAATATTCAATATGAGAGAGAGAGATAGAGAGAGATGAGATAAGTTGAGTAAAGATGATAATGGTGTTGCAACAGAATTAGAAACAAATCCAACGGTAAAAATAGAACTTCATTAGTTCTTCTTAATGTTAGGTGGTTGTGGATTTTATGTATTTGCCCAATTTTTATTTTTATTTTTGTTACTATTACTTATGACAATAGCTTTCGTTGTTCAATTCATAAATTAACCTATAAATGTTAGATTTATTAACCAAAATTATATGCAAAACTTATTGAAACAATTTAAAATTTATACTTGTCATTCACTATGCACAGTGCAATAGATGATATGGATTCAAATCTTATTCGATGTTAAATTTTTTTTTTAAAAAAAATCAGAATTCATGGAACAACCAAAAACAGGCAATAATGCTAATTATGTAAGCAATTATGTTCACATATATCTTTCCTAATATGGCTTCCATGCATGGTTAATTGCTAGAATACATACTCATTATTTTTATGGCTGAAAACAAATAGAGGTTGCTAGTTTTACTCAAATCTAAATAGGGAATGAAATGCAAATCTAAAATTTTGTATATGCCTCCCCTCAATTCTTGTTTTACCCTTACATTTTATTTTCCTATTCCACTTATTTCTTATTTACTTTTATTTGCATTGTATATCCATAAGCTCCTATCATAAGCTTTTTATACCGTTACAAGACTCCTTTTAACATAACAAATAGGCAAAAAAAAATTCAAAATCTCAAGCCTAGCCCTCATGCTATAAAATTGGAAAGCTCTAAACTTAGGACATGACAAATGAAAGAGGGTTTATCGACCATTTGAGGGAATTTTTCAAATGAACATGGTTTTGGAAAAATCAAACTTTCCGTTGGTGCATGATTTTGGAAAGATTTTGTTCTTGGAAGGATTCAAGGTAATTAATAGTGTCCATAATTTTTTTCATATCAGTTAAGCCTAGACTCCACAATTATTTACACAAAATAAGCATTTAACCTTGAACCTCCCCTGCAGGAGGGGGAGAGGTGCTGTTATTCTATAAACCTATTGGAAATATTGTCCATAATTGTGCATAGTCGATTGAGTTATCTCAGGTTTGATTTTCTACAGAGGCTGCAAGTATATAGTAGACCATTCTAATAGTATAGTCGACTGTAGTTATGTCATTGTTCAAGGCATGACAAATTTGAAAAATGAAGTAGCCGGTATGAAAAAAGATTTATCAACTATGTCAGATCTAAAACGAAATTTTTTGAAATGTTAGTGTGCATGTATTGGTAACCAAAATATCAAATATGGTTTAATTGAATGGATGCTTTTATGGTAAGATACGATGGTACTCTTTATAAAATGTTTGTATGCCTGGATTAGTTACCCAAATATGGGTTATTTTCTTGATTGGATGCATGGGTTTAATATAAATGGGTGTATTTGTTGGATGTGGTTTGATGTTGTCATTTTTAGGTTGAGTCACTTGTAAGGGATAATATTTGCTTATATGAGTAGACATAGTCAACTAAAGTATCTCATAGTCGACTAACTTACCTTGTAATAAACTAAAATACTGTATAATGAAATACTTGTATTACAAAGTGTCTAGTTTGATAAAGGAAAAATATTCCATTTTGCATTAACAGAGACTAAAGACCCTCTTTTGCATTAATTTAGGTAAATACAAGTAATATTACATAAATTACAACCACTAACACAAAATATAAAAACCTATCCTTTTACATCAAGGTAAACTCTTTCTCAGCTAGTAGTTCTAAGATAACTTGAATTAATCGTTCGGTAAACTCTTTTTTATCATTCCACGCAAAAAACCTTGGTCGTCTCATAATTAACACATCCGTAGAACCTTCGTTCAGGGTTTAACTTCGTCCATGATGTTCTTAACGATGTTTATCTTCTGCAATGACACAATGGAACAAACTCTACTAGAGAAGATGAAGGGCAATGACTTGACTGTGATGAACTTGAAGATGCCATATTGACTATCTTGCTTGCCTGCAAATGTAACATATAATCTTTTTTCTAAACATAAACTGTTATACATAAGAATTAATTGAATATTATATGTTTGCCTATATATTTATACATATGTATATCATTAAATAGACTTGATACATACAAAAAGATATTCACATTTCATTCATGCATTTTTTTAAGCATGTTATGCCCGTCCTAATGCACAATCTATTTGGGGCATTGTTACAAGCATTTGATGCTCATCCCAGAAAACCATATGATTGGAGCTTTGTTTCAAATATTTTAATATTATTCAACTTGACTCTTAATCCATCATACATCCGACCCCAACCAACAGAGCTTTATCAAAATGCACAATCACACCCAAGCGTAGAAACAAGCATGTATATATATATGTGTGTGTGTGTGTGTGTGTTAGCCTTATGACTTCCACCCTTGTTGGTTGATTTTGATGATAACAATCATTGTGTGTGTTAGCCTTATGGCTTCCACCCTTGTTGGTTGATTTTGATGATAACAATCATTGTGTTGTGATTCTATTTGATTTGCATATTGTGTAAATTTGGAAGCATGAATTGTGGTAAAATTCATCATGATGTTTGTATCTTTGTATCATTGACTTATTATTGCATCATGGATTTGTTTTACCTAAAATATGCATATGCTTTAAATGATAATATTTAGTATCTTTATATGGGGGAGCCACAAATCATTTATTGATTTATTTGTTTCATTGATTGATTTATTTATTCTATATACAAATTTTGATGATAACAAACATTGTTTTATGTATATTCAATTATGCATATGAATACTTTGTTATTCACTCTTGTTAATTGTTAAACATTATTGAGTGATTATTTGACTAACCTTGTTGATTAATTGACATTATCCAATAGTTCTTATATATCCATTATAGTATATATATGCTTATAAGAACATGATTCAAGTTGTCAATTGAAGAAGGCTCAACCATCTTTAAAGCTAAAGCTCAAGTGAACTTGTTAAACATTCACCTTTGAGAATGGAGCAAAGAGCTATAAATTTATTGAAGTCAAAGATCAAGCCTAGCACAAGACTTGAAGATTCATTTATGAAGATTTTTCTTTTATTCTTGTGTGGGTGTTTATGATTTATTATGTAAATCTCTCTTTAGTATGAACTATAATTGGCTCAATTAACTATGACTTAAGACCATATGTTTTAACTTTGGAAAATCACATTTTGGTCAAAAGTTAATTCAAACTCATAATGGGCTATTTGGACTCAAAGACAAAATGTTTTACACTTATTGTTTTGGCTTAAACGTCTTTGAAAAACATTTTGAACTTAGCCAAAAATGTTTTTGAACACTTAGTTAACTAGTCGATATGTTGGAAGTTGATTTGGAGTTAAGAAATCTCAACTATTGGCTTTACAACATAGCTAGTCGACTAAACTAGTTGACCTAGTCAACTAAACTAGTTGACCTAGTCGACTAAGTATGATGTCAGCTGCCAAATTATGAGAAATCTAGTTCTAGTCAACTAACCATGTGTACTAGTCGACTAACTTGCCTTCTAGTCGACTAAGTCCTTTATCCCAGTCGATTAATTGAAGGTCAGTAGCTTAGTTTTGAGAAGCAACTTTTCTAGTCGACTAAACCGAGTTGCCTAGTCGACTAATCGATTCCGGAAAGCTTAAATCAAGTATTTTAACTGGCCTAGTCGACTAACCTTTTAGTCCTAGTCGACTAACCTTGCCCAGATTTCAAATTGCAAAGCTTTCCAGTATAGTAGTAGACTAACCCCTTTTGTCTAGTCGACCAAGACTTGTCTGCAGCTCAATAACGGCTAGTCTTTGCAAACCCAAATGGCTCTATTTTATACCCTAACGGCCATATTCTCTTATGTGTCTATTTATACTCATTGTATGAGTCCTGAATCAAGTAATTATCATACACAAACATACACTAATTTAGTTTACATCATTTTGTGTGATATTAGTTAATTGATTCATCATTTTCTCTTGAAGCCAAATTAGTTCATATATTTGAGAGATATTAGTGAGAGCTTATTTGTACTTGAGGAGTTCTCTATTTATACTCATTCACATTGTAATTATTGTGAGAAGAGCTGAGTGCTCTTGGTTTAATCTCCATCCGAAAGTGAGATTTGTTGAGCGCTCTTGGTGAGGCTTGAAGGAGTGTTATTTGTGAGCATTTATAAGTGTTCTTTGTGAGAACTGTTGTGTCTTCTTTGTGAGCACTTGTGAAATTTTTTTGTGAGCTTTGGTGAGAGTCTTCCACCCGTAAAAGAAGGCTGTGTAAAGGTTTCTCCACCTTGAAGGAGTAATCCTTAGTAGATTGTGGAATCCTTGGGCTGAGTGCTTAAGGCGTGGATGTAGGCGGAGTCCGAACCATGTTAAATCGCTGTGTTTGATTTTTCTCTCTCACTCATTTTAATTACTTGCTTATATATATATTTGCTTTTACTGTAATTAATTGAATCATAATTTTATTTGGTAAAATTTGATCAAAGTTTGCCATAAACCCTATTCACCCCCCTCTAGGGCTAATTATTTGAAACAACAATATGTATTTACGTATGTATGGATGTATGTAAATATTTGGATACCGATGGAGATTAATAGAGAGGAATACATGTCTGTACCTTGGAAGCAGTACTACACCGCCTTCCTGTGTTCGTAAGGATAGAAAGAGAGAAATATCTATATCTTTTGTATATATATGCAAAGGTGAGGTGGGATAGCAAGAAATATTGTTTGGTAGGAGAGAAATCGGGCAAGAAATGTAAAGAAAAATGAGAGAGGGAATTTATATGTAGATATTTAGTGTGATTCGGAGGGATTTAAAAAAAAAAAAAATTGAATATCAAATTTTGGAAAGAATTAACGGTGGATGCTCCTTAACGCGGGTTAATGTTGGTCCTTTGCCCAAAATGGCAGCTTTGCTCCGCGTTTACAATCCCAGCCCTTGGAGTTGCCCCTAAGCCTCCGTGTCGCCAATCCAAGGGTTGCTCACTACCTAATGATCAAGGAGATGATCACTAGCAAATCCGGACGCACCAGATCTATGGCACATATATATTGTTTCTTTAATTTAATGTAGCATTATCACATCAATAAACTATTTAATGTGATGGTTGACAAACAGTTGTTACATTCGACCAATCCATCATCAAAATATATATCTAAAATATAGTTTTTATTATTATCAAGTTAAATAAAAAATTAAGAAAATAATTTATTTGACGCAACAATTAACACTAAAATTCCAATGATCTATTGGTGAGATGTACTCCCATTATTAAAAAAAAAAAAAAAATTGGAATTCGATCATGTATCGACATGCATTTATTAAAGTAATTTATGATGAAAATTATCAAACAATAATTTTTAAAAATAATGTATTATTATCATGCTATGTAGACAAAAAAAAAAAAAAAAAAAAA